>CM031588.1:3425177-3895018 GCA_018467065.1 Ephestia elutella
GTGTTGTCCGTAATAGCTCGTATGTTTGATCCAAGCGGTTGGATCAGTCCAGTGATATTCTCTGCAAAGTGTCTTCTTCAGAGACTTTGGACTTTGGGCGTCTCGTGGGACGAGCCGCTGTTTGGTCCTCCATTGGATGATTGGCTCGAGTTGTTTTCATCGATTAAGGAAGTCAATCGGATTGCCTTGCCTCGTCGAATATTGCCCCCGGGAAATATCGAGCCAGCCTGCATGGCTTTTGTGACGCGTCGGAGCGAGGCTACGCCGCGTCAGTCTATATGCGGACAGTTGACGCCGATGGCCGGGTCAATGTCTCGCTTTTGTTAGGGAAGAGCAAGGTCGCCCCCATCAGGACTAGGCTGACTATTCCCAAGCTTGAGTTGAGTGGAGCTCACCTTCTCTCTAAATTGTTGCATCACGTTGCCAGTGAGCTGGCGGCCACGGTCGAGATACGAGACATCTTCGCCTGGTCGGATAGCCAGGTCGCGCTTGCATGGTTGCGCGCGGCCCCACATACCTTGGAGGTTTTTGTGGGAAATCGGGTTTCCCAAATCCAGAATATCGGAATTGATATAACATGGAGACATGTGCCGGGAGAGCTTAACCCAGCGGACTGTGCTTCCCGAGGTTGTACGGCACCAGAATTGGTGTCACACCCGCTCTGGTGGGGTCCAGAGTGGCTGATGGGATCAGAAACTTCTTGGCCTGTCTGTCAGACAGATGTTACTTCTTTGAGTTTGACTGGGCTCCGTGTACATGCTGTAGTCGCTGAGACGACGTCGGAGCCGGATTGGCTACTTGCTCGGTATAGTAGCTTGGATAAGCTTCTGGGTGTTACCAGTTGGATTAAGCGTTTCATACATAATTGTAGAAACCCACAGGCAAAGCGGTTGGAGCCGATTGCAGGTGCAGAAGAGCGCCGGAGCGCATTGTTGCATTGGGTCCGTGTCGTGCAGACCGGACGGTTTGAGTCAGAGCTTCGTATTTTGCGCGACAGACGCGCTAAGTTGAAGGGCGCGGTCGCTCGTTTGAACCCGTACATCGACTCGGATGGGCTTCTTCGGGTTGGAGGCAGGCTCCGGAAGGCGGATCTTCCATATGAGACTCGCCATCCTCTGTTGTTGCCCAAGGGCGGACCCTTGGTGCAGCTTTTGGTGTCTGATCGACACATTCGTAACGCCCATGCTGGGTGCAATGCTTTGTTGGCTATTTTGCAACGCGAGTTTTGGATTTTGTCTGCCCGAAGAGCAATCCGTAGTGTCCTGTTTCGATGTATTGCATGTTATAGGTTGAAGGCATCCACGATGCAACCACAGATGGGTGATTTGCCCGCTGATCGAATCCGACCTTCGAGACCGTTTGACGGCGTTGGAACCGATTTTGCCGGTCCCTTTTCGATCAAGGCTTCTCCCTTTCGTAATGCCCGTATTGTGAAGGGCTATTTGTGTGTATTTGTTTGTTTGGCCACCAAGGCTGTCCATTTGGAGGTGGTATCGGCTCTGACTACGGAGGCCTTCGTCGCCGCGTTGGATCGCTTTGTTTCGCGTCGAGGTCTACCTTCCCTTATTAGGTCTGACAATGGCACAAACTATAAAGGAACTGTAAATTATCTTAAGGATGTTTCTGTGTTTATTGATAAAAATTGTACTAGTTTAAGTCAAATTGCTGCCCAAAGGGGAATAACCTGGAAGTTTAGTCCCCAAGTTGCCCCCATTGGGGAGGGATTTTTGAAGCGGCTGTGAAATCCGCAAAGACCCACCTCCGCCGCATTATCGGAGAAACGGCTCTAACTTTTGAAGAGCTGGCCACAGTGTTTTGTAAAGTTGAGGCGGTCCTCAACTCTCGTCCTCTCTGTCCGCTATCTCCAGATCCAAATGACTTGGAAGCTCTCACCCCTGGTCATTTTTTGGTGGGAGGGCCGTTGAATGCCCTGCCCGAATACCCGTGGAAGGATGAACGCGTATATCGGTTGTCGCGTTTTCAAATGTTGCAGCAAATGAGCCAGGACTTTTGGCGTCGCTGGTCGCTTGAATATTTGCATTTGCTGCAGCAAAGAGTGAAGTGGACAGACAGGACTGAGCCTCCCAGGGAGGGTGATTTAGTATTGTTAAAAGAGGCAAATTTGCCCTCATTGCTTTGGCGACGAGCTCGCATATTACGTTTGATTCTTGGCGGAGATGGCACTCCGCGTGTGGCTGAGGTGTTGGTCGACGGTTCGATTTTAAGGAGAGCTGTGACCTCTCTCGCCCGCCTTCCCGTAGAGTAAGCTAGCGGTCTGCTTCTCAGACCGGGACGGGGGGATGTTTGTAATATATTGGGTAAAACTAAACGCAGGCGTTTCCTGTTATCGCCGCCAGGCGTTTTGGGGTTCTCACATTGCTCGTGCAAGATGGCTCGCGGACGGTCGCCATTGTCCTATGCGATATCGGTTTGATTTTTAATACGCGAGAGGTCCCGCGTTCTTTGATTGCTAATTATCTTGAGTTGTATTGGTGAGTTTCCCGTTTGTTAAATAACTATTGAACTTTGTGTTTGTGTGCCCGTCATTGTGACTTTCTCCTGTGGGATGTGACGCGTGGCTGCTCGCTCACATCTATCTGTTGCCGAGCCGATTTCGGGAAGAAATCTATTTATGTGTTCTGGGGAATTGAGATCTCATGGGTTAGGTAGGGTGATTAGGAATTCCCCCTTCCCGAAGACACTCAAGTTTGGATCCGAAGAGAAAGAAGATTTAGCTTGGTAAGTGGTTTTCCATTGTAATTAATTTATAGGTTAGGTTATCATATAGGGCCCTGTAGCTCCCTTCATAAGCTACGGTGGTAGCAGACTGCGTTAAGTTAGTTAGGTTTTAGTCGGGCAAACGTGGTGCCGCGTGGAGATTTTTTCCCGGTACTTATTTTTACCGGTGGTTTTTTCCCGGTGAAGTTCCGGTACAGAATTCTTCCCGCCGCTTCGTTTGTCCGGATTCTCTCTGCCACATTTTCTGGCAGCAGACCGTAGTTGCTCTGCACAGTGTGCATTATATATTTAATCAAATTCAAAATTTATGTTTAATCACTTCCCTATCTAATTACAGAATAAATAAGAACTTAAAAATAAGCATTCTGTAGTAAGTTACCTATAAGAATCTGTTCATTTATTTTATATATTATTACTAAATTATACTTTCGCTTTTTGTTAGTAAATATTGAGGTTATAGCTTAAGTATTCGTTTTCATCGTGAAAAGAAGATTAAAACTAAACCTCAACATCTAACAATTTATATCCTATTACGAAACATAACCTTGTATATTTGTAATGCAAAATACAAAAACAAGTAATAAGTATACAAGCTAATTATTAAAAATAAAAAACACGACTGACGAGTTTTTACTCAAAAAGTACATACAAACATATAAGTTATATACATTTTTGAAATCGCCTTCTAAAGCCCTTCAATTTGATACCCCACTCGATAAGATTGATTAAATTTTATTTTTTTGGTCTGCTATTTATCGCATATATAATCCGCCATTTTATTTTCATGGTGACGTCATATAGCCTATGTCACTTGGAGGAATGCAAGGAATCTAAAAATACCTCTCACATCAAAATCGGTTAAGCCGTTCAGGACTTATGGTGGAATAAAGAAACTTACATACATACATACATGAACCCTGAAAACATAACACTCCTTTTTTGGTCAGTCGTGTAAAAAATAATTTAAATAATGTTTATACTTTAATAAAACCAGATTTGATACAATAGAAAGAGGATAGTTGGAATATACCTATTTAATGAATGAACTCACTGATTAATTTTAAACACAAATAATTAACTCACTATTTTGTAAAGTTGCCGTTGTTGTCTTTTCTACACATATTTCAATCACAATAAACCGTCCTAAACTTCCATACAGTGAGAAACTAATTCTTCCTTGCTTATCTCCTATGCACCATCAGGCCCCATAGATTTTCTATGGAGTTGAGGTTAGAAGACCGCGCTGGCCAAGGATGACATTTATTTCTGGAAGCGAAATAAATTATCCAGTTTTTTTATGCACGCCACCAGCTTGATATGCACGACGAACAGTAGATAGGCATCGAACGAAACATCAAATAAATCAGCATAACGCCTGGTAGGTAAAATCATCGCCTTCATATTCTTCCAACATTATTGTTGCTGCTGCTCAGAGATAATAGCCGGTCTTCTACTTTGCGGTAAGGCTACTCTCGTCAGCAAGTCGCTACACCCAACGTGTTGTCCACTAAAAAAATATAATAATATATAATTAGGTATTTAGTTTATATTTAATTTCAAAACTATCACTTATGCAAAGCAAAATCATGAAGAAAAATATATCAATACAATACATTAATATTATGTTATCATTTTATGTTTGAATTAATCACAAAATATTACACATTTACTATGTGTAATATTTCACACACACATAATTTTCACATCACAACTATTTATTTGTTTAAAAATACTCACACTTAATCCAGTTCCTTTCATTAGATATTGAGACTATTTTGCAACCACTATCACGCAAAGTAAATCCGAGTATATTCGCCTTAGTCTCCATAATACTTATAATGGCCTATATTGGCAAGTGTTGGTAAAGTAATATTCCACAAATACTTAGATAACTATCACTAACAAATTTATGCGTTCAACTAAAACGAGTACTCGGTTGAAGTGATAAATTTGCGTCTGTATTTTTTTTCATTCACCGTCAAATATTAATTTTCATAGCTGCTTACGAATACCCATAAGAAGTAACGATACCATAAAGTTAGAAGAAGCAAGGATTTCATAGACATATGAACGATACGGAAACATTCATAAAAGTATGAAACGCTCGCCGACTCGCCGCGCCAGCCTTCACAGAATAGTAAGTAGTACATACTAACGTACAGTTACATCCAATTCTGCAGTCAGAATTTCTCATACTAATTGATTAAAGAAGTGATTGCACTTAAGACCTTATGATTATGTGTTGTTTCTTAAATTCTAATGTGTGTCTAATGTCGACTGACTACGATGTTTCCGTATAGTTCCAAAGAGACGGGACTCCCATATAAAAAGTGTCCGACACTAATGTCAAAACGGAGGTACTACTGATAGTGATGCACTTACGAGGAACAGCAGGTATGAATAAGATGGAAATAATCGGTCATCAAAACGCTATCCCGTTTCATAAATAAGTTTTTTCCTTTGAAGTTGCGACCACATTCGTATGGAGCAGCAATAAAAATGAATATTTGACGGTGAATGAAAAAAAGACAGATATTTATTACCGTTTTAGTTGCAAACTGTGATGAAGACAAATTCACTTATTTTCTAGTGATACCTATTTATCTATTTGTGGAGTATACCTTACCAACACTTGACAATGCAGACCAATAAAAATATTATGGAAACAAAGCGAAATTCATATAGTATTGCTTTGCATAATAGTGGCAGCAAAATAACCTCAATTCCTAATGAAAGTAACTGGATAGAGTAAGTATTTTGAAATTAATATGTAAATAGCTTTGATAATTACTATGTGTAGGTATGTAATGTTTTGTGATCGAACATAAAGTCATAATATATAATGTTTAATGTATTGACATATAATGAATGATTTTGCTTTGCAAAAGTGATTTAAGTAATTAAAAATTATAATATTGTTTTAGTGGAGGACACGTTGGGCGTAGCGATTTGCTGACGCAGCCTTGCAGCAAAGCAGAAGACCGACTATTATCTCTGAGGCGTTTTGCTGATCTATTTGATGTTTATCTACTGTTCGTCGTGCACTTCAAGCTTCAAAAAACTGGATAATTTATTTCGTTTCCTGAAATAAATATCATCCTTGGCCAGCGCAGTCTCCTGACCTCAACACCATAGAAAATCTATGGGGCCTGATGGTGCATAGGAGGCAAGCAAGGAAGAATCAGTTTCTCACTGTATGAAAGTTTAGAACAGCTTTATTGTGATTGAAATGTGTGTAGAAAAACAATAACGGGACCTATACAAAATAGTGAGTTAGTGATTGGTGTTCAAAATGAATTAGTGAGTTCATTAATTAAGTAGATATATTCCAATTATCTTCTTTCTATTATTAGGTAATATCAAATCAGGTTTTATTAACGTATATTACTCGTATAACATTATTTAAATTATTTTTATACTTATTACTTGTTTTTGTATAAAGAATACGAGGTTATGTTTCGTAAAAAAATATATTCTATATAAATTGTTAAATGTTGAGGTATAGTTTCAATCTTCTTTTCGTAATGAAAACGAATACTTAAGCTATAACCTAAATATTTACTAACAAAGAGCGAAGGCAAAATTTCGTAATAAGTAAAATAAATAAACAGATACTTAGCTTACTGCAGATGCTTATTTTTTAAGTTCATTTTAGGGTTTTTATTTTGTAATTAGGTAGGGAATAGATTAAAATATAAATTTTAATTTGCACAGAAGTTTATAATAATAAATTATACATAAGTATAATAAACCTATATATTTACACGAATAAATAGCTGTTATGATTATTGTGCATTTTTATTTTATAACAAATATATATAAACCACATTACTTGCATTATATAAAATTACTCTGAACTTAAGAATTGGGTATAATATGAAAAATAAAATTTCGGACTGTGACTCGAACTTGGACCTATATTAACTGCAGTCTATCCGACTACCGATTAGACTAGCAGATGCATTAGCTTGTGGTGAAATTAACAATTGGTTGCGTGTCGCTATACTCACCATTATTAGTTTGCTTTACAATAAACTATAGGTAGTGTATTCTTCTTCTTCTTTTCCTACATCCCCCCGTGGCCTGTGGTGTGGCCCTAGAATAGCACCAACCCATCTCTTCCCGTGGGTGTCGTAAGAGGCGATTAAGGGATTTAAAACACCGGAGGATGGGCAGCAGCATCTTTCCGCGTACTATGCCATCACACTGCGATCGCCAACCCGCCTGCCAAGCGTGGCGATTACGGCAAAACCCTCCAAGGATGAAATCCTTGGGGAGGCCTTTGTCCAACAGTGGACGTCTTTCGGCTGAGAGAAGAAGAAGAAGACACCGTGAATTTGATAGATGGCAGCACGTAGGCAGCATGAGCACGCAGCAGAGTTGTGTCTAGGTGTGGGTGGGTAATATGATAATTAGCTTAGTGTGAGTAATGTTCTTATTGTAATTTTACGTCCGTAGTATGCACGTTACGCACACAATGAAGAACTGTGCGCCTGCAAGGCAATACGATCTTTAAGGTATGACTCCATTTTTGACGTTTGACTGTACATATCGGTCACACACCACCCCGCACTCATTTCAAATACCGCACCCCACCCCGCCCAACACTTCGCTGTAAACATCACTGACACAGTTTAGGTGCGATTGGTTCAAAGTTCAAAAAAAAAGTCCAATTCGCGGTTGGTCCCATTCGCGGTTGGTTCAATTCGCAGTTGGTCCAATTCGCGGCTGGTCTAAAAATAAACAATGTTTCCGAAATTGTAATTTTTTTGAGTGTTAAACTTTGTATATTAAGAAGCTAAGATAATATATATATTAGTAGTTAGGTTTAGGTTATTTTTTTAAGACCGCCCGGAAAGACTTGAAAGCAGAAAATAATTTAGGTTCAAGTTACTCTTTATGACCACCCGGAAAGACTTTGAGGGTGGAAAAGAAGTTAAGTTCAGGTTATTTTTTTTGTTACCGCCCGGAAAGACTTGAAGACAGAAAATAAGTTAGGTTCAGGTTACTTTTTATGACCTGTTGGCACGTTTTTTTATTATTTTATATGTAACGATGAAATTTTTGCGCCATTTTGATTAAAAATCACGACAAGCACGCAAGCAGCCTTACTAAATTTCATGCACACATATTATGCGAGTGTTTAAACGGTATTTGTCTATGAATTTGTAATTTTGCCCATTTGCTATTTTACCTATTTTTCAAGTCGTTCCATTGTGAATAAAGTGCTAACTCGCGCTCAAGCAACAGTTTCACAGGGGCGGGATAATGATTAACCCTTTTTTGCCGCGGGCGAAGCCGCGGGTAACAGCTAGTATAGGCTATAATTGATTTTGAAAACTGGTACACCTGATGAAGAACCATAACAGAACAGCTAAACTATAACATACATGGAAATGGCTCCTTAGCAAAAGTCGTTCAACCTGATGAGCGTTTTCTGCTGACGCATAAAAATTGAAGATCTGGAACATCTTATTAAGAACTCCAAGAGTTCAGCTACGCTATAAGATATATGGAAATGGCGCCTTTGTGAAAATCGTTCAACATGATGAGCATTTTCTGCTGAACTACAGTTTGGAACACAAAAAAAAATTTCATCTAAGCGGTTTCGCTTTGAGAGCGTAATGCGTGAGTTTTCACGCAGGCGTAGCCGCGGGCAACAGCTAGTCCTAATCCTAACTAATATTATAAATGTGAAAGTGAGTTTGTTTGTTTATTTGTTTGTTTGTTACCTCTTCACGCTTTATCTACTGAACCAATCTTTCTGAAATTTCGCATACACATAGAAGTACGGAGAAGGACATAGGGTACCTTTCATCCCTGGAAAAGGCATGGTTCCCGTGGAAAATTTACGCGGGCAAAGCCGCGGGCGAAAGCTAGTTCAATCTAAATGATAAATATAGCAATACTTATCTCATAAAATGTTAAGTTTCATCTAAATCTCATTACCGGTTACAAAATTATAGAGAAATATTTATTTTCACTAAAATACCTACGTATAACGGCTAGATGAATCTACCCCCGTAAGGGAAAATGTCGTGATACTGTATCCTAGAAAGAAAGAAAGAAAGAAAATACTTTATTCAGCACACAAAAAAAAACACATGTACAATTATTCCTATTCATATACCTACCTAATACAATACTAACGAATATTATAAAAATGCGAAAGTGAGTTTGTTTGTTTGTTACCTCTTCACGCTTTATCTACTGAACCAATCTTCTATAGTGGATCATATTTCAGGTGCAGCGGTCTCAGGTTTTCTATGTTGCCCACCGTACCTTTCATCCCGGGAAAAAGCACTGTTCCCGTGGGAAATACACGCGGGCGAAGTCGCGGGCAAAATACTTGCTACACGCATTCCACGGAATTAATTTAACGTTTTGATAAGTTATCGTGGAACTTAAATACATGTAAAAAAATGTCACTAGATGTCGCTGATACGAAAATGAACGATTCATGTTTTAATGCAATCTCTATAATAAAAGATGCGCAAAGAACTTAAAAATTCTAGGAATACTTGCTACACGTATTCCTTATATCAACGAAATTAATTCAACGTTTCGATAATTATCACGAAACATAAATACATGTACAAAAATGTCACTAGAAGTCGCTGATACGAAAATGAACGATTCATGTTTTAACTCAATATCTCTAAAACTGGTGAAACAATTTTGATATACAATATACATGACAAAAATAGTGATACTATCTCGTGATTTGTGAAGTTTTATCCAAATCTGAATAACGGTTCAAAAGTTACAGAGCAATATTTATTTTCATAAAAATGCGTATTTCTCTAAAACGGCTGAACCGATTTTGTTGCGCAACGAACTTAAAAATTCTATGGATAGTTGCTACACGTATTCTTAATATCATAGAAATTAATTCAACGGTTCGAGAGTTATCGCGGAACAAACATACATACATACATACAAACAATGTGTTTTCGCCTCAACTTGAATTATAGCCCTCGCTCGCTTCGCTTGCTCGGTCAATGATAACCATTCGACAACTCATGTGACGATGCATAGTACCCATTATAGTTTGTACGGAATCCCCGGTGTGCGAGTCCAACTCGCACTTAGCTGGGTTTTTTTTCGACGCATTCGGGACACAGACAGTAGTAGATATCAATAGCACATTATGATACAAGTGTGCTTTATGTAGGTCATTATGATTCGAGGTGTTTTTAAGCACAAGCGGGCACTAACGCTTCTAAATTCAAAGACTGTTGTTATTTTTCCTATTTGATATAAAAATATATTACCTATGCTGTGTGTGTAAAGTTTAAAACACACGCGCTTAGTATATGGGATTATGGGCCTAAATACGAGATAATAAAAACCCACTATTAAGTGCAAGTGTGTCATATAACTATTTATCTACACTCATTAGCCAAAAAAAAAGAAAAATAGCGTTCCAACTAAAATAACTCACGAACAGGCTGGTTTCCGAAAATAATTAAATATTAGGTAATTCTAAGACACTATATTTTCGAATCCAAAGTAATTTCGATATGAAAGAATTTAAAAAAAATGAAAATTAAAAATAGGGGCACATTGGGAGAGCATTAACAATAACAGGTTATTATTTTGAAACGTGCATATGTAACCAAAATAATAATGACGACAATAAAATCCACTAATAAAAATAAGAGGAAATGTTTTTTTTTTAATAAATTTAGCTAATCAGCTTTATACCATTGTAAAAGCTATGGTAAAAATGATATATGCCTTTTTGAAGTATTTAAAAGAAGCAAATATTCTTTAAGCTTATTTCTAAAAAAAATCTAACAAATAACATTACTGGAACAAAAAAATATATCTCTTCTTTAAAACACAGTGCAAAAATATAACATAAGTTATTTTTGGTAGACTTTTGGTTTCATATAAAACAAGATTCGGAAATACAAAAATCCACCTAAAAATCTAACCGCATAAACACAATTTTAAAACCTGGATCAGAGTGCACGGCACTTTGGATCTTAAACATAGAACGCATACGGTTCAATTTCGATCGCTGTGTAGCGCGGAAGATACACAGGGAGCGCTGACCTGCATGAAGTAGCTTATGTGTGTAGGTATCATACGCACTGACTATGATCCCAGAATATATAATAAGGTATGTTGGGGTAAGAACGGACGGCTTTTGGAAAAATTGCAAAGGTGTTATAAAAACTAAATTTTCTGGCTAACTATATAAATTAAATCCTTAAAATTTTATGTAAACGTTAATTTATTAAACGCTTTATAACTTTACATTTCATTTGTACTTGTAAATCCAACAGTTTCTGTGTTGAACGCGTGTAAAAACAAGACTTAATTTATTTTGACCATGGTAAAAAATTGTCTATCGAGGGTAAGAACGGACTCCCCTCTAAAACCACTTCTATTGCTTTGATTTTAAGGTGCGTCAAAGAGATTTATCCGATCTTTAGCGCTCATAAACATGATATGAAAAAATCAGCTCAAAATAACCCTGCATTTAGATATTACAACTTTTGTTTTATTTTTTTGCTGATTGTCATCCGGTCTTGCCTCAGATGCTTTTATTTTGAAATTTTGTGATTCTCAAACTGTTGGCCTTTTAAAAGATAAATTATCGTAGTTCAAGGAAAAGATCGGATGGAATTCGCTATTTTTATAATTTTGCTAAGATAAGTTACATATAGTGTAAGTGTAAATGAATACATACCTATTATATCTATTAGTGTATCAATGTGAGAGTATTATAAAATAAATGCAGTATAATACTCAGTAAAGGACGATGAGTTCTGGAACAGTAAGCGATATTTAATTTAATCGTATAAATGAAAAAAAATATTCACGAAATATCAACTTTTATTAAAAGAAAAACAAAATTATGTTTCATGACACTTTTAGTGACACATTCTAACAGCCTTTTTCTTAACAAAATACCTAATTAATATCGGTCATGTTCCACCTGCTTTTCGGATAAAACACAGATTACTTTCCAAATATGAGAAATAAAAAATATTATACTAGACTAACAGCTAATGTTAAACAAAGAATTCATTTTTTCGGGGCTAGATGTAGGACGATTGTGTTTAATACGTACAGCATTTGCGATTATTGCATAAATTGTTTTTATTTAAAAGACGGTTGAGACTAGTGATTTAAAAAAAAACATTACAGTACGAGTACGTGTAGTTTGGTTTCTTAACATAAGGGAGTAAATTTTTCATTAAATTAAAGTTTGACAACCACTGTTTCATTGTACACTGATGAAGGCATCATCCGATATTCGCCCGTTAGGGGCAACACCGGATATCGGCTAATAATGGCCTAGGCGGGTCTCAACCAGATTAATTTAGCTATTTCTAATAAAAATTTACTATTCAATAAAAATAACTCGCCGCGAACTTAGACCTCGCGATTTTTACTCGCGTTTTTATTGATTTTACTCTTACGTATGTATAGTATATGACTGAAGACTGCTGATGAGCAGGGTAAAACACAGTTAAAGAAATAGTATAATTTACAATATAAAAAAAATTGGAAGACCTCTTAATAGCCCAGGCGCTAAAATAGTATTAATCAATCATCAAAATAGTATATAAAATCTTGGGTACACCCACATATTACAAATTATTGTTTAAAAAACAATCATTTTACGAACAACTCTAAGTCTTTCCGGGTGGTCATAAAAAAAATTACCTGAACCTAACTTTTTTCCGCCGTCAAAGTCTTTCCGGGTGGTCAAAAAAAAAAATAACCTGAACCTAACTTCTTTTCCGCCCTCAGTCTTTCTGGGTGATCATAAAAAAAATTAACCTAAACCTAACTTTTTTTCGCCCTTAAAGTCTTTCCGGGTTGTCATAAAAAAATAACCTAAACCTGACTTCTTCTCCGCTCTCCAAGTCTTTCCGGGTGGTTATAAAAAAAATTACCTGAACCTAACTTTATTCCGCCGTCAAAGTCTTTCCGGGTGGTCAATAAAAAAAAATAACCTGAACCTAACTTCTTTTCCGCCCTCAAAGTCTTTCGGGTGGTCATAAAAAAAATAACCTGTACCTAACTTCTTTTTCGCCCTCAAAGTCTTTCCGGGTGGTAGTAAAAAAAAACAACCCGAACCCAACTTATAATCTCTCAAGTCTTTCCGGGTGGCCATAAAAAAAATTAACCTGAACCCAACTTATTTTCTGCCCTCAAGTCTTTTCGGGTGGTCATAAAAAAAATAACCTGAACCTAACTTACAGCTCAGATCGTTTGGAGACAAACTTTCTTTTTTTTTATAAAAAAAAATAAAAAATGTTTATTTACTCTACAACAAATGGCCTTGGACTACATTACATAGGTATGTGATAAACATTAATTAAATTTAATACCATAAAGGACAGTATCGTTGTGGAGATCTGGTGCCCGCGCTAGGTATCTAAGATCCTGTGTTGCAGGTTACCAGGTCCCCCACCCGGTGTGACACAATAAAAGGTATTAGCATGTTGATATCATGTCACAATACGATTTGTGAGTTAATTTACAAATAAAAGACGAGTAATGACTTCTGTACCTAACCCTACAATGAAAATCTTGGGATCAGTAAGTTTAAACTTGAAACTATCTTCTAGTTTTGGTAAATACTATTTATCAAACGATGTATTTGCCATAAGATATTTTGTCTAATGTTGTTTTACCAATTGAAAATTTAGTTAAATAATTTGTTTGTAAAATGATAATTTGAAAAAAAAAAAAACAATATTTATCTAGTAATTATATTTGTAAAATGATCCATTTTTAAAAGAATGAGTTTGTCAAAGCATATGTTTTTCAAATGTATAGTTTTACAAAGTTGTTTATAAAATGATTGTTTTTTAAATAATAATTTGTAATATGAGGGTGTACCTTACAAATCATCTACAAGTCTACAACCGCTGCTTAGATCTGATTTCGACTTTTCTAACATAATTCAGTTCCCTAAGTAAAATGTAGATGGCGCTATCCAAAGTTAGAACACGCTATGGTTTCGTTTGCTACATAATCGCGGACATTTTTATTAATATTTCAAAAACTACTGAACCGATTTTGATGCCCAACGAACTTGAAAATTCTATTGATATTTCCTATATGCCTACCAAATTTCATCAAAATCAGACCATTGGTTCGGCAGTTATCGCGGTACAAACATACATACAAACAATGTGTTTCGCCCCCAACTCGATTTAGAGACCTTCGCTCGCTTCGCTCGCTCGGTCAATAATAAAATAAGCTGTATTTTAGCGAAAATATTAAAATTAAATTGCAAGGGAAAGTTCAGATAAGAGAAAAAATCACGAAAATTACCATGTTTCTTTTAGTTGCCTGTAACTCACGTTCTGTTCATTAGAGCAGACTATGGGAACTGAAGTTAGGTTCAAAACAAAATGACGTTATACATAATGTTGCCACTATTACAACTAGTCGTTCGCTGCGAACGTAGACCTCGCGACTATTAAAATACAATATTTTCACAAAAAATTAAATATCTCAAAAACGGCTGGACCGATTTTGATGCCCAACGAACTTGAAAATTCTATTAACCATCCCTACATATATTCCAACTTTCATCAAAATCGGAACAACGGTTCGAGAGTTATCGCGGAACAAACATACATACATACATACATACATACATACATACATACAAACAATGTGTTTTTCGCTCCAACTTGAATTATAGCCCTCGCTCGCTCGGTCAAAAAATAGCACCATTTGGGAATAATTTAATGCATACGGGCTTACCCCGTTTCCGGTCTTATCCCAACGTACCTTAGTACTAGAGTATATGATTTAAAGTGCTTGGCACCTTTACTCCATAGGGCAATAATATTATTAATATACCTATATTGTTTTTTCATGGTAAAAATAAGATGTATTACGTACAATAAAACATTCTGTGAATATGTCACGCATCTCCGTTATCTATTTTAATAATATGTTATAGCTGAAGAGTTTAGTTGTTTATTTGAATGCGATAAAATCAGGAACTGCTAAACCGTTTTCAAAAATTCTTTCACAGTTGTAAAGATGCGTTATCGTAAAATATTTTGTATTATTATATCAAGTTGGGGCGAAAACAACATTGTTTGTTTGTATGCATGTATGTATGTTTGTTCCGCGATAACTCTCGAACCGTTGAATTAATTTCGATGATATTAAGAATACGTGTAGCAACTATCCATAGAATTTTTAAGTTCGTTGCGCAACAAAATCGGTTCAGCCGTTTTTGAGATATTTTAAAATAATAATCGCGAGGTCTAAGTTCGCGGCGAACCACTAGTTAATGTTAATGAGATGAGATGTTATCTGTAGTAGGTAGATAACCTACTACAGATTACCTTCTTAATACCTTCAGAGTTTCGAGCCTGACTTGTCACAAGACGATTAATGCGTACGAGTTCTTTCCGCGTCCTGGAGTGTCCCCGCCCCGCCCGCACCCTACCCCGCGCATGCGCCGCAGTACAGAGCGAGCGGCGAGCGGTCGGCCGGCCGGCAGACTTGTGACCCGCCCGCACCCCGCTTCAACCCCGCGATAAATCGCTACGAACTTTTATTAAATTTATTACGAAAATAACACTTAATGTGTTGGATTTCACATCTGTCTCTTTATTGATAGTGCAGAAATAAAAGACTACCAAAAAAAAATCCTGTTGTAATTTTTTTTAAGCAATAATAGGTACTCATATATTTTTGCACATATTTTTTTTTATTCGATTTGAAATAAAATATAAATAATTGTATAAAGGAACGTTGAAAAAGTTTTTTCTTTATTGTTAATATTTTTATATTTAAAGATTTTATTTTTTAAAGAATAATTAAAATATTTTTAATAAAATCGATGATTTCCGAAATACAAAAAAGTTGGATTATACTTAAACAGAGAGAATCAGTACAATATCTACTTTATAATGAATACAATATTTCTGTTAGCAATTTTCTGCTCAATTGTAATAATTTTTTTACATAATTTATTTATTTATTTGCATATGCGTGTCGATTTTTTTGTGGATTTTTATCACAACATGTTGTAAGATAATTTATCTAAGCGATAAAAAAAGAAAATCGCTATTCTAGAATAATTTTTTTTCGCCATACTGAACAATTTTATTGTTCTCAGGCTACATGTCAAAATATTCGAATTACGAATTTGAAGATGGTTTTATAAAGACGTCCTAGTTTATAAACGCCCATACATAAAATTAAAAAATAAATCTCTTTATATAATCTCATTCGGTAATATTCTAATTATGAAATGAAATACAGACTTTTATTGGCATATTTTATTCACATACTTCTTTAAGAAAATTAAAAATAGTAGTTTATGCAACTGTCATATAATAGAGGGTATTAAAACATGAGTGTAGTTTTTTGAAACGAGCCGCAGGCGCTATTTCGTACATACGAATTTCAATAATATTTTGTTGGATAAAACTTTAGTAGCTAAAATGTTTTAAGCAACACCGATGATACTGATGAAACATTCTAGAAACAGCTACGAAACTGACGAATTTTTGCCAGAAAAATCAAGAAAAGCGTACGACAAATGTTACCAAGACTATGACTTGGAAAATGAACAAAAAGGCTAACTCATTTTCCGAAAACGTTTTGTTAGCCTACTTTCAAGAGTTATCGGATAACTTTAATTGTTCGTCCTTATGATCTAAATATTTTATGATTAAAAGTACACTGAGTATTTAAAATGAAATCAAAATGTGAATAATTATAATAATTTGTTTCTTTTATATTGCAGTTTATTAAATGTAGCTACCTATAGCCATGAGATTAAATAAAGTAGTGTATGCAACTGCATATAATTAGGTAGGTATTAAAACACTCGTGTAATCCTATTTTGAAACTCGCCTGCGGCTCGTTTCAAAAAACTACACTCATGTTTTAATACCCTCTATTATATGACAGTTGCATAAACTACTATTATAGTACAGTTGGCGGTATCATAAAATAACTTTTTAATCTTTATAGTACACTTTTGTTAAAGTACTTTCATATAGAAATTAGATATGGTGAAAAAATTCCATGCGAGCAGGACTTGAACCCGCGACCAGGGGGCCGATTCCACTAATTACAAACGTCGATATTGTATCTCAATTGTGTGTCAAGAGCCAAAGAAATTGAAATAAAGTGACAAGATCTCTGGAAGACTTCTATGTTTTATTACGATTTCTTTGGCGTTTGAGACACAACTGAAGCACGACATCTACGTTTGTAATTTGTAGAATCAAGGGCCAGGTCTTTATACGACCTTGCTCTTTCAACTGAGCTATCGCATTTCAATCCTGCACATCGAAAATCTTCACCATATCCGATTTCTATTGAAACGCATTAGGCATGCGTCACCTAACACATATACCCACTGTATGGTTTGTTACCAAATACACTATTGATTGATAGAATGATAGATTGATAGTGAATGATAAGTCTGTACTGAAAAATATAAATGTTTATTGATAGGAAATTAACACATTAAAAGTTATTGATAAAATGATGGAATGATACACTTATAATTTGACCGGAAAGTAATGATGATAAATTTTAGACAGGAAAAACTGATAGATGATATTGATAGAGAGAACACGCCACTGTGTGAAATTGCTTATAGTTGAACGTGAACTGACTGATTTATGGTATATGGTATGTATTTGCTGACGCTCGCGAATTGTACGAGGCATTGACCCGTACACCCACTATACGAGTAAGGTATTTGATTTAACGCATATTCGATGAAGTTGAAAATCAATTAAGTGTAGGTAGCCATCAATATTTATTACTTACTCGTTAAGTGGGTATATGTGTTAGGTGACGCATGCCTAATGCGTGTCAATAGAAATCGGATATGGTGAAGATTTTCGATGTGCAGGATTGAAATGCGATAGCTCAGTTGGAAGAGCAAGGTCGTATAAAGACCTGGTCGCGGGTTCAAGTCCTGCTTGCATGGAATTTTTTCACCATATCTAATTTCTATATGAAAGTACTTTAGTACTAATTGCATCTGCGATGCTCAAAAATCCAAAAAATATATACACTTTTGTTTTTTAATTTATTAAATTAGGCAATGGTTTTAGGCTGAATTTAAAAAGAGGCGCACGCATGCTCAGTTTGAACTTGTGAAAAAAGTGGCGCACGCATTCGTACCTAGTTTGAATTTAATTTTCCGCTATACGTTTTTTCTTTGTTACATATTGTAGCTATTTTGTTTAAATTTAATTGTTATAAATTCTTTATTGGGAAACAAACAAAAACATAATTAACAATTATTGTTGCTTAAATACAAGTACATCTTGAAAACTTATCTAATCTTATCTGTTCCTATGAGTGAATATAAAGTAATGTATGCAACTGTACATAATTAGGCATTAAAACACTCGTGTGATCTTATTATGAATCTCGCCGTCGTTTCATAAAACCACACTCGTGTTTTAATGCCTCTCATTATGTATCAGTTACATAAACTACTATTACCTAATAATAATAATTTCTTTAAAACCTTTTTTTTATAAAGATATGATGATGTCGATGGCATTTCTGGTTATGGTATGTAACTAGAATTAAACTTTAGTTAAATAAATTCTGTTTCTAGCAGTCATCAGGAAAGAGCGGGGAGCTCTGGCACAGGCTTTTTGCTTAAAAGAGTTCCCCGGCCTCCTATAACTAAATAACAATTCACGTTTTTTGGAGCAAATAAAGAAAAAGAAAAAAAGAATATTACCTGCCCCCCACAGCTCAGATCAGATCGCCAGATCTCCGCTTCGCATTGGGCTTGTGGTCAGTGTGTCTCACGACTGACATCTGCCAGAACAGGCCACTATGCTGCGTCACACTATCCGCTAGGAGGCGCCACCATCTTTGTAAACGCATACCTGCCCCCCGCAGCTATCAGATCGCCAGATCTCCGCTTCGCATTGGGCTTGTGGTCAGTGTGTCTCACGACTGACATCTGCCAGAACACTCCGCTATGCTGCGTCGCATTATCCGCTAGGAGGCGCCACCATTTTTGTAAACACATACCTGCCCCCCGCAGCTATCAGATCGCCAGATCTCCGCTTCGCATTGGGCTTGTGGTTAGTGTGTCTCTCGACTGACATCTGCCAGAACATGCCACTATGCTGCGTCACACTATCCGCTAGGAGGCGCCACCATCTTTGTAAACACATACCTGCCCCCCGCAGCTATCAGATCGCCAGATCTCCGCTTCGCTTTGGGCTTGTGGTCAGTGTGTCTCACGACTGACATCTGCCAGAACACGCCACTATGCTGCGTCACATTGTACGCAAGCAACGGCGCTACTGTCATTGGGCACTGTAACAAATATCATCATTAGCCAAGTCGAAAAATGACGCTGCATGAAGGGTTATAAATCACGTTTTGAAAAGTGTGGTGCCTGTGCCTTGCAAGCACTATCGATAAAATTCGATAGTAAGTGACGTAAGCTCTTCTAAATCATCAAGAGACCCATCTGACTTCCGCCAAGTCAGTCGTAAAATCATATAGAAAGGCCAGGCAACTTGATAGCATCTTATACTAGTCTATAAGAAAGAATCAAACCATGAATAATATTCTTCAAGGAGTAAGTTAAGATTATGACCTACTCCATCTCATATGTCAAGAGTGACTTCCAACGGCCCCGGCGGGACGGCCCCGGTGACAGGGCCGTTGGAAAAAAAGAATTACCAACGGCCCCGGCGTGTTTTTTTTTTAATGGGACGGATAGCATAAAAAAATTATAGCATACGCTCCGGTAGTGTTTAAAGGGGGGGAAATTGTGTATTATTTTGTAGACCTTAAATATGAAATGAAATTTAAAAAAAGTTTGTATGTAACATTCAGTTTTTTTTGTTGATAAAAAAATTGATGGTTAAACAAACTTACCTGAAGTGAAGTTTGACCACAATTGTGCGAGACGTTAAACGTAAACTTCATCAGCAATTTTGGGACCGGAAGCTTTCGAGTCTCCGACAATAATGAGGAATTTCGCAAATAAAGAAATGAAATGAAGATTATTTTATTTAAATAGGCTTATAAAAATAGCACTTTTAAATCGTCATAATACTTTGTAAGTTGACGTCAGAAAATTACTTTTAAATCGTCATATACTTTGTTAGTTGACGTCAGAAAATTACATAAAGTTAAGGTTATACCGCCTCCAAAGCGCAAGTGGAGAAGAGGCGGCGCAACAAACTCCACTGCGAAAAAAAAGGAGCCAGAACAGAATAGGTCCTTGTTTCATAACCTCTGGAGATATTGACTTGTCCGTATCAAAGTTAAGGATATGCACTTGAGCCACGGTAACAACTGATTATAAATCGTTTTCGACATCAGACTCATATAACTCGTTAATGGCGTTTGGTCGCTAGGCCACGCTGACAGCGAGAGGTCTCGCGACTATAAGACAATGCCGATTCGACTATGAGAAGTGGCGTCTTTTTTTTTTCGCGCGGCCACTAACCGATCTATGTTTTTCTAATAGGTAATAGCATAATAAACAAAACTTAGTATGGCATATATAACTCTAAACTCAGTCCGAACTGAGTTTTTGGGGTTAGAAAATGTTAAATATTCAAATGTTTTTGAGGCGATTTTCGTCATATGGGAGCAAGTTCAATAAAAATATGTAACAAAATAATTATCTTTGGACATTTTTTATTACCACTATAATCCTTTGAGGCCTTACACGCCGTAACCCCCTCCCCCCTCCTGGCAGCTGCACACATTGTTCGACGAGTTTGCAGGTATGGGTGAGTCATACATCGGTATTTATGTGAACAATGCAAATCCCAAAACCCCTTCTTCCACCCCCTCTACCCCATCCCCGCGCATCAATGAGTAAGTACATATTGTCTTCTTGCTTTCACAGGCGCAGATTCATATTCTTTTGTCTCTTTCATTACTTACGAGCAATAGATATCGGATTGGTGATTGAATTCCATTTGAAAATCACTCACCGTTCTGGCTTCGTGTAGTTCGTTCGTGTGCGTTCCTAGTTCCTGTTTTTTTTTTACTGAATAATCAAACTACGACTTGGCTTGTTAAACTGACTCCGATGTAGATATCTTACCTAACAGAATTGGCTTGTTTACTGGACCTTCTGATTTGTGTAGTGAAGCATTATTGTGCGTGCTGTTTTAATATAAATACAGTGGAATATGGATCGAAGACAGTGCATTTCTTGTCTTCGAAGTATAAGTCGAAGCAATAACAGTGTAAGAAGATCCTACCCTTTGACTACGCAGCACTTCCAGCAACATCCATTTCTGATTGATTATTTGGCTGAAGTTAGAAATATTATTGAGGTATGTAAACATTATATCAAAATGTTTTACGAATACTTTCATTCTTTTTCACACTCTTTAATCATGTTTTTAAAATAAGTACAATTTCATAATGTTAATAGGACAGAAGAGAGGAAGCATTAAGATATTTTGTGTTCCAATTACCGGTTTAAATTCCACTGTATAATTCCAAATGCCACCAAAAGTTTTTAGTAAAAACCAAGTTTGTCATTTATATTTATCTCTCTACAGATATCCAGTGAAGACCGGATTTGTAAACCTTGTTTTCAACAAGCAAAACGCTATATTCAACGAGGCGAGTTGGACACACAACGTGAACCAGTCGCAGCTGAGGGTGATGTTCAATCCGTAGCTGACGAACCAAGAAGATCTCAGCCCGATCCTGAGCCAGCGGATAGTGACCGTGAGATTGCTGACATCGAACCCGTACCTGACAGCTCTGAACGAGAACAAATGGTGCCAGTGGGACAGGTACTACCAGTCCGAAATGTTTTGAGCTTTCCTATACAAGGATTTTCAAGAGCTCCTTTCAATACGAGAACTTGTATATTTCAATATTGTGAAAACAGTAACTTGGTTAGAATAGACAAGAATTTGAGATCTATAATTCTACAAGAGAAGAGCTTTTATATACCACAAGGCGTACGCGTATGCGAACAACATAGGTTTGATTCAGTATGGATTGATATTTCACTAGTTGTCCGTCACGTATATAATACGTTTTCACCTAAATAGGTCAGCGATATGTTACGTCTTTTACAAAAAAAGCAAAAGCTGTTTAACTTCGAAAGACTTTCATCTATCTCGGCCGAAGTTTTCTATTACTATATTGGGTTTTCTAAGGCACAATTCACCGAAATATTACAATGTACACCGAGTATTTCAAATAACCATAGAAAACCAGCGACTGCCTTAGCCACGCTACTAGTTAAACTTCACACAGGGGAACCAAACCAAAGATTATGTAAAATATTTCACATGGCAAGATCAACATTTGAAGGTAAAATGAACAGCGTTAGGGAATCTTTATTGCTTGAATTCGTACCAAGGCATTTAGGATATGATCATATAACCAGAGAAGAAGTTATAAGGCGTTGCCTTGCGATACCTAAAGCCTTATTCGGTGGTGAAAATCCCAACGACACGGCTATAACAATTCATGATGGAACGTATATATATTTGCAAAAAAGTAGTAATTATTCTTTCCAACGTAAATCATACAGTTTGCATAAATTCAGGCAGCTATACAAACCATACTTATTGGTTTGTCCAGACGGCCATATTATAGATATAGTCGGGCCATACGATGCAACAACATCTGATGCTACTATTTTAAATGGTATGCTTCAAAGACAAAACGATCCAATTAACTGGTTTTTTAGACCAAATGATGTTTTTATATTAGATCGGGGCTTTAGGGATGCTGTAAATGCAGTTGAGTCAGCAGGTTACATAGCGAAAATGCCAATATCGAGCACACAAAGAGGAACAGTTCAGTTAAGTACTGAAGATGCAAACAAATCAAGAATGGTTACGCTGTGTCGATGGGTGATTGAAACGATGAATGGTCGCTTAAAAAATCAATTTAAACTGTTGAGACATACAACTAATAACAGAGCTCTAGGTCATTTATTTTTAGAAATAAAAATAGCAGGGGCTTTTCTTAATGCCTTTGGCCGCCCTCTAACAGACCACAGATTGGTTGATGATATTTTAAATGCAATAAGAGAAACTATAAATAATGAAAATCACCTCGCAGACTACATTATTCATAAAAATATGAACGCTAGAAGAACTATATTCATGACAATAACAGCAACAGATCTCAATCACATAACAAATGACTTTCCCATTCTTAGCATGGACGAGTTAATTATATATGCATTAGGAACATACCAAATAAAGCAAGCTCGTAGTTACTACGGCGAGCATGTTAAGAACGATGAAGGAACATACAAAATAGAAGTATGCAGAGATAACGACTTAGAGGGCTTGGAAGATTTCAGTATTACAGCTATAAATCCATGGTTGCTGAGGGCGCGAATACAATCGAGACATAGACAGTCTCGTATTTATTACACGTATATTTTGGTACAAGGTGGTATGAGAGGCAGACAAGCCATATACGGTCATTACTGCAGTTGCATCGTCGGCAAACGAACCCTTGGCTGTTGTTCTCACGTCATGTCAGTATTATGGTATTTAGGATGGGGGAGATATCAGGAGAACTTAATTCCTCCCGCGACCTTATTAGATAACATCATAATACGCCATGATGTAGAGAATGAGGCTGAGGAGTCTAGCGGCGATGAATTTTGATTTCAAACAAAAACTGCCTTTTATATTATTAAATTGTTTTTTGTTAACACGTTATTTTTATATTGCATTTTAAAAATTGTTGAACTTGATCTCATATGAAAAATATTTGTGTATCTATATGTACCCAAAAAAGAAACATTGGTTTGAATTCAAAGTAAGCATTATTATTGTAAACGCTTCTACGGTTTTTCTATTTTATAAGACAGGCATTCTAATTACTACATTCATTGTATTGTAAAACAGAACTGTATTATTTTTATAACAGCAGTGAAATATGAAATAAAATCATTGAATATATTATTGTATTTGTATTTTAATCTTTTATAAACCAACCAAAAGAAACCAACCGCCGAACAAGCCGATGGATGACTCACCAATACCAAACTCGCTGAACAAGGTGGGCAGCTGTCAGGAGTTACAGTGGGGGAGGGGGGGGGGAGGCTCAAAGGATTATAGTCGTAATAAAAAATGTCCAAAGATAATTATTCTGTTACATATTTTTATTGAACTTGCTCCCATATGATGAAAATCGCCTCAAAAACATTTGAATATTTAACATTTTCTAACCCCAATAACTCAGTTCGGACTGAGTTTAGAGTTATATATGCCATACTAAGTTTTGTTTATTATGTTATTACCTATTAGAAAAACAGGGTTTGGTTAGTGGCCGCGCGAAAAAAAAAAGACGCCAAAAACCGGCATTGGCCTTTCCGTCTAAAGGAATATCCATGTTTGCTGTAATCTCGTAACAGCACACAAAATAATAAAATGATTGTAATCTCATCGCGATACTACATTAATGACCGTAATCTCGTCACTATACTACATTTTGTATAAGCACTGACCGTAATCTCTTCACGGTACTACATTTTGTATAAGCATTGACCGTAATCTAGTCATGGTACTACATTTTGTATAAGCATGGATCGTAATCTCGTCACGGTTCAACATTTTGTAAAAGCATCAACCGTAATCTCGTCACGGTTCAACATTTTGTATAAGCATTGACCGTAATCTCGTGACGGTACTACATTTTGAATCAGCTTCGACCTTTATCTCGTCACGGTACTACATTTTGTATAAGCATTGACCGTAATCTCGTCACGGTACTACATTTTGTATAAGCACTGACCGTAATCTCGTCACGGTACTACATTTTGTATAAGCACTGACCGTAATCTCGTCACGGTACTACATTTTGTATATGCACTGACCGTAATCTCGTCACGGTACTACATTTTTGTGCGGTTAGAAGAAAACTATAATTACTTCATCGAGTAACATAACTGTCTTTGCAAGCGGTAGTAAAAAGTACTTTCTTTGACAGCATAGCACCATTAGCAATGATATTTTAAAGTAACGATTCAAAACAGAGGTAGTATTGTTGGCAACACCGCGGTGCACGTCCGCCTTGGAGGGGCGACCGGCGAACCTTCTCTTCTATTCCAGCAGCGGAACGCGACGGTCGTTTATTGGCACTGTGCTTGCTCTCCCCTTTGTGTAACATTTATTTAACTTTCATAGTACATTTAACTGAATTATCCCGGAATAACTATTAAATGATTTACTGTTATAATTTTAATACTGTTACCGAGTGTTTTATCTATTTTAATGTGAAATAAAAATAGTACCAGTTGTCTTATATTTAACTTTACCACACCCACATTATATTCCGTTAATCTTCTAGTTAACATCAGAAATGGGATAAAAGAAAGAAATACTTAATCTTGTTTGTTGATAATTTTTGTGAGGCATTTTTCAGTTGCAATTTAAATTATTTGAATTACAATCATAAATTCGAGAGCAAGTCACATAAATTAATCTTGTTATCAAGTAATGAAGGTAACATTACTTTTTGCTGTCATATCTACCCGGAGATGCAAGTGTTACGAAGTGAAAAACTGTGTATTTTGTGTAAAAATGTGTTAATTTTTTTTGTGTAAAGGTGTGAGTAGTGTGACAATGGGGTAAGTCCTTTAATTTTTACCCGTAGAACGAACCAGGTGTATCAGGTGTATGTGACCATGTGGCCGATTATGGTAATTGTAAAAGCAAATTCAGTAGTTGTTTGAAAAACCGTTACGTATTTTCAAATCATTCGAAAGTGAAAGAATATTTTCAATTTAAATTGTGTTAATTTGTGCTTGTTACGGCATAAATTTAAGACCAAGTGTGCAAATTTATCTTATTTTAATGGTTTGAAACTGATTTCAAAGGAATTTTTTTTTTGCGTAGTTGTATTTTAGTTTGGATTCAGTCAGACAGAATTCAGTTTACTTATTGAACGGTAATTCTATGCAGTTTGGGTGTAAGGGTAAAAGATCCTACCCTACCCACATTTGAAATAATTGTCACTTTTCATTACGAAATTGACCTAATCAGTTTAAATCGAGGTTAATTACAAAAAAAAAAATACAGGATTATAGATCATGATTATTAAAGTTTTAATCGAGTACTTTTGTTTTTGGACTAATATTCTGAAAGATATGAAATAGTTACAAAATCTGTTCAATCCTGCCAACGATCTTTTTTTTTGTAGCTCACATCAGTGTGCAATGTATATTTAAGTCATTTAAAGTTGAAAAAAAAAATCGATTCAAATTGTTTTACGTTGCGCGTTTTGTCGCGTCAATTTAATAAGACTTAAGTACCTATGTGAGATAATTAAAGTAATTTCAACCAGAATCTGGTCGGAGGGAATGAGCTGGTTTACAGTATTCGGTCAGAATCCAGTCATGGCTCTAAACTACCGCCTAGTATTTTTTATATACCTACCTACTCATAGTTTACGATACAATACAAATATCTTTATTGCTCATAAACCATAAAAATGACACCTGATGATTACATGAAAGTTTTAATTTTACATACAACTAAAGCATCGTTTTTGATTTAGTTATTTTTTGCTTAATCTAATCATGTACTTTATTTTGATGTGACAGAAAACTTTTCATCAATGAATGGTATCGATACTACAAGAATACGATTTCATTTTGATTACATTACAATAATAGATATTAAAATAAAGGGTCTTACACATTCTCCTTGACATTTTGAGTTGCATATAAAGGGATGCCTGGCAGTTGTGAACCTATTCTTTAACACTGTTATCGGCAGCTAGTCGACTACACTAGTTCCCATAAAATGTTCTCATATTAAATGTTAAGGTGGAATCGACAGACCTGCAGATTGTTTTATTATTTTTTCTTAATAGTGTACTTAATGGTTATTTGCATAGAAAACAATTGGTCTTATACATTTGCCTTGAGTTACATATAACGGGGTGACTGACAGTATAAACTGGGTGAAGTACTTCTATAGTCTAAAAGATACTTCTAACACCTAGATAAAACTGTCTAGCCTCATAACATGTGCTCATGTCAGATAGTCTTATACATTCGCTTTGAGTTAGGTACATATAACGGGGTGCCTGACAGTATAAACTGGGTGAAGTACTTCTATAGTCTAGAGAAGTTAAACTGGGCGAAGTTACTTCCACCTAGATAAAACTGTCTAGCCTCATAACATGTGCTCACTCATATGAATATGACAGACTTTCCGATTATGAATACATTTTGAAACAGTGCTTATGCTAATGAAAACTTTATCTGTTTAGACTCGTGAATCAGAGACCAAGACGCGATCCGAGGACGGACGCGTAAGCAGGATGGCCGGGTGGTATCAACATATCCGGTCAATATTGTTGCTATATCCGGTCAGGTATTCCGGAACTGAGTAAGTTACTAACCAACATGAGCGTTGGACGTCGTTTTTCATTACTCATGTTAGCCATTGAGTTTTAAAATTCCTTTCATATAGAGTGATAATGTGGTAAACTCCTATTCTTTTTCCTATTATTTTTCTGCGTGAGCAGAGTAAAAGTGCAAGCAGGCTTCAAATATTTTATTTATCTACTAGTTTATTATAATCGAAATTTAATACATAAAAACGATTAAAAAGTTTACATGACTCATCATTATCACTAGCTGAATTCGAAAGCAATTCGCTTATTTAAGATGTTAGCTGATTAGTTTAGCTGATCAATTATGTCAGCAGATAATTATTGGTCCCTAGAACTGACACATAGTTAAATGAAAAATATGTTTGTTGGAAGTAAATGAAAAATATCAATCACTTTATTGAAAGCTTATTGAAAAAAAAAAACAAAAATTCTGTGGTTGGAAGTAAGAATTTGTTGTTTCGAATTTTATAATCATGGTGTCCTAAATCTAGGAGCACCATACTGTTCTGGATCAACTACGGAATCCATGGTCAGTTAAGTCACGACTGGCCGAGCTAAAATAATGTTTGTGTTTGCAGACAATCCGATGGTGCCTGAGGTCAGTCACCGCGCAGGATGGCCGTGTTGGCAACACCGCGGTGCACGTCCGCCTTGGAGGGGCGACCGGCGAACCTTCTCTTCTATTCCAGCAGCGGAACGCGACGGTCGTTTATTGGCACTGTGCTTGCTCTCCCCTTTGTGTAACATTTATTTAACTTTCATAGTACATTTAACTGAATTATCCCGGAATAACTATTAAATGATTTACTGTTATAATTTTAATACTGTTACCGAGTGTTTTATCTATTTTAATGTGAAATAAAAATAGTACCAGTTGTCTTATATTTAACTTTACCACGCCCACATTATATTCCGTTAATCTTCTAGTTAACAGTATGGTAAAAAAGATTATGAAGGTAGCTGAAAATAATAGAACGTAAAAAAATTGTACACGTATTAACATGATTCGAACAAGGTATTTATCTTGAGAGTAATGAATATTCCATATCGCGGGCGTTAGCATTCACAAGAAAATAACGGTAGGTATTAATAGTTTTATACTTAACTCACCTGAAGTATTTTGTATTTGAATGTTTGCGACTATGCAATTTCTTTACAAGTTTCCGTATTTTCTTTCGAATATAATGGTCACGATCCTTGTGATGCTTCTGTTTGCCCATTTTTTCACGAAATAATTTCACTTAACAATTTATTGGGAACGAACGTAGTAGGGTGGGTCAAAAAACACTTCTTTTGTTTTTTAAATTTAAATAGCGCTTAAAAGATGTTACATGGGCTCAAAATTACATGTGCAAAATAATATTGCTTTTGCATATGTATAACTGTCTCCGGATTCACTTCAAAGTTTCTGAAAAAAAGCCACTATGAGGTAACTTAGAGAGCCAAGTTTTATTGATTAGACTTAAGTTTTTTTATAAAATCTCTCAGCCGAAAGACGTCCACTGCTGGACAAAGGCCTCCCCCAAGGATTTCCACAACGACCGGTCCTGCGCTGCCCGCATCCATGCGCAACCCGCGACCTTCACCAGGTCGTCGGTCCACCGAGTGGGAGGCCTGCCAACACTACGTTTTCCGGTTCGTGGTCGCCACTCGAGAACTTTTCTGCCCCAACGGCTATCTGTTCTGCGAGCTATGTGCCCCGCCCACTGCCACTTAAGTTTGGCGATTCTGCGGGCTATATCGGTTACTTTAGTTCTCCTACGGATCTCCTCATTTCTGATTCGATCACGCAGGGAAACTCCGAGCATAGCGCGCTCCATCGCCCTTTGGGTGACCTTGAGCCTTCTTATGAGGCCCATAGTAAGGGACCACGTCTCTGTTCCGTATGTCATTACTGGCAACACACACTGGTCAAAGACCTTAGTCTTGAGACACTGCGGTATTTTGGACGAGAAGATATCGCGAAGCTTCCCGAACGCTGCCCAGCCGAGTTGGATTCGACGGTTGACCTCTTTCTCGAAGTTGGACTTACCTAACTGAACTGTTTGTCCCAGGTATACGTAATTGTCAACAACTTCGAGTGTAGAGTCTCCAACCTTTAGAGGAGTGGGTGCGACACGGATATTAGACATGATTTTCGTCTTATCCATGTTCATTTTTAGACCCACTTGTTGAGAGGCTCTACAGAGGCCATCGAGCATTGTGCCTAGGTCTTCCAAGGTCTCAGCCATGACTACGATATCGTCAGCGAATCGAAGGTGAGTGAGGTACTCGCCGTTGATATTGATACCGAGTCCGCTCCAGTCCAGAAGCTTGAAGACATCTTCCAGGGCGGCGGTGAACAGTTTCGGAGATATAACGTCTCCCTGTCTCACCCCTCGCTTCAACTGGATAGGTTTCGAGCCTTGATCCTGGAGACGGACCGACATGGTGGCGTTTTCGTACAAACACTTCAGCGCTTCGATATATCGATAGTCAATTTGGCACCGTTGGAGAGACTGTAGCACAGCCCAGGTCTCGATCGAATCGAAGGCTTTCTCGTAGTCCACAAACGCCAAGCATAAGGGCTGATTATACTCCTCAGTCTTCTGTATAATCTGCCGCAGCGTATGTAAGTGGTCTACGGTACTAAAGCCTTTTCGGAAACCGGCTTGTTCGGGAGGCTGGAAGTCGTCGAACCTGCGAGCGAGACGATTCGTAATGACTCTCGAAAACAGTTTGTAGACATGGCTCAGAAGTGAGATAGGCCTATAATTCTTCAATAAGGTTTTGTCGCCTTTTTTGAAGAAAAGTACCACCACACTTCTGTGCCATGCCGTAGGCGTTTGTCCCTCGAGTATGACGGAATCGAATAGCTTCTGAAGAGCTTTTAACACCGGTGTTCCACCTGCTTTCAGAAGCTCAGCCGTGATTCCATCATCACCCGGTGCCTTATTGTTTTTTAACTGTTTGAGAGCCATTCTAATCTCGTATAGGCTGACGTCCGGGATATCTTCGGTGTAGTGTCGGGTCAATCTGGCTCTTGGATCTTTGGCCAGATTACTGACAGGTGCGCGTACGCTGGTGTATAATTGTCCGTAGAACTTCTCAACCTCTTCCAACAGCTCTGGCTTCGACGAAATGATTCTGCCATCCTCAGTCTTCAGCTTGGTCAGTTGGCTTTGACCAACAGACAGATCCCTTGCAAACACTTTTGAGCCCTTATTTCGCTTAATCGCCTCTTCAATACGGTCAGTATTGAATTGGCGTAAATCGCGCGTTAGGGACTTGGAGATCTGTCTGTTTAGACGTCGATACTGAGCAGCATCGTTAGAGGACTGCAGAACCAAGTTTCGTCTTTCTTCCATGAGTTTGTTGGTGAGGTCCGAGATCTTTTTGGTTCCTTTTGAACAGCGGGTTTTGAAGGCCTTAGACCCAGCTGTTTGGACAATTTGCACAAACCTGTCATTATAATCGTCCAGATTTTCGCAGTCTCCCAGGCATTCGAAGCGATTCTGCAACTCGAGCTGAAAGCTCTCGGGGTTTTGGAGCTGGATAGGCGCTGGTCGGAGCGTAGACTTCATCAGTCGACACCTTTCGAGTTTTATTCTAAGATTCAATGTGCCTCTTACCAATCGGTGATCGCTTCCTGTTTTTACGGCATTGATCACAGAGACATCGTTGAATATGTGCCTCTTCGTCGACAAGATGAAGTCAATCTCATTTTTTGTAACGCCATTAGGATGCAACCATGTCCACTTTCGCTGTTTTGGCTTTTTGAAGAAGGAGTTCATCATAAAGAGGCCCTCCTTCTCCATAAAGCCGGCCAGCAGATGACCACGTGCATTCCTCGTTCCATATCCAAAATTCCCCACTCTCAGCTCATCATCGCTTCGTTTGCCCAGTTTCGCGTTAAAGTCCCCCATCACAACGGTATAGTGGGCCTGGGAGCTATGTATGGCTCTAGAAATATCCTCATACATAGTCTCTACCTCGTCGTCGGAGCGATATGAGGGCGGTGCGTATACTTGTATTACCTTCAACGAATACCGTTTGGTGATTCTGAGTACAAGGTACGCTACCCTCGCCGAAACACTCTCGAACTGGACCACGTTGTTGACGAGGGACCTGTGGACGATAAACCCGACACCACCCTGGGACAGTTGGTCGCCCTCCCGGAAATAGAGCAGGTTTCCGGATTTGAGGATCATGGTGTCCTCCCCCTCTCTTCGGACTTCACATAATCCTACAATATCCCATCGTAACCTGCTCAATTCTTCCTCCAGTTCAGCGAGTTTCTCGTCGGTCCGCAGTGTGCACGTGTTGTAAGTTGCCAGGGCCAAGGGTCGTCGGGGTTGGTAGCCTGGCATCTGCCGGGGATTCTTAGCACCCCCTGCCCCGCCGTTACCGTGACCGCTACCAGAGTCCGGGATAGCGGGGCCGCCGGGGACTAGGGGCCGTGTTGTGGGTGTATCAACCATGGGGGGGTTTTGCCGTAATCGCCACGCTTGGCAGGCGGGTTGGCGATCGCAGTGTGATGTAGTAAGAATATTTGACAAATTAGATAAAATAAGTAGGTATTGTATATGTATTATTTTAATTGACATTTCAATTGTGAACTACTTACTTGGTCTTAATTATGACTTAATTATGTAAATGATTATTGTAGTTGAGGAACTGATTTTAATATTTGCATGCCTAGCTAGGTTAAGAGTGAGGAGACTTATATGTAAACTGTACCACCATTGTATTTCACCACTTTTACAGCGAATAAATGAATATGAATATGAATATGATGTCATAGTACGCGGAAAGATGCTGCTGCCCATGCTCCGGTGTTTTTGATCCCTTAGTCGCCTCTTACGACACCCACGGGAAGAGATGGGTTGGTGCTATTCTAGGGCCACACCACAGGCCGAAATAAATATTATTATATTTTATAAAATATTATAATGATATTACAAAGGAAATGTGAAAAAGAAAGAAAAAAGATTTTTTTTCTTAAATAGAGGTAGTAGGTAGGAGGTCAGAGGTCACCGGTTTATACTTTGCGCGGCACATTTCACGCGTGAGTTAGACTAAAGCTATTAATGTGGTTGGTTGTTTTTTTGCGCGTATAAAGTGTACTTAATTAAGATGTGAACAATAGCATCAATACCTGCTATTTCTTGCACTCATCAGATTGACTGAAACCCTGAAGATATATCAATTATAAAGCACGTATTACACCCTAATTCCATACTGACGTCTCGAAGAGTCACCTTGATAGCAAAGCAATAATTGTTTCAAAAATATCAAAAGAGATACTACAAAAATAAGATCTAATATTTATTTTCACTTTATATACTTTCTCCTTGTTCTGATTTTATTAAGCCTGTCGACTGCAACAACGACAGTGAGCTCTTCCTAAAAGAAAAACCTGATGCAGGTTGGCGGACTGCCACCGTTACCCTGGATTACACTACTATCGCCAAAATAATTTATTGCAATGGGTTATTTAACAAAGCAAGAGCAGCTATCACATACTCGTTTATTTAACCTTTGTTTCCATAAAAAAAATACAATCCAATAGAAGTTTTACCAATTGATATGTGTTGTTGAAAGCTTACGTTCCTAATTGGTGCGCTATTATATTTGTTAGAACACGAGACCTGTGAAAGCTGGTCGTATTATTTATGTGCTTATATATCTATATATGATCCAAAGAAATAGCCTTTTAGCCTATTCCGAGAATGAATTTATGCTGATCTGTTAAGACAACTTTGCGCTTCGAGTTTTTGTAAACTCCATCACTACCAGGCAGACCAAACTTCACTTATCCAAGAGCTAGGGGTAATAGGGATAAACCTACTTTCGCAGGACACTTTTAGGTTTAATTGATTGGTAGCACAATGTTATCAAGCCTCCGATCTTAAGGGAAACAAATGAAGAAAATTTTTATAGTTTTGTAACAAACATAAGAGAGAGTGAACTGATTCTCCTATGCCTGTCTTATATTACCATAGCAGTGGAAAGAGTAGTTAATGCTTAAATATATGCCTCGTGTGTTTCATGCAGCAAATTTGCTGAAGAAGACCAAAGAAAAGTTCAGATTGCGTCTCCCAAAATTATGCCACAATTTGACACTACGAAGCATTTTGTAGAAAATTCAAAACAAAATTAATAAGATATAATTACATAACTATTGGCATTATTTTTAATTATTTATACATATATGTTATATAAACTCATGTTTAATAACTAAATAATAAATTTAAAACTATATTTAATATTCCTTAAGGAGATTTCCAATGAGCATATTTTTTAGATATTTTCATTAATTTCAAAGTCAATCCGGAGGCAGAAAATGATATCTGATCACAACCATATTTTGCGTGTTTATTTTTGACATCATATGACACCATTTAATCACTACACATTTTCAATACAAGAAACTTTTTTTTTCTCTATACAAAAGTGACCCACCCTAGAACGTAGTGACGATGCCGGAACACAAAGAGTGAATGACGCGCGAACGCGGCACCGAACCCGACGTAGATAACTAGGGGGCGCTGGCGTCCGTTTTTGACTTTTGTTTTTAGCCTACTTTACTCTAAAGTTGTGTTCGATGCCTGGTACATTGAAGAGTGGACTACCTAGTGAAAATAAATATCGAGAATGCAATGTCGATGTACAATAAATATCAACTAGGTATCAACAATCATATAAATAAGAAAATTAAATACATGATGTTTGTTTTATATTTTGACACAAATATCTTACTGTCTCTGTTGTATTTTTATTTCGTAAACAGTATTAATAATCACCGATTTCAACATCTACTACCGGAGCGTATGCTTTAAAAATTTTTATGCTATCCGTCCCATTCAAAAAACACGCCGTGGCCGTTGGTTATTTATTTTTTCCAACGGCCCCGTCAACGCAAAATCCGAGCCCGCCGGGGCCGTTGGAAGTCACTCGTATGACAAGTATATCCTAATAATTAGTATGTCCTATTTTTCATGTCCCTTTCTGACGTCCAGATGCTAGTCCAAGCGTTTCTAATGTCCCACATTATGATGTCCCATTTACGAATGTCCTATGTCCTACTTACCTCGCATCCCAAAGCCCTGGCGTTCCTATACATAGCTTGGAGCCAATGCGCCGCTTGCGTGGCGACGCGACTCCATTTAGCACTCAACTTGCACTCAGCAAGGAACTCCTTTAGCTCCTGCACCGGGATCTCGGCCTCCATCAGTTTGAGGAGGTTCGAGACGTCCCAGTCAGTGATACACAGAGGTTAGGTGGGTTTGGACCTAGTATAATTGCTAATCCAACCGTTCCGTATCAAAATGTCCCATTTACAAATGCCCCACATTCTTATGTCCCCTTTACAAAGTCCCACATTCTAATGTCCTACTTACCTCGCATCCCAAAGCCCTGGCGTTCCTATACACAGTTCGGAGCGCATGCGCCGCTTGTGTAGCGACGCGACTCCGTTTAGCACTCAACTTGCACTCAGCAAGGAACTCATTTAGCTCCTGTACCGGGATCTCGGCCTCCATCAGTTTGAGGAGGTTCGAGACGTCACGGTCAGTGATGCAGAGTGAGGTTAGGTGGGTTTGCAGCTGTAGTCTTGTGATGCGACCTAAAACAAACCAGTTAACCTCAGGTTAAGAACGACAACTTTTTAGAACGTATATCGCAAAAATAACAACCCGTATAAAAGAGATGTTACTTGGGTAAAAAAAACTTTTACCCAAACAAAATGAACCGACTTCCATCATAAAACTTAAAAACATGAAATAACAATAAAGAAAAATGTATTAGCATGCTACCTACTGAATGAGGTGAAGTCGGTGCCAAGTGCAGGACTATGTATTTGTTTAGCTAGGCATTTTGTATATATACATGATTCTAATGTTAATTTAGATTATTTAATATTCAATTTGGCACCGACTTCACCACCTCATTCAGTAGGTAGCATGCTAATACATTTTTCTTTATTGTTATTTCATGTTTTTAAGTTTTATGATGGAAGTCGGTTCATTTTTTTTGGAAAAAAGATTTTTTTTAATCATTTTTAGAGTACACTTATTTTCTTTAATAAAAACGTAAACTTTTCTTTTACTGCTGTCCGAAAATAAAGAATTAAGAATTCGAAACTTTTTATGTCAGTTTGATTTGAAATGTCAGAATATGTCAAATTGTCTATTATTTTGGCACATAAATAGACCTTGAGCCCGCGACGACCAAACCTTCCTTATTTTAAAAATGCTGAATGTTTTTCTGCGTGGTATATACGGGTAAAAAATATTAGCGACTAGGTATGAAGTTTGGGGGAGGCCTTTGTCCAGCAGTGGACGTCTTTCGGCTGAGAGAAGAAGAAGAAGAAGAAGGTATGAAGTTTAGATCTTAGTTGCTTATGCAGGTAATATGGATAGCAAGGATGATTTTTATAGGTATAAAAAGCACCCTTGAGGCCTTCCAAAGTAATATTAAATTCAGCTTTTATAATAAAACAAATATAACTATAATTTAGTAAAGTTACAATGTCTAGCAGGGGTTTATATCTGCACCAATTGCCTGGCAATGGATGGCATGATTTCTTATATTATTAGGAATAAAATCTTTTAAAAACTTTACTCTAAGGAAATTGAGTTACCACTTTAAATGTTATGGCTACAAATAATCTGCCTAAGTAACCATGATCCAACTTTTATAGTCGCTAATCGCTATTTCTATGTTGGGAACATACACAGAAAATCTTTAGTTTTAATAAAATAAGGAAGGGCATGCTATCGCGGGCTTTTGCTCTATAATGCAATGTTGGTATTTCTATATTTTGTTAGGTATCTTTTAAATTACCGAACAGATTCTGGCGTGGTTAAAATGGGACCAACTTGGGTATATACCATTACGAATAAAAAAACAATTTCGGAAATCAGTCCACTGTAGGCGGAGAAATCGGCGAACATACATAAAAAAAAAACATACATACATCGAAACATATAACCTCCTCCTTTTTTGGGAAGTCGGTTGATAAAATGTATAATAATAATAATAATCAGAACAATAATAATCATAAAGAACACATCATTTACTTGGCTTACGCCCGTAAATGTTATGATATTACCAGCATACAGCTGAGAATAAAAAACATATAAAGAAATAATAATAATAAACGTTTATTTCCTCACCATAACCAGTTATCACAATTTTAACTTATAACTATTTTGTAATCTAAATACAAAAGGGATTATGGTGGGCTGGCACCTGAACTAGGAGAGTTCCTGTGTCTCAGGTTACCAACCCTTCACCCAAATTAATACAATTCAAATTGATGTTGAGGTATGTATAGGTGAACATTATGTTTTAAGAAAAAAAAAAAAATAAATATAGTTACTTATATGTATTATACTATTATAGACAGCTACAATGGTAAACAACGCTAATACAGTGGCTACAATTAAGTTAGATAGAAAAATATAAAATATAATTTACAGTAGTGTTTCATATATAATACACCACATCAGATGAAATCTGCATTGTAAAATGTATGTATGTACGTTAAGCAAAAATGATAGGAAATCAGAAAAAGTAAAATAACAAAAAGTCAAATAAAAGAATATTGTATATAAAAAAATCACAAAAAGATGTAGTTAAAAGCTAGATATTATACATCCGGTTTTAGTAGTTGTTCGGTTGTGTCGTAGGTTAGGGTCTTAAGAGTATTTTTCATAGATGATTTGAGTGATGTCCTGCACATTTTGTATATTTGAAGTCGGTCATTAAAGTATCTATAGAGATATGGTCCAGAGTAATAAGTTTGGCGGCGAGTGAGGACAAGTTTACAGGTTGGGACGAAAGTGCGGGGACGTCTTTTGTTTTGAGGAACAAGTGTTATGTCGATTTTTTTATGGTGGCGAAGGACAGAATTAAGTATAAATAGTTGTCGGACTGTGAGTAAGCCAGATTCCTTGTAAAGTTTATCAGTCGGGTACAACCTGGGTTTACGTAACATGACCTTGATGACGGCCCTTTGAGCCCTTTCTAGTTCAAGTAAGTGAGTGGTAGCAGCCCCACCCCAAACTGGAATACAATAGGTCAAGAGCGATTCACACAGGGCGTGATAAATTCTGACAACAAGTTTTGAGTCCGCAGACTCTCTAAGATTTTTAAAAATGAACAGTAGTTTACGAACTTTTTTGCTAAGCGATGAAATGTGCGGTTCCCAGTTAAAGTTTTGGTCAATTATTATACCTAGGTATTTATGGGCATCTGTCAAGGCTAAGTTAGGGCAATTACAATTGCGGTTCAAGTTGTCGTCATTGTTACAATTGTCTGAGTGAATTTTAAGGCAGAATTGATCAGGTGGTTTAGTAGCAGCGCATGTTCTGAAACAAATAAATTTAGTTTTTGATACGTTGATGGTGAGGAGATTATTGTCAAGCCATGCCGCAACCTTTTTGAGACCACTTTCGGCATATTCCTGGACCTGTGACCATGATCTTCCTCTAAAAATAAGGGCGGTGTCATCGGCAAATGCTAAGATGTTACCATTGTCAATGTTCAATTTACAGAGGGTATTTACATATACGAGGAAAAGAGTAGGTCCAAGTGTGCTACCCTGTGGTATGCCATATGTAATGGGCAGGCTAGTACTGAAGGAATTAGAAACTTTGACGACTTGAGATCGATTGGACAGGTAATCATCAAACCAATCAAGAGCAGTACCCCTGACACCCAGGTCCTGTAGTTTACGTATGAGTAGCGGAATGGACACGGTGTCGAAGGCTTTTTCAAGTCGAGAAAAACAGCCAGGCATCTTTCTCCTTGGTCTAGCGATTTTGAGACAAGTTCAGACAGAGCAACAACGGCATCTTCTGTATTTCTACCAGATCTAAAGCCGTACTGGTTATCCGCTAATAGTCCCTTGTTCTCTAAGAAGCTAGTAAGCCGAATATTGACAACTTTCTCTAAGATTTTGCCGATAGTGCTGAGCAAAGAGATAGGCCGATAATTCGACACCGAGTCCTCCCCACCATCTTTGTATACTGGGATTACAACAGCATTTTTAAATATAGTAGGAAATAATCCAACTGACATACTTAAGTTGCACAGGTGGGCTATCATAGTACATAAAATATTATGAGAGTGTTTAAGTATAATTGTTGGAATCAAATCAACACCGGGCGCACTATTACTTCGAAGGCCTCGAATGATTCTATCGATTTCGACAAAGTCAGTCGGGGACATAAACAAGGAATAAGTACTTTCGGAAGTATTATATTTGGATTTGGATGTTAACTCGATTTCAGTGACATTTAATTTATTTAATATGTCGGCCGCAAGATCACCGCCAACTGAAGTAAAATAATTATTAACAAGATTAAGTGAATCTTCTTTAGATGGTAACAAACTTAACAATGCATCAGCTTGAGAACGATTATTCGTAATATTGCAAAGTTCCTTTACTGTATCCCAAGTTCCCTTATTGTTTTTAAAGTATTGGTTGAATTTGTTTCTATAATAGTCAGTTTTTACAGCTTTAGCCGTATCGTTACAAACATTACGATATTGAATATATACCTTTTTTATGTCAACATTGTCTGGATTTTTTAACTAGTAGATGCAAACGATCCCGTTTCCGAAAGCATTTGATTAGTCCCAACGTAATCCATGGTTTTAGGGGTCGTTTTCTTTTATTGAAAGTTAAAGTATTTGTGTTGTGAACTATGAGATCTTGCAGGGTTTTAATTAGTAAATTTGCTGCTATATTGGGGTCATCTGTTTCCAAGAATGAAGTCCAATCCCAATTCTTTATATCCTCTTCTAGAGATTGATAATTAATTTTTGTTCTCGTCAGTTTTGTGGTTATTTCAGCGTGGGGTGCTAGGGATGAATTAATAGATAAAAAGATAGGATAGTGGTCTGTGATATCTGAAACCAATACATAACTTTTAAAAGATCCTGTCAATTTACACATAAAGTGATCCATACAGGTTTTGGTATGTGTAGGTAAGTTAATAGTGTTTTGCAGTCCATGGGATCCAACAATCTCCAGGTAATCTCGAACGTTGGAACAGGATGTGTTTAGAGTGTCAATATTTATGTCACCTGTAATAACAATATTTCTCGATTTAGTAGTTGTTAAAAGTGTGTCTAGTGAGTCAAGGAAGGCAGTGGGATTATTAAAACAGTAGGGACGGTAAATGCCAAAAACAGTCATATTGCCAATTTGTGCTGACAGACAGCTTCTTTAAGATTGATTTCCCTAACAGTAGCTTTGACAGAGTTATTAATATACATAAACACGCCATCATTTTGATTATAACTTTTGTAGTGTAACTGTCTATTGTCGGGGGGACAGTGTCTTCGTCGCACCAACATTCCGAGAGAACAATCATATGAATTTTAGCGCAAAGTCTAGTGACATAAATTAAGAAACTATCAAGATTTTTATTAACACTTCTTATATTCATTGATATTATATTAAATCGATTTTGATTGTCAGTCGATAGATGAACAAGATCTGCCCCAAGTTGTTTAGGGTCGTCTATGAGTTTACAAGAAGTAGAACAAGATTGGTCAATTTCGTCAAAAAAATGCCTACTATCCATTTTTAAGAACAAAGGTAAGTTTAGCAACTAATAAGAGAAGTTTAACTATAATGAAGTAATTGAGCTTGGTGTCAATATTATTGTTGTGTTTAAATAACTCAGAAATATAGACATTCAGCAGTATGGCACTTAGTGCAACTGGAGCAGAAACATACATTTTATATAATAATAGGCGTATAGGATTTATACATGGAGTATTATTAGCAAAGCATACATAATACCGTACACGTTCATTTACGTAATAAGTAACAGGCGTTATCACATACATATTTTTTTTTAACAATAAATAAATGACAAACAACCTTAGAAAAACAGCTAGTCATTTAGTTCTCAACTGTTGAAGTTGGGCTTCGCTTTTCACTAGTATATAGGGTTCACCCTGTTTTTTACGAAGGTAAACGAGTCCATTTGAGGTCCAGCAATAGTCATAACCCATTGTTTTGCGGAATTCGCGTGCCAGGAAGTGCAGCCTGGAAGCCTGGGGAGTAAGGTGTTCTGAGAGGTATATTTCCAATTTCGGGCCCTCAATGCCCAAGTGGGAAGAGTTTAATTGTTCGGTTTTATACCTAATAGAGGAAGATTTATGGCTTTTAGCTGCAGTAAGTACGTTTCCTTTCACTAGCGTTGAGGAGAATTCAACAACAATTGTTGAGCTGGTTTGGTCTGGCCGCGCAGGCATTCTGAATACATCACGCACCTCGGAGGCCCCCGTGCTAACTCCTAATATAGTTGACAGGTTATTCACCATATCAAAGAGCCTTTCCTTCGTTTCCGCCTTCTGTCTAGGAGCATTTCTTATTTGGATGCATGTCTTACGTGAAGCCCTCTCCAGCATGTCGCATTTTGCATCCAAGTTAGACAACTGCGAAGAAAGTTGATTACGGTCTTCCTCCATTCGGTTTATTGTGAGTTGTAAATCTTGAACTTTGGTAGTAACAAATTCTATAGATTTTACTATGTCAAGATTTTTCTTATGAGTCGTGTCATTTTGGGTAATGATCTCAGATATACGCTTTTCAAGCACATCCATGCGCGCGTTTTGTTGCGATTGCAAGCTAGAAGTCATTTCACGCAACTCCTCCCTTATTATTGTGCGAATGTCCAACGTCTCAGACACCAATGACTCATCCGCAACGCGCCGCCGCTTATTATCACGTTGTGTGATGTTTACAAGATCTTCTAAGGGCGCCGAGAACTGGGCCGCTTTGTTTACATCAGAATCTGACATACTAAGTGATTTATTCATTGTCAGGGATTAACGTGTCAGTTCTTATAGTATTATTTATGCAGGATATAAATAAACCCCTTTGGATAAATAGTTTTAATAGAAGCGAGTACCTGGTAATAGCGGTATATCTTGATAGGCTACGATCCGTTCGTAGCAGAGTACCTGTCGTAGGCGTTCCGTAGACAGTGCGTCAGAGTATCGTAGCAGCTCGTAGCAAAGGCGCGAGGCGGCGACAATCGGGCACCTACGCCAGTTGTCGTAACTCGACGTGTAGCAGAGGGAGACAAAAATAGCAACCGTCTCTTATCGCAGCGGAGGTGAGGCAGGTCCCCTCACTATGCACAGCCGATACGATGATGATCCGTGGAGGGATTTATTTAATTGATATTAGCGATAACGCATAGGATATTCACACTTATGATTCACTGCCTAATTAACGAAATTGCTTGCACTTGTAACAATATTTTAGAGCAAAATTTAGCGACACGTCCACCTATAAGCAAGTCCACGGGCGAAGAGGAGCATTTAAATAAACACTTAAATAACATCAAAGCATTTAAATAAACACGATAATTGATTGTCATTTTTTTTAGCTTTTATTAATGTGCGTGTGCTCTGAGGGCCAGTCTCTCAGAATTCATTGAAAACATGCAACAGGTTTTGGTGAACATTCCCAAAGAATTGTGAAAGTTGGAAACAGATTTTGTGAAAATCAAATAAGCGGGTTATGGGATTTCAAGTTGGACCCTCAGTCCACACATAGAGGATTGAGGGTCCACTTGTACCGGATAAACTAAGGGCACTAAAGAAAAAGTCTTTATGCCAAAATGTAAGATATTTCCAAACAAAAATTGTGGAAACAAGATATTTTAGCAAAACATTGTATTATTTTCTATATCTCGGTTCAAAGTGGACCCTCACGTGGAAAGTTTAGTACGTTAATTATAACAAAACCATTAACTTTTGGTTACTCTTTGCAACCCTGTTTTAGAGTAAATAAATTGAGAAATTTTGTGAAAGCAATAACAGATCACGATATCACGTTTGTTAAAAATTATCACCTTGTTAAAATTCGGGGCCCTCAGTCCTCTACTTTTTTGTTTCCGTTTTGTTTTCGCAACTAAGAAAAATACAAAATTATCTCCGTTTGTAAAAAAAAATGTGCTACAAATACATACCATTGGGTAATAAAAACACCTATTATTGTATAAGAAAATCAAGTTTTATCAACCGACTTCCCAAAAAAGGAGGAGGTTATATGTTTCGATGTATGTATGTTTTTTTTTATGTATGTTCGCCGATTTCTCCGCCAATTGTGGACTGATTTCCATAATTGTTTTTTTATTCGTAATGGTGTATTCCCAAGTTGGTCCCATTTTAACCACGTCAGAATCTGTTCGGTAATTTTAAAGATACCTAACAAAATATAAAAATACCAACATTGCATTATAGAGCAAAAGCCCGCGACCGCATGCCCTTCCTTATTTTATTAAAACTCAAGATTTTCTATGTATGTCCCCAACATAGAAATAGCGATTAGCGACTATAAAAGTTGGTTCATGATTACTTAGGCAGATTACTTGTAGCAATAACATTTAAAGTGGTAACTCAATTACCTCAAAGTAAAGTTTTTTAAAGATTTTATTCCTAATAATATTAGAAATCACGCCATCCATTACCAGGCAATTGGTGCAGATATAAACCCCTGCTAGATATTGTAACCTTACTAAATTATAGTTATATTTGTTTTATTATAAAAGCTTAATTTAATATTACTTTGGGAGGCCCCAAGGTTGCTTTTTTTACCTATAAAAATCATCCTTACTATCCATATTACCTGCATAAGCAACTAAGATCCAAACTTCATACCTAGTCGCTAATATTTTTTACCCGTATATGCCACGCAGAGAAACATTCAGCATTTTTAAAATAAGGAAGGTCTAGTCGTCACGGGCTCTCGGTCTATTTATCTGCCAAAATAATAGACAATTTGACATGTTGTGATATTTCAAATCAAACTTACTTACTTAGACATAAAAAGTTTCGAATTCTTAATTCTTTATTTTCGGCCAGTGAAAGAAAAGTTTTTATTAAACTAAAAATGATAAAATAAAACTTTTTTCCAAAAAAAATGAACCGACTTCCATCATAAAACTTAAAATCATGAAATAACAATAAAGAAAAATGTATTAGCATTCTACCTACTGAATGAGGTGAAGTCGGTGCCAAATTGAATATTAAATAATCTAAGTTAATATTAGAATCATGTATATAATACCTAGCTAAACGATTACATAACACCCTTACTCCTGCACTTGGCACCGACTTCACCTCATTCAGTAGGTAGAATGCCAATACATTTTTCTTTATTGTTATTTCATGATTTTAAGTTTTATGATGGAAGTCGGTTCATTTTTTTTGGAAAAAAGTTTTATTTTTATTATGTAAATAATGAAATAGAGTGACAACATTTTGCATAAGACAATTGCTCCCATTAGAAATAAATTATTTTAAGGAAAAATAGAGACAAGTCTCAAGTCTAGCTTTTGCAGAATATCAATTTAATTATTAAATAACTCCAAGATTTATCTATCGATTTATTACTTTTTTTAAATAACGTCTAAAATTTCTAATGGATGCAGCCACAGAATCTATACAGATGGAAAGCTTCCTAAGAGAGGTCAAAATTCATACCTATTCTTATATGGCTGTCACTTGGTTATTGAAAATAATAAAGAAACATATTAAGCGGTTCAGCTTACAGGTTCAGGTTACAATATATGTACAAATATAACAGGTACTTATGCGTTTTAAAACATTATCAGATACCTGGGCGTGAAAAATCTGACATCAGTGTAGTGTAGGCCACTTACACATACGAACACAAACAATATTACATTCCACTCTAGAAGAAATTTTATTAATATATTAGTGTGTAGTAGTGGTTGTTAAATTATAAGTACCAAATCAAACTTACGTTAAATCAAAAGTTTGATTTCCTTGACCGCGAGTGTCTTGCTTGAACAAATAAGTGCTTGCACATTTAATATTTACAAATGTATTTTAACGCTCGTAAATTTTACAATTTTTTTTTTATGGATTACACAAAGCATTTTTTATTTAACTGCTACATATTGATCAAATAAAATAACAACAGTTTTTAAAAATAAGCAAAGATAAAAATTTATACAGCCAATCACTGGCTGTTTGGCGATATAGCAACGACAACGGCAGCGCAGCGCGCTCTCAGCGCGCAAATATAAGAAACAAGACTATATTTATTATGTTGTGTTCGCCGTGTTAGCATATGAAATAATTTAATAAAATGTTGACTAGTGAGGAAAAAAGTAAATTCAACTCCACCTCAAATTAGCTCGGCTTTATTAGCGCGCTCGCCTTACTTTGTATCATAATGTAGGTAATATAATATAAAAAAAAACTATAATGTAATCCTCACTGTTACGTAAAACTCGCATCAAATCCTTAACACCAATCACTTCCGATGCACTTACATAAACGATTGTTTACTTAACTAATAGCAACTATTGTAATTAAAAAAAAAGCTCGTGCGGTATGATAACTTCGAACCAGCATTAGCAAATAAAACATCACTCAAAATTAGCACTGTACTTACATTAAAAATAAATGTGGATAAAAACGATAGTATTGTCACCCTCTCTCTCTCTCAGCCTAATGACGTCCACTGCTGGACAAAGGCCTCCCCCAAGGATTTTATCCATGGGGGGTTTTGCCGTAATCGCCACCCTACTCACATACATTAATAGTCAATTTCAGTATATATTAAAATTTGTTGTTTTAACGTAATTATTATTATTAACAAATAACATCAATTTGTAGCACATTTTTTTTTACAAACGGAAATAATTTTGTATTTTTCTTAGCTATCATACTGTTACGCGGGAGAATCAAAAGGGTTTAAAAAAAAAAAACACTAATTAACACCCGTGAAGGAAATATTATTGTACGGCAAACAATGTGAATTTATCCTTAGGCAACCGCTCGGGATGAGAGTTGGGCACAGACTGAACTATCAGGGGCGCTACTGACCTATCCTATACTAGAGGGGTGCAGAGCTAGCCCGAAGGGATGCTCGGTCAGCATTATTACTGACATTAGAGGGATATAACACCTCCCCCTTTAAGAGGAGACTTTGGGGTGGATTCAAAGTCTACGTTAAACTCTAGTTCTAATAGGAGCAACAGGGGTAGTCATTTCCATTTCAAAGTCATGGGAGTCGTGTCTGTCTGTTACCTCTTCTGGTTCTTCTGAGGTAGGAAGAGAGATAGTTTTATTAAAATTAAGCTTGAGATGTTTCAGGTTAAAAGAGCGGTTGCTGCCGGATTTACATAACATTTTCTTCATAATAAAGTAACATATGGATAATACAAACAGAGTAAGTAATATTATAGTAATAATAGAATAATGAGTCCCATATCTAATAATATGTGGGGCTTGTTGATTTTCTAAATTTTCCAGGTCATTTAACAGAGACTTGACATTACTATCTCCCTGGGAGTTAAAATCATCTAGGTCTATATTATTTAAGTGCACAGTAGGTATATTGGTAAGTATTTTATAAAATCTAGCAGAATTACAACATGAGTCGTTAATTATATTAAAATCAGGAAAATTGTTAATGGGAGAAGTTATATTTAAAATATCATATTTTGGTATTAATGTAGTACTTTTGCAGTACCCGATGCAATTCTTAGGTAAAGTAAGAAAACCTGTACCGAGAATATTTATTTCATACAATTGAGAGTTTAGACATTCAACTGATACTCTAAGAGGTTTGGATTGTACATAAATCCACTTATTATTAATTAATGGTTTCCAGATATCTAGTGTTCCTAATATAACTCTAGTTTCGCACTGCGATGGTTTTTCACTATTCACTTTAATTAACAATTCACTTTCACAGATAGGTTTCGCGTCTGAAGAATAGACGTTTTCAATGTCACAGATATAATTTCCGGGGATCACTTGTTTACAGGGGTTTAAGTTATCGAGGGTACAATAATAAGTCTTATCTCTGGTCATTGCTATGTACTTAGTAGCCGGTGTAATTAGACTGAAACTGTTTGGTTCCTGAGTTCTATAAGGTATAGGTAATGCGATATTATGAAATAATTCATATTCTCGAGTGTTAACTAGCGGTACTTGTAAAACAAATACAATCTTATTATTAGAATAATAACAAACTAACTTAGATATACTTAAAATTACATGTACTGCATTAATGTTTAGAGATACAGGCAGTTCAAGGTCACTAGGCAAATGTCTGTAGTTACTGGCAAGCTCATGATGCAGTTGACTGGGCGTTATTATAGCAGGGTGCAGGATATTTTGACTACTGAATAGAATGCTGTTAGTTATGTCTTCTAACTGGAATGACAGTGTAAGTATTGACGTCTCCAGTGAGTCGAAAACTTTATTAATTTCCGTAAGTATTTGCAATTCGTTAGTTATATTGGCTATATCCTGTATACTGTGTGAGAGCTTGTCAATAGCTTCATTAAGATTTCCTTCATTCTTTTTAATTTCCATTAATGTTTTATTATATTGCGTTAGTACTGAGGTAGTGACCAAGATGTTTTCCTTCATTAGTTTAGCCAATTGTTTTCCGTTATTCTGCAAGCTAACTATTGCCTCTTCATATTTAAACCCATCATCTTCATCTAAAGTACCAAAAATTTGTTTAAATACCTTCCCTATACCGCCTATCCATGCACTACGCTTAACTCTATTATCTACTAAGTGTGAGATAGATTCAAATTCTCTCTCTCTCTCTCTCTCAACCTAAAGACGTCCACTGCAGGACAAAGGCCTCCCCCAAGGATTTTATCAAATTCTCTACTCATATCCTTAAATCTGACTAACAGTGGCTGTACCCAGCTGTTACATTCTGTAATAATTTGCTCAGCTTGGGTTGCGTTACATAATAATTCTGTATTTTGTAGTGCAATCTTAATATTTTGTATGTGAGGTTGGAAGTGCGAGGTATCCACCGGGATAACGACTTTCAACTGAACGTTATTTACTTTGAGCTTTCCCAGATAATCATAGTAGAGGCCTGAGCTAGAGGTAATCGGCTGGATGAATTCTCATGAGATTGTTGATGAGATTGTCCTCGAGCTGAGCTGTAAATAACAGTAATCATTAATACTAACTAGTTGATTTATTACTAAGTGCTAGTATTTTATATTTATTTACTATTTTATAACTATACTTATTTTTACTAATTTCTATATATTTTACAGGTCTGCTCCATTAGTCGCAGGTTTTACCTGATCATAGTGATGGGTAATATGACGCCGGTTGATCAGTAAAGTAAGTGTGTTATTACCGTTGATTTTAACTATCTTATAAGGTCCCTTCCAGAAGGGCGAGAGTGCTTTACGCATTCTTATGTGGTTCATTAAATAGACATAGTCGCCTACTTTATATTTAGCTGGGCGAGTATGCGAGTCATAATAGGTCTTTGATGACTCTTTAGATCTCCTAATAAGATCTAAAGCCTTTTCACGCGAATATCTTAAACGGTTTTGGAGCATACGCACATAATCGGGATATGTTGCTCCTGAGGATTCTTCATAGATGGAAGTCGGAAGTACCGGTTTATTTCCGAATATTAACTCGTATGGTGTAAAGTTAGTTGTGGAATGAACCGTAGTATTATAAGTAAGCATAGCTGTGTAGACATAACGAGGCCAGTTAGTTTGTTCCTCATCAGTGAAAGATCTAAGGTACTCCTTAAGTGTGGAGTGACTTCTTTCTAAAGCTCCTTGAGTCTGCGGATGGTAGGGAGATGCCCATAGGTTCTTTATCTTAAGGAATTCACAGGTCTTTCTAAAAAGTTCGGATGTAAAATTAGTCCCTTGATCTGTCAGGATCGTTTTGGGGACACCAAAGATATAAATATAGTGAAGTAAACATTCACTAGTTTCTTCAGCAGTAGTACTACGGATTGGATAAGCAGAAGAGAACTTGGTGAGATCATCCTGTATGGTTAAGATGTATCTTAATTTTGCAGGTCCAGATTCTGACATGGTTCAGTAGATGTGCTGGTGATCTGCATGGGAGCGCGGTTTATCTGTCTGAGGGCTTTATTGGTCTGACATCGGGGGCATTTTTTCACGAAATTTTCTACGTCACTACGCATATTCTTCCAGTTAAAGGTTTCCTGTATGCGTTTAAGCATGCGATTCATGCCTAAATGTCCAGCAATTGGAATGTTATGATTTTCTTTAAGGATTTTGGGGATTTCGGATAATGAAGGGTAAATTATTTAATCTTTATATATGTGGATATTTATACCTGTGTTATTTAAGAGAAATAGTAACATGTTATATATCTTGATAAACTGATGATTATCAAAAGGGTTCTTAAATTCAGTTATAGCTATATCAGTAATAGAGTCTCTGTTATAATTTACAACTAATTCATTTCTGAGGGCTTTGAGGGTATCATATATGTCGTTGTAGCTAGATTTGTCAAAATGATATACTTTGAAGAATACGAAGTAAATCGTCTTATTGCCAAGATTAAATGAGAGGAATGAATTCAAAGTTCTTTCTTAATGATTTCGGAACTATCAGGTAAGTTATTAAGTGTAGATTCTACAAAGGGGTTGGATTCATCCAAGTCAATAGAAGTAGGTAGGATAATGACCTTGTATTCTGATTTAGTAATATCTTGGTTATATTCTTTGATGTTTGTATTGTAGGTATTATTATTATTTGCTATATATTTTAGGAAGGATGAATAATCATCATCAGGTGGGTTCAGGCCATTGCTCGTGGATGGGGATTGGTTTTCCCTTATCTGAACCTCGGGGCTGATGGGATTTCCCGGAAGATCATCGGGTATATTAGGTAGATTATCAGAAACGGGTGCAGTTGAATTTCTGGTTAAATTCTCATTTTCAATTTCTTCCCTGAGAATGTCTGGTATGTTATGCGGTAAATTAGCATCAGGTAAAGGTGAAGTATTATTATCTTCAAGGTTAAGGGGGTTGATAGCAGGTAAGTCAGGTTCAGGTGAAGGAGAATTATTTCTACTAGAATTAGGGTGACCGGAGGTTGGTAAGTTAATCTCGGGTAAAGGTGAGTCATTTAAGTCAATGGGATCTATGGATTGTGGACCTAACTCATCAGGATTAAAAGAAGCAGGAGATATGAGGAGGTCCATTAGATCTTTATCTAGTGCTGGTGGAGATGGAGGTTCTTCTTCTTCAACAGTAGAAGTGGGATTATTCTCAGGTTGAACAGGATTAACTGGGTATCGAGAGAGGGCGTCGGCATTAGTGTTGATCCTACCCTTTTTATACTTAATATCATACTCGAATTCTTCTAGCTTTAGCCGCCAACGGATGAGACGTGACCCTGGGTCTTTACATTTGAATAGCCACTCTAGAGGTTTATGATCGGTTATCACTGTAAAGCGATGGCCATATAAATAAGGCCTGAAGGTTTTAGTGCCGAATATAACAGCAAGGCATTCCTTCTCAGTCACACTATAGTTACACTCTGCTTTATTTAGAGTGCGAGAGGCGTATGCTATAGGACGATCCTGCCCTATAGGACCTTGATATAATATTGCTGAGATCGCATAATTGGATGCGTCGCATGTTAAGAGAAATGGTTGTGAAAAGTCCGGGTAAGCTAGAATGGGGGCTGAGACGAGTTTACTCTTTAGAGATTCTAAAGCTAATAGTTGCTCATTTTGCCAAGTGAATGGGATATCTTTTTTTAAAAGGGATGTCAAAAGTTTGGCTAATTTTGCGAAGTCGGGGATAAATCTTCTATAGTATGATACGAGACCTAGGAAGGATTTTACGTCTATAGGAGACTGGGGTGTAGGAAATGCGGATACGGCTTTAGTTTTGTCAGGGTTAGGATTTACCCCATTTTCGCTTATTATATGACCTAGATACGCTACTTCTTTCCGGAGGAATTCACACTTTTCCGGTTGAAGTTTTACGTTAAAATTACGGATTCTTTCGAAGACAGACCTTAAATTTTCGATGTGCGATAACAAATCACCACTATAAATAACGATATCGTCTAAATAAACGAAGAACGGGTGCCCTAAAGACCTGAAAGACAATTGTTCTTAAGTTTTTGAAACGTGGATTGACCATTCTTCAAACCGAAGGCCATACGATTGAACTGGAATTGGCCTTGAGGGACAGAAAAGGCAGTTTTGGGTGCGTCCTCCGGGGACATTAAGATCTGATGAAAACCAGAAGACAGATCTAAGGTAGAAAAGTATTTACTATTCCCTAGCTGATCAAGGATTTCTGAAATTTGGGGCATAGGGTAAACTTCGCCTATAGTGATGTCATTCAGTTTTCTATAGTCTATAACTATACGCCACTTGCGTTGACCTTGGGAGTCCAATTTCTTTGGTACAACCCAGATGGGGGAGCTCCAGGGAGAAGAAGATGGTTCAATGATGTTTTGTTGAAGCATTTTGTTTATTTGAGTTTCGACTTCCTTTTTATGGCATTCTGGGAATCTATATGACTTAGTATGGATAGGGATATCACTACTAGTTTTGATTTGATGTGAAATAGCAGGGGTATATGACAACTGTTGGTCTGGTAAGTGAAAGATATCTGAATATTGGGAACATAGTTCTATGATGGCATCTCTCTCTTCTTGGTTCAGGTGGTCTATTCTTAATGAACTTACTACTTCATCAGTTCGCTGTATTATTTCTTGAGTGTGTGTGTTAATAGAGTATGCTCCTTCATGCAAAGGTTCTATATTTAGTTTAAGGTTGGTTTTGATATTTACGAAATTATCTGACGTATTAGCGATAGTGAGATTCACACGATGATTATCTTTAACTTTTACAATACAATTGGATACTAATAAATTATCAGAGATGTGTTGGTCTGTAATAATACCTTCTTTAAGATCAGTTTGTTGAACGGAGCATTCTATTACGGCCTCTGTACGAGGTGGAATGATGTAAAAAGGTTCCGAAAAATGTAATTTAATATCTATGGGTCCGATTCTTAAAGTGTCATGAGTGTAATCGATCCTACACCCGAAGGTGGTAAGAAGATCAGTACCTATGATACCGTCATATGGTAAATTAATGTTTTTAACAACGTGGAATTTATATGAGATGGATTTACCTTTATTTAATTTAAGTTTGAGTTGGAAGTGACCTTCTGTTAGAGTAGGTTCATCACCTGGGTCTATCCCTTTGAGTTTTATTGATTCTTTAATAAATTTTGGGACCTATTTAAACTAGATTCTTTGATTAGGCATATGCTAGAACCTGAGTCAACTAGTAGTGACAAGGGGATATCGGAAGCGGAGGAATCTAATAGAACATGGGGCAATAGCCGTTTGGTTGTATCTATATTTACTTCATAGATACTTTTATCATGTGAGGATTTTAGAGTCTGTTCAAAACTTTCTAATTTTGATTCAGCTGGTTTTTGAACCTGGTGTTGTCCTTTGTTGCCAAGAAGGTTTGGAGAATTGGATGCGGATATATGGACGCGAATTTGGGGCTGGTTACCCGTTTTGAGGCCTTCGGATACAGAGATATGGGCGCGAGTTTGGGGCTGGTTACCCGTGTTGAGGCCGTTGGATATAGAGATATGGGCGCGAGTTTGGGGCTGGTTACCCGTGTTGAGGCCCTTGGATATAGAGATATGGGCGCGAGTTTGGGGCTGGTTACCCGTGTTGAGGCCCTTGGGTACAGAGGAGGTGTCGTTGGATGTAACTGAATATACTGAGTGTGGAGCATTGGGTCTCACGAGACACCGCCGTGAGCCCACTATTCGTTTAAATCGTTAGATGGAGAGTCTACTTCGTTCGCGTCCCTCTTCTTCATCAGGTTGCTCGAGGAAGTTTACTCGAGGGGATGGTCTAGAGGATCCTTGGTTAGGCTGAAGATTTTGATTAAATCGGTACCGGTTGTTATTAAATTCTCGCCTTTTACAATTGGATATGTCATGTCCAGTTGCTTTGCAATAGCGGCAAAATTGACCAGAAGTACCACCTTGTGGCATGGAGTTGGCAGCCCTTGGTTGTGTGTTTGTAGCATTAAAAGGTTTATTAAAAGGAGGATTTGGTTTAGGTTTACTACCCAAATTATTAGGTTTGGGATCAGTTACGGAACGCTTGTATAAAGTTTGTTGTATGCGTTCTTCTGAGATGGCAAAGTTGATGGCCTCGTTCAGGGTTTTTGGTGACTTGTACCTCACTATATTGGAAATACGAGGGTGGAGGCCCATAACAAAGTGGTGAAGTGCCAGGTCTTCCATGGCCGCTGTACGGCCGGGTAGTTCCTTGGCCTTGGTGTTGGATAATGATATCTCTGTTAGTAACTGCGAGAGATATGTTTCGGTTCTAAGGGCATATACATTGACCGTTTATTGAGGGCCCTGTTTGTTTTCCTGTAAGTCGGTTAATAAATGAGAGTAGTGTTTTCTTTCACTGAATTGTGTTTTAAGGAAATCCTTTAACTGGTTCCATGATGTGAAGTCTTTTATGGAGCATGCTATCTCTGCTTTCCCATTAAGTTGACTAAGAATAAATTTGAATAAGATAGGTTTTTGAATATCGGTAGCTAAGTTAAGAGCGTCATCACAATTTACAAGGAATGAGTTAAGGGTCTCCCGACTACCATCGTATGGTTTAATAAATTTGAAAAGTACATTCAATTCTAAAGTAGTCATATTGAATGCTGCAGTAGTTTTACGAGTTACTCGTGGTGAGCTAGGGGCGGATTTATATTTCTCCTCTGTGTCGCTGACGGGAGGCTCAAAGACGTTTATGGATAGCTCGCCTTCCTCAACCTTAGTCACTTTTGGCATTATAAGTTAACAATACTGTGTTAATAAATCCGTTTGGAACCTTTAAAACAAAACAATAATATAAAATAATAAAGTAATCAGTGTGGAAGCGCCTTAACAGGCGTTCACGGCTAGACAAAACAATGACCAGACTTACAGGATGTAGAGCGATAAGAACGCGACGGTGACGGCTGGGAACATTCCGTCGGGCTTGACGACGTCACGAACACGACTGCTATTCTCCACTCGGATTGATTTGAATTTTTCAGATTCGAATCTTTTCTTCTTGGTTTTTCAGAGAGATACCGGTACTGACTTGTAGATAGGAGACAAGGACTTATCTTGTGTATCTTCTTGTATGTTGGATTATGAGCATCCTTCACGTAGGAATAGGGGTTGCCATTTAGGGTGCAACTCCGCAGGATGATGGTCCCTTCCAGGACCTTTCAGGATACTGTTGTTGTGGTTGCACAGTGATCTTCCACTAACACTGCACTTTCACGACCTTTTTAGGATTTACGCGAGATCCGGATGAGTCCGTGAGCGGCCCTGGGCAACTGGATATTGATTTTCCGGATCCCACCGCTGCCACCAGAATGTTACGCGGGAGAATCAAAAGGGTTTAAAAAAAAAAAACACTAATTAACACCCGTGAAGGAAATATTATTGTACGGCAAACAATGTGAATTTATCCTTAGGCGACCGCTCGGGATGAGAGTTGGGCACAGACTGAACTATCAGGGGCGCTACTGACCTATCCTATACTAGAGGGGTGCAGAGCTAGCCCGAAGGGATGCTCGGTCAGCATTATTACTGACATTAGAGGGATATAACAATACGTTAAGCGAAAACAAAACGAAAACAAAAAAGTGGAGGACTGAGGGTCCGAATTTTAACAAAGTGATAATTTTTAACAAACGTGATATCGTGATCTGTTTTTGCTTTCACAAAATTTCACAATTTATTTACTCTAATACAGGGTTGCAAAGAGTAACCAAAAGTTAATGGTTTTGTTATAATTAACGTACTAAACTTTCCACGTGAGGGTCCACTTTGAACCGAGATATAGAAAATAATACAATGTTTTGCTATAATATCTTGTTTCCAAAATTTTTGTTTGGAAATATCTTACATTTTGGCATAAAGACTTTTTCTTTAGTGCCCTTAGTTTATCCGGTACAAGTGGACCCTCAATCCTCTAAGTGTGGACTGAGGGCGCAACTTAAATCCCATAACCCGCTTATTTGATTTTCACAAAATCTGTTTCCAACTTTCACAATTCTTTGGGAATGTTCACCAAAACCTGAGCATGTTTTCAATGAATTCTGAGAGACTGGCCCTCAGAGCACACGCACATTTTTATTAAACTAAAGGAACGCTTGTTAACTGCTGAAAGTGTTACGGCACCGGTCTTCTCACGTCATAATTTATTGTTTTTGACATTTTATTTTAGAGATGGGTAATGAGTTATAACCCATTTCAATCCACCCGGGTTATAATGGGTGATTTGGGTTATAACCCATTATCACCCAACTTGATGGGTGAAAACAGTTTATAATAAAACTATTTGTTATTTTAGAATAATAAGTATACCATGTTCTTCTCAGTACTCCTAACTATGTGTATGCGAAATTTTATTAAGATTGGTCCAGTAGATAAAGCGTGAAGAGGTAATAAACAATATCATTTCCGCTTTTATATTGTTAGTTAGGATGACGTCTTGTACCTAATCTGAGAAGAGCCAAATTTTTTCGAATGACGAATACCGAATCATATATATTCGTGACGAAAATTACATTAATTCATTACTAGCCTTTGCCCGCGGTTTCGCCCGCGTGAATTTCCCACAGGAACAGTGTCATTTCCCGGGATGAAAGGTACCCTATGTCCTTCTCAGTACTTCTAACTATGTGTATGCGACAAGCCGGTTTTGTAAAGAGAAACTCGGGCAAAAGTTAAAAACTAGTGAAACTAGAGAGGCACTCGGGAAAAAATTCTCATAGTACGCCAAATTATTATGAAATCAAGAGAATTCTATAAGCCCGTATTTATTTGCTTTGTTGATTTCTCCAAAGCTTTTGACACGGTGAAATGGGCCGTATTGTGGAAGACCTTGCTAGACATAGGCACACCAAAACATCTCGTACACCTTTTGAGACGTCTGTATGAAGATGACATAGCCTCAGTTCGCACGGATGATGTCGTGTCAAGTGATTTCCATTCTAGTGATGGAGTAGGCCAGGGTTGTATTATATTACCCCTTTTATTCAATGTGTACACAGAGCTGATAATGCGTATCACATTAGAAGACTGGACGGATGGTGTAATAATTTGTGACAATTGATGGATACAGGATTGCAAACTTGCGTTACGTGGATGGCACTACCTTATTTGCAACCAGTTCGCAACACTTGGAAGAGCTACTGACAAAGATGTAACGAGTGAGCCATGAGTTTGGATTTGGAATTAATCGCAAGACCAAGGTAATGATTGTTGACCGAGCCATGAATAATCGCCTGAAGTGACTCAAATCGCGAATTGCAACGTAGTACAATCTTATATCTATCTTGGGTCTGTAATTTCAAATGCTGGCGGATGCATCGATGATGTCAAACGGCGTATGGAAATCACAAGAACAGCGATGGACAAAATGCGGAAAATATGTGTGGCGTCGACGAACTCGACGACTTGACAAACGACGGCTCCATAGAATCTCGGCGGCAAGCAATACTACTTCGCAAGTCGATACAAGATGGCGGCACAGTCTTCACTCGCTACTTTTACATATCGACAAATAATTGCGAATAACAAAGATTGTACGAATAATCTCCAACCAACAATTACTTCGCAGCATCCCAAATAGACTACAGATCAGACTCCACTTAATCTCCATACGACAACAAGCAATGTCATCAACAAAAACGAAAAAATCCTAAATCGCGCTATCAGAATTTCCAAGGCAACCGCTATATATACGAACTGCAACGCAACATCGTCGGAGCCTCGGGAAGATCAACTCTTCGGGGCGGTCAAGCATCATACACCGCTCCCGCTTCCGCAGTGGCAACTTTAACCTTCGCGGCGGTCGGCGTTCACTAAAGAGAAATAGAAACATAACCAAAGCCAAGAACACCAGGCTCGTGAGGACGCTTATATTTCCCATATTTCTACGGATCTATGGAAAGACAGAAAATAGATGCTCTGGAGATGTGGTGCTGAAGAAGAATGCTTGGGGTTTCGTTCGAATGTCTCGATACTTCAAGAACTTGGTATCAAGCAACGTCTGTTTTCGATAGTACAATCTCGCATCCTCACATTTTTTGCTCATGTTTCCCAGCGTGACAATCAGTCCATAGAACGCCTTGTCGTCCAAGGAAAGGTAGAAGGCACTAGATCGTGCGGAAGGTCCGTTGGACTGACCAGATCAAGTCTGCCATTGGAGGGTCAGTTAACGAGTGCAGCAGGATGACCTCCAACAGACATCGGTGGCGAAACGTCGTGAAGGGCATCAGCTGCCCTTATCAATACAACCGCTCTGTCAAGAGCGTACTGGACAAGAAGAAGTATGCGACAGGAAGATTTGTTCAAAAAAGATGAAGTTTCATACAAACTTTCAACCCCTATTTTTAACCCTTAGGGGTACAAATTTTAAAATTCAATTGTGATGTTATTATTTTTTATTAGATAAGAGCGTAAATCTTTAATTCCATGAGCATAACTTCTAAAATGACGAAGTTTCATACAAACTTTCAACCCCTTTTTTACCCCCTTAGGCGTAGATTTTCTAAAATTCATCTCTTAGAGCTCACTAACATGCTAACGTCACATGAGGGAGCTTTGTACAAAATTTCATGTAGCTTGTTATTAAAATAATAGGAGATAAATATGATGTTCATGTTCATTTTACACAGTAACACAGAATAGTTAAAATGTGGTACTATTTTTAGGTATTTCCCATTGAATATTTTGATATTTCACTCTAGTTGGGTACCTACGTAATAATCGCTTGTGATAATACATTAAAAAAATATTTTTTTACAATATTTAGTTTTCACCCGGTCTATGGGTAGTTTGGGTGGATTGAAATGGGTGGTAACTGGGTTATAACCCAGTCTCGGGTTTTAACCCGGGTGGTTACCCATCTCTATTTGTAATTAGCCTATAAGAAAAATTGCAAGAAAGCATTTGCCCAGCAACGAAACCATCATTGGCTCAAAATGAAAATAAACTGAGTGAATTAATAAAACTATCCCCTAATAATAATATATGCCGCGTCGGTCTATTCGCGAAAACCCCAAAAACTACAGAACGGATTTTCACTATAGTTAGGGTCCTTTAAAGTGAATTATGGTCCCATCCGGAAGAAAGCATGAAACTTGGCATGATTGTAGCTTTCATATATCTTTTTTAATATTGATATAGAAACACTTCGAGAAATGAATGTTTCCCCCTTTCCCCCCCCTTTTATGACCCAAATCGCGGTTTTTCTCATTTTTTTATGAAAACGGTAAAAGCTACGCAAAAATTGTCAAAGGCCAATATGTTCATCATTAAATTCTCTATAATAATGCCATTGGATGTATATTAATAGGACATATAGTTTACAAATTATGCCCATGTTACTAGAACGATTTTTTGAAAAATTCGGACTTTTTCTATTATTGCACGGTCATTGTAGAATTTCGTATTTAATATCATAAATAGCTTTCCACTTCTGATATACATTGTAGTGGTCCCAGACTTCGTGTTGACATATGATGATGATGATGATTGTGTCCGACCGATTTCGGTCATGGCGACCACTTCAAGAATTAAGGGCTCTCTCGTGCGCTCGCATGTGGCTTATGTAGCCAATCTTATTGGAAAAGATCCTCGCACATTGCGGGCATGTGAGCACACCATTATTATAATTATATTGAGTTAGCACAGGTGGTCGGGCTTTTAACTCATCGCGCTTGGTGTCGAGCTCAGCGCGTCGTTTGATTTCAAAGTCAAGGACTTTGGTTTTAACCAAAGCCCTCCATTCCGGTCTTTGAGCAGCTTGCTCCTCCCACTGAGAGGGCTCTATGCCGCAGCGCTTCATATGCCGCTTCAGCACATCTTTGTACCTGAGGAGTTGTCCGCCATGCTTGCGCTTGCCCTCCTCAAGTTCTGAGTAGAAGATGTGCTTAGCAACCCTCTGTTCTGCCATCCTTGACACGTGACCGCACCACCGAAGCTGTCGCCGCATCAGGTAAGCCTCAATGCCACCCACATTAGCTCGTCGCAGCACTTCGGTGTTCCGCACGCGATCAGACCATCTGATGTTCATAATCTTTCGCAGACATTTGAGGTGGAATCGGTCTAACATGCAGATGTGTCGGCGGTAAAGAGTCCAGGTTTCCGCAGCATACAGAAGGTTAGGCAGCACGATTGCCATTTATACTGAGATCTTCGTACTTAACTTTATATCATGCGAACAGAAGACCTTGGTATTCAACTTGCCGAATGCTGCAGCTGCAGCTCCGATCCCGCTGTTGATCTCTGAATCCAAGTCGCATTTGGATGTTAAGGTGCTCCCCAGGTATCGGAACTTGTCGACCTGCATCAGCTCGTCCTCGCCAAGGTTGATATTCAGCGCCTTGTGACCGTCTATGTCCAGAGACATCACTTTCGTCTTTTTAACGCTGATTTTTAGGCCGAATTTTCGGCAAGCCTTGTCGAATTCGGACATGAGCTGTTGCAGGACGTCTGAGCATTCTGTCACAAAGCATAGGTCATCTGCGTAAATAATCTCAGTGACCATCTCGTGTGAAACTTTTGTGTGGGCTTTAAGCCTCGCCAGATTAAAAATGTTGCCATCGGTGCGGAAGCGGATGCGAACACCTTCAGAAGAAGATTGTAAGACCTCTCGGACTACGACCGCAAAATACAACGCGAACAATGTAGGTGCGAGAACGCAACCTTGTTTGACCCCACAGGTAACGGGAAAGAACTCTGATTGTTCGTCGTCGACAGAGACGCAGCACTGCATGTCGTCGTGGAAGAGTCTGAGGAGTCTCACAAACTTCTCTGTGCACCCTATTCTCCTTAGCACCGTCCAGAGGGCTTCTCGAGGCACACTGTCGAAAGCCTTCTCAAGGTCCACAAAGCACAGGTACATGGGACGGCCCTGTTCTCTGCTTTTCTCTTGCAATTGACGCACTGAGAAGATAGCTTCGCACGTGCCTCGGTCAGGTCGGAAGCCAAACTGCGTTTCGGGCAACAGCCTTTCTGATATTTTCATCAGGCGGTTAAGTAATACTCTGGCGAAGATTTTTCCAGGGACTGATAAAAGGGAAATACCGCGATAGGAACCACAATCGGATCGGTCACCCTTGCCTTTATATAGAGCCCTTATACGCGAAATTTTAAAAGTTGAAGGAACCTGTTCTTTATTCCACATAAGATTAAAAAGCTCCCATATTGCCGAATGTAGTTCCTCACCACCGTATTTTAGTAGTTCACCTGGTATAAAATCGACACCAACCGCTCGCTTGTTCTGCTGTTGATTTATTGCAAGTATAACCTCGTCACGTGACAATGGCTCATCTAGCTCGGTAGATATGGGCAGTTGAGGGATTGAGTTGATGTGTTCCAAATCAGCAGATCGGTCCACATTAAGCAAAGTGTTGAAATATTCCGCCCATCGCGTAATAACTTCCTCCTTGCTTCTAAGAAGACCTTCACCATTAGCAGGCTTAAGCGGCACTTTTGCAAGTGAAGTTGTACCTATCAACTTTCGAACCTCGCTGTAGAATTCCCCTAGCCGGTTGTTATCTGCTAGCCATTGCATGTGACGAGCCTTATCCTGCCACCATTTGTTCTTGGTTTCCCGAGTTAGTTTACGCAGCTCCAGGTCACTCTGCCTAATCTCCACAACACTACGTTGGTTCCTCCTGTGTTGCCTGAGGAGATGTCGGTGTTTATCAATTGCCTCCCTAAGAACTCCATCATTCTCATCAAACCAATCCTCGTTCTTCCGGAGTTTTCGACCCAAGGTGTCCGAGGCGATGTCTAAAATGTGAGAAGATAGAGTCCCCCAGTCAACATCAACTTCACCGACCTCCGTATCTATTGGCGGCAGGGCAGTAGCCAAGGCTTCGGCGTATTTCTCCCTTATCCCGAGATGCTTAAGCCTGTCCAAATTTATGCTTGGTGGCTTTATTCTAACGGACCTACGAGGACGCCGGAGGCGGAGACGCAGTTTAGTGACTACAAGCCGGTGATCTGTCCAGCAGTGTGCACCACGCATGACACGGGTGATTTGGACTTGGGAAACATCTTTTTGCCTCACTCTAGCGTAATCTATCAAATGCCAGTGTTTTGATCTTGGGTGCATCCACGTATTCTTGTGCTTGGCGGGAAGTCTAAACATAGTGTTCGTGATCGCAAGATGAAATTAGGCACAAAGATTAAGTAGCAGCTGTCCGTTATCGTTCATGCTGCCCACTCCGTGTCTGCCTAGGATATTAGGCCAAGCCATGAAATCCTGTCCTACTCTGGCATTGAAATCCCCCAGTAAAAGGATCTGTTCTCTGGGACGTACGCTTTCGAGACAGTTAGTCAGCTCCTCGTAAAACTTGTCCTTAATGTCATCAGATTTGTCTAGCGTGGGAGCATAGACACTGATGACATTGAGGTAGTTATTGTCATCAAGATGAAGGCGCAAAGTTGTGATTCGGTCTGAGATATGTACCGGATACTCTTGCAGCTGTGTCATGAGCTGATTCTTAACCGCAAATCCCACGCCCGATTGCCGCTGTTCGGAGGAAGCGAGGCCTTTCCAGAAGAAAGTGTATCCACCACCGTGCTCCACCAGCTCCCCTTCGTCGGCGAGATGTGTTTCGCTGATAGCAGCCACATCCACGTTATAGCGTGAAAGCTCACGAGCTACAATGGCAGTCTTTCGCTCGGGACAGATATTATCTTTGCGGTCAAGTAATGTTCTTACATTCCATGCGCCAAAAGTCATGTCTAGTTTTTAGGTGTTTTAATAACATTTTTATTGTTACGACGACCACGAAGTTATTGATGCGGTGGCAGCCGTGGTTACTACCATCCATACAGGTTGGGGCGAGCAATTTTTGGGGCACCTTTTCTAGCCCCCTCCAAGGCTGAGCAAGGAGAGCAGTGCTACCCCTAAATAGGGCTGCTCTGTCACTCCAGGTGCTGCCGAACTCACTCTGTCTCCCCAGTTCAGAGCGTGAGCGACCACGGTGTTCTAATAACACCCTCAGAGTCGCCTATGTGCAAGCTTCAGACAAAGCCCGATCTGCATCAAACCGAACCTCTCTACCTCAGCCTATCGCCACAGGACTTTACGTCTTATCGAAGTCCATTAGTCTGAAGCAGTCAAGTGCGCAGGAGAATTTTTTAGTGCATAAGCGGTCGCGCAGTCGCAGATGCCCTCTCTCGTCCTTATCCCCCGTAGCCCAGTGGAGCGGAGACCGCTACGACTGGCGGAAGATTTGGATGCAGTTTCTGGCCGGCAGTCACTTCTGACCTCAACTGCCGCCCTAGGCCATCAACATTGCCTTGCTAACTCGCCGTATCCGCCAGTACTCGGAACTTATCAGCGTGAGCTGCCTTCAACGCCGAGTTAGACTTCATGCACCATGCGGGAGGTAACCGCGTAGAAACCTGTCTACCGAGGCATACAGGCCCTCTCACCGGGTTCAGCCCACGAGCCGACGTGGTTTACCGGGGTGTGGCCGTCGTGTGCACAACGACTACTTGGAGCCACCGGTGAGAATTTATAGAGCGCTGGTCAGTACGATTTACCACCCCACTATTGGTGAAGTCGACTGGCAAATCCTGGAGCACCCTACTACACCCCTTGCAAAAAAGCAATTTGAACGTGCTTTGAACAGACTACTAAATTAAGATTTTCTTTTTACTTTTTAGCTAAAATATCGATATTTTTCTATGAAATGCTGCCAAGTTATTATCAAAAATGAATTCCTGGTGCTAGATTTATACGAAAACGATACCAGACACGATATAATGTTTCAACAGAATAGGCAGGAGTTCTTCGCTCTTCGCTTGTAGCGCGCGGGGTGCACTCCTCCCCCTCCCCCCAATTGGAAGAGGTACTTTGTTGATGATGGTAACATATCGTCGCTTCAGTGCTTGTTTGTTCTATCTACCATCAGTCAAATTTTACAGGAGAAGCGTTTTTTGCTGTATTTATTTAAAAAAGCTTTAGCTTCTACTTTTGAAGGTCTTTAAAAATACATGAGTTACCTATGAATTAATGGTTATAACTTTTATCTGTAGAAGGGAAATTATTATACCTTTTATTACAGTTTTTATGTGGAGATAGAACAAAAATGCACAAAAATAATTACGAATGTGGACATAGAACATTACCACATTCGACATAGGACAAAGTGACTATATCATATTTGCGTGCTTAATTGTTCTATCTCCCAGGTATATTATACAGGGTGGTGTTTAATTCACGATATTATTCATAACAAATAAAAAAGCAAAACTATTTTAGTTAATAAGATGTTTTATAGGTTTAAAAGAAAAAGAAAAAAACACTATGCTGAACTCAATTAGTTTACTACTTATTAACTTTAGTATTTTTAACACGATTGCCTAAAGAGGACTGTTATGTTTTTAGGGCTATGCTTTCTTTATTCCACCGCATAGTTCATGAAAAAACTTGCACACGAAGCAAGCAAGTTTTGGCGTCTAGGACCGCGGTCCCGGTCCCGAAAGACTCCCTACTCCGTTCACAATAGCTCAATAATTGAGGAGTGTAAACCTTAACTAGTTAATAGTACCGTGTTGCTGCCAAAAACCAAATGCAGGTATTGAGTTACAAACAGCTGAGCTGAGCTGAGCGGAGTCGGAGAATCGAATTCTACGCGGGCGGTTGCTAGTAATACCTACTTATATTCTTTGACATTACTAAGAATAGCAATGTACTTATACGATAACACTCTTGGACTTAGCTTGGAGATGGTTCAACAAAGTCGCTGAAAAACAACACCCTGTTATAAATTCAAAACGAACTCAAGTGAAAATTTAAAAGTGCTTACTGCACACTCTGAGGCAGCGTCTGATTGAATTCTTGTTTATAATCAGACCGTGACTTACTTTTAAACAATTTATGTATGTATAAAATAAGATTAAACACCAAAAACTTCGTCAAAACAAGTTTTTTCGAATTATTTTCGGGAGCAACAAAGTACTTGTTGCGATGTCTCCTGCCACAGTGACAATCAAACAAAATGGCGGACATGACGTCGCGGGCTATGATTGGTCGGTTGAGTGGACATAGAACAAGCAAGCTCTGAACGTCCTATACGAGTGAGGACATAAAACAATCGCTGGATATAGAACAAACAAGCACTAACATTTCATTACAGTGTCGTGTGACAAATAAAATTGGAATTAATTTTTTGTTATTTTAAGAGTAAAAAGTTTGTAGTGATAACTACAGAATTATTTTGAACTTCTAACTGGTCAACTTTGCATGTCATATTTTGGGTGAATTAGTTGATATATTGGGATACTGTTCCTATGGCGTATTGCCTGCATGATAGGCTCTCGACGCATCACAATAGCAGGCATTCAAATCCATTAGTTTCCAGACAAATTGAATTGGAAAGTGACACACCGGTACACAAATCTCATATGTTGTTTTTACAATACTTATTGGGAAGCCAGGGGGACCCGCACATTAAAACGTTCTTTGAGTCACGCCGAAACCATTGGTAGCAATAACTCGACGTGATTTTGTGTACTTACGGAACTATATTGAAAACTAAACATTCATAACAAAACATTCCACGATTAGATTAGACTGTCAACTGAGATCTACAGAGTTGGACGTCTGACATTGACAGCTAGTGACACACGTTCCGTCTGGGGTCCTAACAAACCTTTCTTATCATAAAAAAATAAGAAATCATGGTAGGATTGTTGTAGAATTTTAATTATTCTCCTTTAATATCGTCGACTTAGATTATTATAATATTCAACGAATAAATACCTTATTTAAACATTAGTTCTTTTAAAGAATATTTAAAAGTTGGTTTGATGTGCGTTCGAATTAAGCGAAACGGAGCGCGACAAAATGGAATGTCAAATCGAGTCGAGTCGATTCGATCTCTTCCTGGATAGGCCGCCACGACTAACATGGTTTGAGCAAAATCATTAAATTTTTGGGGTTTTTTCACTTTCGCCGCCCTCGGCTTCCCGTCATGGGATTATAGTTTAACCTTTAGCTTTAAAATCCGCGATACGCGCGAGGACACAGGGGATATTCGCCGCCATGAAGTTGTCGGGAACATGAGCTGTTGAAATCCACGTGCCCGCCATATGAATTGGCGCTTCCTGGAGTGTCCTCCCATCACCAGAGGGTGCGGTTCTCCCGGACCGTGGACCGCATGCCACGGCGCAGGCCCCGTCGTCGGCGACCCCAAGGTGCAACACACGGATCCTAACCTTATTCCCAAAGGCCGCGTCGCCGCCTTCGATCCGATGTCCCCGTAGTGGCTCAGCGCAAACCTCGGAAGGTCCAGCCAGCGTCTACTATCTCGCATACAACGGAGCGTGCAGGAGCGCCGCGTCGCTTTGAGGACGCGACCAGCACCAGTGCTCGAACCCAATGGATCACAAAACGGTGAACGGGACAACGTTCTAAGTGCGCACAGACGTTTGTGTACGGACCTGGCCAGGTACCTTATATTTGGTTTATGTTAATTTTAACTTTTAATTGCGGCAAAGACTTATCAGATTTTGGTGTTAGTATAACATGTGCCCGCCCTCAGCGGCTAGTGTGTTTGTGGAATAAAATGCTATATTCTATCCCAACCATATTGTATTAATGATATCACCCTGCCCATGACTCCCAGGACCTAAGGCTTACTAGACAAGAGGTCCTTGTACTTCAAAAGTACGAGGCTCTATCCTGAGCATTACATCCGGCTCTCTATAAAGTAATTGTCCGTGTATAATCGCACTGCGCAGGGATATTGCCCGTCTTCGCTTCAAATAGTTGGGGACCCCTGCGCACACACCCAACAATACACTTCTTTTTTATTTTTTTTATTTTTTATACACGACAAGTTATAAATATTTTTTTCACTTCTCATGCTCGGAAAGTGCTTATTTGTGCAGGATATAGGCTGCACAAAATCGAATTTTGTGCACAAGGGCATTAACGTATCTACTCATAAATGTATCTATATTAAGACAAAGAAAATGAGCCATACAGCCAAACACGATAAAAAGTTCATAGATAGATTGTTTTTTTATAATATTTACTTTTAATTTATTTGCCTTATGTGTTTTTTAAGATATAAAAGATATTAAAATTTAAATTGAAGTACGGTAGGTTATTTAATTAATTTGAGAAAAATATTATCACAAAATTAATTTAATAGTAGGCTGTATAGGTCTGCAGTCCAAGCCTATCAATGTCATAAGATTAAAAAAATAAAGCGGCGGGAAACAGCTCTTGTTTTTTCGTGCGATTATTAATTTCTTCAATTTGATTTATTTCCTCGCAATCGAAGTGAAAAGCAGAGTTTATAACTCGTCCACAAAACGATTTTTATCCTCGACATTACTATCAGCCCTCGCCTTCGGCTCGGGCTGCTAAAAGTCTCGGATAAAAATGATTCGTTTTGTGCACTTGTTGTAAAATCTACTATTATCTAACAGGACTGAAATTTAATTTCTAACAATACTGCATTCAAAGTTCATTTTTGATAAATTTGGTAGATAGAACAAACAAGCACTGAGGCGACGATATGTCGACACGAAGTCTGGGACCACTACAATGTATATCAGAAGTCGAAGGCTATCCATGATATTAAATATGAAATTCTACCATGACCGTGCAAAAATAGAAAAAGTTCGAATTTTAAAAAAATCCTCCTAGTAACATGGGCATAGTTTGTAAACTGCTATAAGTCCTATCAACATACATCCAATAGCATTATTATAGAGAACAAGCTGTTACCCGCGGCTTCGCCCGCGGCAAAAAAGGATTAATCATTATCCCGCCCCTGTGATACTATTGCTTGAGAGGGCTCCTGTAATGGCGGATCAAATCGGCCGCAAAGTAGTTATACGAATAAGTATGAGGACGAGTAGGTATTTCCACTCCATAGGGATATCTCGATGTTTACGCGCCAGCCCTCGTTGAAGTGTCAGTTCTTTAGGCGCGATTGGTCCAATTCGCATTTTGTCCATTCACCAATTCGCGGTTGGTCCAATTCGCGATTGGCTCAATTCACCATTTCACGATTTGTCCAATTAAGCTAACTTATTTTCTGCCTTCAAGTCTTTCCAGGCGGTAATAAAAAAAAATAACCTAAACCTAACTTCTCTTCCGCCCTCAAAGTCTTTCCAGGTGGTCATAAAAGGTAACCTAAACCTAACTTATTTTCTGCCCTCAAGTCTTTCCAGGTGGTCATAAAAAAAATAACCTGAACCTAACTTCGTTTCCGCCTTTAAAATCTTTTCGGGCATTCTTAAAAAAAAATAACCTATACCTAAGTACTACTATATGATGTTAGCTTCTCAATATACAAAAAATAACACTCAAAAAATTTCGGAAATATTGTTTATTTTTAGACCAACCGCGAAATGGACCAACCGCGAAATGGACCAACCGCAAATTGAACCAACCGCGAATAGGACCCATCGCGAATTTGACCAACCGCGAATTAGACATTTTTTTGGAAATTTGGACCAATCGCGCCTAAACCGTATCAGTGATGTCTACAACGAAGTGCTGGGCGGGGTTGGGTGCGGTATTTGAAATGAGTGCGGGGCGGTGAGTGAACGATGTGTACGTTAGTACTACTTACTATTCTGTGGCGCTACTGTTTTCGCTACACTATATATAGTATACATAAACATTTATCAAAATATTACTTAAAAGATCATTCTTAGCGAAAAAATATTGCTCGTGGCAGGCGGTGAGAACAAATATTTAATTAAAGCGCCATCTAATGACAAATTAGATGTAATGGAAAAAATGTAGTGTACCTCATACGGCTGTGTTGCACGCCCCGCCTCTGCACGCAATGTACATCACAAGCAACTCACTGATGTTTACATTAACTACCTTCACACACATAATAGATAGAAGTTTAAGCAGAGTGCCATTAGTCCGTGCACTCAGCAGCGGTCCGCACACCTTGACGTATCTGAGCACACTGCCGGTGCAACGGCCCATTTTATATGTAAGTAGTGGGGAGGCTGACGTAACGTCACTTTAACGTAACGTCACTTTGACGTAACCTCACTTTGACGTAACATCAGTGTGACTTAACGTCACTTTGACGTAACGTCATTTTGACATGAACACTACGTTACTATAATTGGTATCCCATGCCCACGGAAACCATATTTTCCGGGATAAAAAGTAGCCTATGTGCTTGTTTGTAATATATTGGGTAAAACTAAACGCAGGCGTTTCGCATTGCTGCCGCCAGAGGGCGTTCGGGGTTTTCACACTGCTCGTGCGAATGGCTCGCGGACGGTCGCGATTGCTATGCGATATCGGTTTGATTTTTAATACGCGAGAGGGCCCGCGTTCTTTGATTGCTAATTAACTTGAGTTGTATTTGTGAATTTCCTGTTTGTTAAATAACTATTGAACTTTGTGTTTGTGTACCCGTCATTGTGACTTTCTCCTGTGGGATGTGACGCGTGGCTGCTCGCTCACATCTACCTGTTGCCGAGCCGATTTCGGGAAGAAATCTATTTATTTGTCCTGGGGAATTGAGATCTCAAGGGTTAGGTAGGGTGATTAGGAATTCCCCCTTCCCGAAGATACTCAAGTTTGGATCAGAAGAGAAAGAAGATTTAGCTTGGTAAGTGTTTTTTAAGTGTAATTAATTTATAGGTTAGGTTATCATATAGGGCCCTGTAGCTCCCTTCATAAGCTACGGTGGTAGCAGACTGCGTTAAGTTATTTAGGTTTTAGTCGGGCAAACGTGGTGCCGCGTGGAGATTTCTTCCCGGTACTTATTTTTTACCGGTGGTTTTTTCCCGGTGAAGTTCCGGTACAGGATTCTTCCCGCCGCTTCGTTTGTCCGGATTCGCTCTGCGCACATTTTCTGGCAGCAGAGCGTAGTTGCTCTGCACATTTTCTGGTAGCAGAGCGTAGTTTATCTACCCTCTATTTGTTCGTTTGTAAAAAATAATTAATTGTTTGTAAAAATTATTAGATTTTTCTTAGTTTGTTTGTATAAGAATATTTGTAACCTTTTTTGTATTTGTTTGCGGTTTGTACCGTGCGTTCCGGGTTTGTGCCATTCTCATACCTACCGCGGTTCTTCGTGTAGTTGCTTGATTTTGTTGTTTTTTATTTACCTTTTGTTATTTTTTGTTTGTGACTTGACGCGATGGCGAAGGCCTCCAATGCTAGGGCGACACTCGCCAACGAATTGAGATGGTTTGTGACGGCCGGAGGACTCCTGTCCCGGAAGGACAGGGAGGGCGCCATACTGCTAAGAGCGGATCACCTCCACTCACGATTGATTAGCGCGGAAGCGGCCATGGCGGCGCTTACCGAAGCCGATCTTACCCCGGAGGCCTACGCAGGTCACGTGGCGGACATGGACCAGATCCTGAGTCTGCACGATGATATCGCGGAGGCGGTGACCGCAATAAGGGCGAGACAGGCTGGCGGACCAGCCCCTCGCACACCTGTTAGACAGGAAGGACCAGCGGTTACTGGTCGGCTCCCCACCCTTCAGCTGTCCCACTTTGGGGGTAGGATGGAGGAGTGGGTAGCATATAAAAATATGTTTGAGTCCCTGGTCGTAGCACGACAGGATTTGTCGAAGGCCCAGAAGATGGCCTACCTCCTCTCCACTCTTGAGGATGAAGCGCGGTCGCTCATCCAGCACCTCCGGGTGGAGGACGACCAGTACGATACGGCTTGGGAGTTATTGAACTCCCGCTACCAAAACTTACGTTTGTTAGCGGATGCGCACGCCGCACAGTTGATGGCCCTGCCCAAGGTGGCCAACAGGGCACAGTTGCGCCTGCAGTTGCTCACGCCCGTTACAGTGGCCTGTAACGCGCTCCGCACACTGGGGCTGCCGGTGGACCAATGGTCCTTTTTGTTGGTGCACATTGTATTGGGCAAATTGCCCAATGACATCCGCTCGCGATTTGAGCGCGAGAATGCGGAACGGGATAGCACCACCCTACCAACATTCACTGACTTGGTGAAGTTTTTGGAGTTTGAGGCACGGGCCGCTGAGAATACCATGACGGACTCAGCGCCATCCAGAGCGCCTGAACGTAGGCCCTTGGAACCCTCATGGAGAGGTAAGCCCCAACAGGGACGGCAACCGCCACCGCGTGGAGCTGGTGTGCGGGTTGCACACACGGCAGCAGTCGCGGGGGACGCGGACTGCCTGCAATGTGGCCGGATGGGCCACAGCCTGCTGCAATGCAGGGACTGGCAGAGACTGCCAGTACAAGATAGGCGCCGCATGGCAAAGCGGCATGAACTTTGCTTTTATTGTTTGGGCGGTCACTATGCACGTGACTGTCCCAGGGCCATACCATGCAGTGCATGCCGTGGGCTGCACCACGTGATGCTCTGCATGAACCGGAACGGGGATGGCCCCCGGTTGTTGAGGCAGGGGTCCCCTATGGGCGGGGGCGCTCCTGCGCGAAGCCCTCCACCATCGGATGGAGGACGCGGCTTCGCTCGTCGCAACCCCCCTCGGGAGGGGGGTCGCGTACCGGCGCGGGTCTTGGCGGACCGGGACCACGCGACCCAAGGTCATGGCCAGTATGTGGCTGGCCAGGCCCCGGATAGGGCCCCCATGGGCGGGGGCCCTAGATCGGACGTGAGAGTGGGGACACCCCCCTCCACGCGGGTTACCACTACCCAACACATGCAGCCGCAGCGGTTTTCTCCGCCGCTGCACGAGTACCCACGGCTGGAGTACCACCCGCCGTACCATATGTATGGCCGGGCCGCGGGTTATGCCCCCCCTCAGATGGGGATGTGCACTCGCCCGCCATATTATCCGGGTCAGTGGCGCGCCCCTGGTTTGGAGAGAGTGGGGAGCCCGTAACTAGCTTGCTCCCTTGCTGGGACAGAGCCGCGGACGGTTCTGCTCCCCACCGCGGTGGTCCGCGTATGGGGTCGTGGGGGAGAAGCCATTAATTTGAGAGCTCTGTTGGACTCAGGGGCTCAAAGCAGTTTGGTTACCACTCGAGTGGCACGCCAGTTAGGTTTAGTCGTGGAAGACTCGCCTGTGCCACTTCTTGGAGTTGGTGGCATACAAGTGAAGTGTCTGACGGGCCAGACACTTGTCACCTTTTCTTCGCTGAAGTCCTCCACAATGAGGATCACGACTTCGGCTATGGTAATGGATACCATTGCGGGTTGGCACCCCTCGACAGACATACCGCCGGGTGTGTTGTCTTTGGTTTCGGGTCTGGATTTGGCCGACCCCTTTGTCTTTCATCCCGGCCCAGTGGACTTGCTCCTGGGCTCGGACGTATTGGGTTGGATTTTGTTGGGTACCCAGAAAGCTCTGGGTTCGTCTTCACTGATGGCAGTGTCTACTATCTTTGGTTTCGCCCTGATGGGCCCTGTGTTTGATAATAGCACCGTGGAGGAGCCACCGGTTGTCGCATCTGCGTCCTTGGCCAAGACCATGCAAAGGTTTTGGGAGGTGGAGGAGCCACCTATGAGTTCCAGGATGGATCCGGAACACGCTGAGTGCGAAGCCCTTTTTCGATCGACCACGGAGAGGTTGCCCTCCGGTCGGTTTGTAACTAGGTTACCTTTTGTTGCCTCTCGTCCTAGCCTAGGGCAAAGTAGGGCGCTTGCGGAGAAACGACTGCTGTCCATGGAGCGACGTATGCAGCGTGACCACGTACTTCGCGATAAATATATTGAATTTATGCGCGAGTACGAGGATTTGGGTCACATGTCTCCGGCTCGAGTTGATTGGAGCTCAACTGAGCATTATTTTTTGCCCCACCACGCGGTGGTGAAGGCCTCAACGGGCAAGTTGCGGACTGTCTTTGATGGGTCCGCACCCACTTCGAACGGAGTTTCGTTGAATCTATGTTTGCATTAAGGTCCCAAATTGCATAGGGACATAATTGACATCATCTTGAACTTTAGAAGACATCAAGTGGTTTTTGGCGCGGACATCCGGATGATGTTCCGCCAGACAGTCATACATCCTGAGGACAGGCGATTCCAGTTGATACTCTGGCGTGAGCGCCCTGAGGATCCTGTGACGGTGTATGAACTCAACACAAACACGTATGGTTTGAAATCTAGTCCCTATATCGCCATCAGATCATTGCTTGAATTGGCAGAGCGGGAACGGATCCGCTTTCCCCGTGGGGCTTCCGTGCTGTCACGTGACTTGTATGTTGATGACGTGTGCACCGGAGCCCAAAGTATTGAGGAGGCCCTCCTACTGCGGGATGAATTGATTGAAATATTGAAGACAGGTGGCTACGAGCTACGTAAGTGGTTGTCTAATGAGCCTAAAGTTCTAGAAGGGATCCCGGAGGATCACCAACAGAACCCTCACCTGTTTGAGGATGTGGATGATCCCAACAGGATAGCGGTGCTGGGCATGCAGTACCAGCCGCTAACCGATATTTTCACATTCCAAGTGGACTTGGAAATACCAAAAGTCTGGACTAAGAGAACGGTGTTGTCCGTAATAGCCCGTATGTTTGATCCAAGCGGTTGGATCAGTCCAGTGATATTCTCTGCGAAGTGTCTTCTTCAGAGACTTTGGACTTTGGGCGTCTCGTGGGACGAGCCGCTGTTTGGTCCTCCATTGGATGATTGGCTCGAGTTGTTTTCATCGATTAAGGAAGTCAATCGGATTGCCTTGCCTCGTCGAATATTGCCCCCGGGAAATATCGAGCCAGCCTGCATGGCTTTTGTGACGCGTCGGAGCGAGGCTACGCCGCGTCAGTCTATATGCGGACAGTTGACGCCGATGGCCGGGTCAATGTCTCGCTTTTGTTAGGGAAGAGCAAGGTCGCCCCCATCAGGACTAGGCTGACTATTCCCAAGCTTGAGTTGAGTGGAGCTCACCTTCTCTCTAAATTGTTGCATCACGTTGCCAGTGAACTGGCGGCCACGGTCGAAATACGGGACATCTTCGCCTGGTCGGATAGCCAGGTCGCGCTTGCATGGTTGCGCGCGGCCCCACATACCTTGGAGGTTTTTGTGGGAAATCGGGTTTCCCAAATCCAGAATATCGGAATTGATATAACATGGAGACATGTGCCGGGAGAGCTTAACCCAGCCGACTGTGCCTCCCGAGGTTGTACGGCACCAGAATTGGTGTCACACCCGCTCTGGTGGGGTCCAGAGTGGCTGATGGGATCAGAAACTTCTTGGCCTGTCTGTCAGACAGACGTTACTTCTTTGAGTTTGACTGGGCTCCGTGTACATGCTGTAGTCGCTGAGACGACGTCGGAGCCGGATTGGCTACTTGCTCGGTATAGCAGCTTGGATAAGCTTCTGGGTGTTACCAGTTGGATTAAGCGTTTCATACATAATTGTAGAAACCCACAGGCAAAGCGGTTGGAGCCGATTGCAGGTGCAGAAGAGCGCCGGAGCGCATTGTTGCATTGGGTCCGTGTCGTGCAGACCGGACGGTTTGAGTCAGAGCTTCGTATCTTGCGCGACGCACGCGCTAAGTTGAAGGGCGCGGTCGCTCGTTTGAACCCGTACATCGACTCGGATGGGCTTCTTCGGGTTGGAGGCAGGCTCCGGAAGGCGGATCTTCCATATGAGACTCGCCATCCTCTGTTGTTGCCCAAGGGCGGACCCTTGGTGCAGCTTTTGGTGTCTGATCGACACATTCGTAACGCCCATGCTGGGTGCAATGCTTTGTTGGCTATTTTGCAACGCGAATTTTGGATTTTGTCTGCCCGAAGAGCAATCCGTAGTGTCCTGTTTCGATGTGTTGCATGTTATAGGTTGAAGGCATCCACGATGCAACCACAGATGGGTGATTTGCCCGCTGATCGAATCCGACCTTCGAGGCCGTTTGACGGCGTTGGAACCGATTTTGCCGGTCCCTTTTCGATCAAGGCTTCTCCCTTTCGTAATGCCCGTATTGTGAAGGGCTATTTGTGTGTATTTGTTTGTTTGGCCACCAAGGCTGTCCATTTGGAGGTGGTGTCGGCTCTGACTACGGAGGCCTTCGTCGCCGCGTTGGATCGCTTTGTTTCGCGTCGAGGTCTACCTTCCCTTATTAGGTCTGATAATGGCACAAACTATAAGGGAACTGTAAATTATCTTAAGGATGTTTCTGTGTTTATTGATAAAAATTGTACTAGTTTAAGTCAAATTGCTGCCCAAAGGGGAATAACCTGGAAGTTTAGTCCCCAAGTTGCCCCCATTGGGGAGGGATTTTTGAAGCGGCTGTGAAATCCGCAAAGACCCACCTCCGCCGCATTATCGGAGAAACGGCTCTAACTTTTGAAGAGCTGGCCACAGTGTTTTGTAAAGTTGAGGCGGTCCTCAACTCTCGTCCTCTCTGTCCGCTATCTCCAGATCCAAATGACTTGGAAGCTCTCACCCCTGGTCATTTTTTTGGTGGGAGGGCCGTTGAATGCCCTGCCCGAATACCCGTGGAAGGACGAACGCGTATATCGGTTGTCGCGTTTTCAAATGTTGCAGCAAATGAGCCAGGACTTTTGGCGTCGCTGGTCGCTTGAATATTTGCATTTGCTGCAGCAAAGAGTGAAGTGGACAGACAGGACTGAGCCTCCCAGGGAGGGTGATTTAGTATTGTTAAAAGAGGCAAATTTGCCCTCATTGCTTTGGCGACGAGCTCGCATATTACGTTTGATTCTTGGCGGAGATGGCACTCCGCGTGTGGCTGAGGTGTTGGTCGACGGTTCGATTTTAAGGAGAGGTGTGACCTCTCTCGCCCGCCTTCCCGTAGAGTAAGCTAGCGGTCTGCTTCTCAGACCGGGACGGGGGGATGTTTGTAATATATTGGGTAAAACTAAACGCAGGCGTTTCGCATTGCTGCCGCCAGAGGGCGTTCGGGGTTTTCACACTGCTCGTGCGAATGGCTCGCGGACGGTCGCGATTGCTATGCGATATCGGTTTGATTTTTAATACGCGAGAGGGCCCGCGTTCTTTGATTGCTAATTAACTTGAGTTGTATTTGTGAATTTCCTGTTTGTTAAATAACTATTGAACTTTGTGTTTGTGTACCCGTCATTGTGACTTTCTCCTGTGGGATGTGACGCGTGGCTGCTCGCTCACATCTACCTGTTGCCGAGCCGATTTCGGGAAGAAATCTATTTATTTGTCCTGGGGAATTGAGATCTCAAGGGTTAGGTAGGGTGATTAGGAATTCCCCCTTCCCGAAGATACTCAAGTTTGGATCAGAAGAGAAAGAAGATTTAGCTTGGTAAGTGTTTTTTAAGTGTAATTAATTTATAGGTTAGGTTATCATATAGGGCCCTGTAGCTCCCTTCATAAGCTACGGTGGTAGCAGACTGCGTTAAGTTATTTAGGTTTTAGTCGGGCAAACGTGGTGCCGCGTGGAGATTTCTTCCCGGTACTTATTTTTTACCGGTGGTTTTTTCCCGGTGAAGTTCCGGTACAGGATTCTTCCCGCCGCTTCGTTTGTCCGGATTCGCTCTGCGCACATTTTCTGGCAGCAGAGCGTAGTTGCTCTGCACAGTGCTATTCCAGGTCATTCCAGGTCATTATCTACCTCTGTACCAAATTTCATCGAAATCCGTCCAGTAGATTTTGCGTGATTGAGTAACAAACATCCTCACAAACTCACAAATTCACATCCAAACTTTCGCATTTATAATATTATATAGTATGGATTTAATGAAGAACATATTGGTCATTGACAGTTTTTGCGTAGCTTTTACCGTTTTCATAAAATAGGAGAAAAACCACGATTTGGGACATAAAAGGGGGGGAAAGGGGGGGGGGAACATTCATTTCTCGAAGTGTTTCTATATCAATATTAAAATACATATATGAAAGCTACATTCATGCCAACTTTCGTGCTTTCTTCCGGATGGGACCATAAAAACGATTTTTGTTAGGACAAGGAGCCATACTACTAGGAAGAATTGATATATTATCACGGACAAAGACGCGCGCAAAATTTAGTTCTGAAATAGAATTTAACACATTGGAATCTACGATATAACGCAGATTAAACATGTATTGTTAAGGAAAAAGCGCCAAGCGTGTCACATCATAATAGATTCTTACAACACGCTAGGCGTATTTTATCACAGTTAGTGTGCTATTTCCACTTACCAAAGCTAACTTCGCCTAGAACTGGATAGATCGAGTCACGTCATGTTTTTCTCGGTTCATACAACATGCTAGGAGTGACTTCCAACGGCCCCGGCGGGCCGGCCTCGGTGACGGGGCCGTTGGAAAAAAAATTCCAACGGCCCTGGCGGGCCCAGCTTTTGCGTTGACGGGGCCGTTGGAAAAAAAATTCCAACGGCACTGGCGGGCCCGGCTTTTGCGTTGCCTTTGGAAAAAAAATTTTTACACCGTCCCGGCGTTTTTTTTTAAATGGGACGGATAGCATAAAAAATTTATTGCATACGCTCCGGTAGTGTTTAAAGGGGGGGGGAATTGTGTATTATTTTGTAGACCTTAAATATGAAATGAAATTTAAAAAAGAGTTTGTACGTAACAATCAGTTTTTATTGTTGATAAAAAATAAATATCAACTAGGTATCAACAATCATATATAATAATAAAATACATGATGTTTGTTTTACATTATGACATAGAATACATAATAGTACAAGTATTAAGATAACAAACTGTCAATTACTAAATATCTTACTGTGTCTGTTGTATTTTTACTCCATAAACGTATTAATAACTAATTAACGTATTATTAAGCCTGCATCACACGTTTTTAGCCAAATCAGGCGTTACTGAATTGACCCTGGTGCCAAAACTAGATTATTATTGATAATAAAAATAGTGCTTGAGGCTTCTCAAATAACTGCTACTGTTTGTAATATATTGGGTAAAACTAAACGCGGGCGTTTCGCATTGCTGCCGCCAGAGGGCGTTCGGGGTTTTCACACTGCTCGTGCGAATGGCTCGCGGACGGTCGCCATTGCTATGCGATATCGGTTTGATTTTTAATACGCGAGAGGGCCCGCGTTCTTTGATTGCTAATTAACTTGAGTTGTATTTGTGAATTTCCTGTTTGTTAAATAACTATTGAACTTTGTGTTTGTGTACCCGTCATTGTGACTTTCTCCTGTGGGATGTGACGCGTGGCTGCTCGCTCACATCTACCTGTTGCCGAGCCGATTTCGGGAAGAAATCTATTTATTTGTCCTGGGGAATTGAGATCTCAAGGGTTAGGTAGGGTGATTAGGAATTCCCCCTTCCCGAAGATACTCAAGTTTGGATCAGAAGAGAAAGAAGATTTAGCTTGGTAAGTGTTTTTTAAGTGTAATTAATTTATAGGTTAGGTTATCATATAGGGCCCTGTAGCTCCCTTCATAAGCTACGGTGGTAGCAGACTGCGTTAAGTTATTTAGGTTTTAGTCGGGCAAACGTGGTGCCGCGTGGAGATTTCTTCCCGGTACTTATTTTTTACCGGTGGTTTTTTCCCGGTGAAGTTCCGGTACAGGATTCTTCCCGCCGCTTCGTTTGTCCGGATTCGCTCTGCGCACATTTTCTGGCAGCAGAGCGTAGTTGCTCTGCACATTTTCTGGTAGCAGAGCGTAGTTTATCTACCCTCTATTTGTTCGTTTGTAAAAAATAATTAATTGTTTGTAAAAATTATTAGATTTTTCTTAGTTTGTTTGTATAAGAATATTTGTAACCTTTTTTGTATTTGTTTGCGGTTTGTACCGTGCGTTCCGGGTTTGTGCCATTCTCATACCTACCGCGGTTCTTCGTGTAGTTGCTTGATTTTGTTGTTTTTTATTTACCTTTTGTTATTTTTTGTTTGTGACTTGACGCGATGGCGAAGGCCTCCAATGCTAGGGCGACACTCGCCAACGAATTGAGATGGTTTGTGACGGCCGGAGGACTCCTGTCCCGGAAGGACAGGGAGGGCGCCATACTGCTAAGAGCGGATCACCTCCACTCACGATTGATTAGCGCGGAAGCGGCCATGGCGGCGCTTACCGAAGCCGATCTTACCCCGGAGGCCTACGCAGGTCACATGGCGGACATGGACCAGATCCTGAGTCTGCACGATGATATCGCGGAGGCGGTGACCGCAATAAGGGCGAGACAGGCTGGCGGACCAGCCCCTCGCACACCTGTTAGACAGGAAGGACCAGCGGTTACTGGTCGGCTCCCCACCCTTCAGCTGTCCCACTTTGGGGGTAGGATGGAGGAGTGGGTAGCATATAAAAATATGTTTGAGTCCCTGGTCGTAGCACGACAGGATTTGTCGAAGGCCCAGAAGATGGCCTACCTCCTCTCCACTCTTGAGGATGAAGCGCGGTCGCTCATCCAGCACCTCCGGGTGGAGGACGACCAGTACGATACGGCTTGGGAGTTATTGAACTCCCGCTACCAAAACTTACGTTTGTTAGCGGATGCGCACGCCGCACAGTTGATGGCCCTGCCCAAGGTGGCCAACAGGGCACAGTTGCGCCTGCAGTTGCTCACGCCCGTTACAGTGGCCTGTAACGCGCTCCGCACACTGGGGCTGCCGGTGGACCAATGGTCCTTTTTGTTGGTGCACATTGTATTGGGCAAATTGCCCAATGACATCCGCTCGCGATTTGAGCGCGAGAATGCGGAACGGGATAGCACCACCCTACCAACATTCACTGACTTGGTGAAGTTTTTGGAGTTTGAGGCACGGGCGGCTGAGAATACCATGACGGACTCAGCGCCATCCAGAGCGCCTGAACGTAGGCCCCAACAGGGACGGCAACCGCCACCGCGTGGAGCTGGTGTGCGGGTTGCGCACACGGCAGCAGTCGCGAGGGACGCGGACTGCCTGCAATGTGGCCGGATGGGCCACAGCCTGCTACAATGCAGGGACTGGCAGAGACTGCCAGTACAAGATCGGCGCCGCATGGCAAAGCGGCATGAACTTTGCTTTTATTGTTTGGGCGGTCACTATGCACGTGACTGTCCCAATGCCATACCATGCAGTGCATGCCGTGGGCGGCACCACGCGATGCTTTGCATGAACCGCAACGGGGATGGCACCCGGATGTTGAGGCAGGGGTCCCCTATGGGCGGGGGCGCTCCTGCGCGAAGCCCTCCACCACCGGACGGAGGACGCGGCTTCGCTCGTCGCACCCCCCTCGGGAGGGGGTCGCGTACCTGCGCGGGTCTTGGCGGACCGGGACCACGCGCCCCAAGGTCATGGCCAGTATGTAGCTGGCCAGGCCCCGGATAGGGCCCCCATGGGCGGGGGCCCTAGATCGGACGTGAGAGTGGGGACACCCCCCTCCACGCGGGTTACCAATACCCAACACATGCAGCCGCAGCGGTTTTCTCCGCCGCTGCACGAGTACCCACGGCTGGAGTACCACCCGCCGTACCATATGTATGGCCGGGCCGCGGGTTCTGCCCCCCCTCAGATGGGGATGTGCACTCGCCCGCCATATTATCCGGGTCAGTGGCGCGCCCCTGGTTTGGAGAGAGTGGGGAGCCCGTAACTAGCTTGCTCCCTTGCTGGGACAGAGCCGCGGACGGTTCTGCTCCCTACCGCGGTGGTCCGCGTATGGGGTCGTGGGGGAAGCCATTAATTTGAGAGCTCTGTTGGACTCAGGGGCTCAAAGCAGTTTGGTTACCACTCGAGTGGCACGCCAGTTAGGTTTAGTCGTGGAAGACTCGCCTGTGCCACTTCTTGGAGTTGGTGGCATACAAGTGAAGTGTCTGACGGGCCAGACACTTGTCACCTTTCCTTCGCTGAAGTCCTCCACAATGAGGATCACGACTTCGGCTATGGTAATGGATACCATTGCGGGTTGGCACCCCTCGACAGACATACCGCCGGGTGTGTTGTCTTTGGTTTCGGGTCTGGATTTGGCCGACCCCTTTGTCTTTCATCCCGGCCCAGTGGACTTGCTCCTGGGCTCGGACGTATTGGGTTGGATTTTGTTGGGTACACAGAAGGCTCTGGGTTCGTCTTCACTGATGGCAGTGTCTACGATTTTTGGTTTTGCCCTGATGGGCCCTGTGTTTGATAATGGCACCGCGGAGGAGCCACCGGTTGTCGCATCTGCGTCCTTGGCCAAGACCATGCAAAGGTTTTGGGAGGTGGAGGAGCCACCTATGAGTTCCAGGATGGATCCGGAACACGCTGAGTGCGAAGCCCTTTTTCGATCGACCACGGAGAGGTTGCCCTCCGGTCGGTTTGTAACTAGGTTACCCTTTGTTGCCTCTCGTCCTAGCCTAGGGCAAAGTAGGGCGCTTGCGGAGAAACGACTGCTGTCCATGGAGCGACGTATGCAGCGTGACCACGTACTTCGCGATAAATATATTGAATTTATGCGCGAGTACGAGGATTTGGGTCACATGTCTCCGGCTCGAGTTGATTGGAGCTCAACTGAGCATTATTTTTTGCCCCACCACGCGGTGGTGAAGGCCTCAACAGGCAAATTGAGGACCGTCTTCGATGGGTCCGCACCCACTTCGAACGGGGTTTCGTTGAATCTGTGTTTGCATTCGGGTCCCAAATTGCATAGGGACATAATTGACATCATCTTGAACTTTAGAAGACATCAAGTGGTTTTTGGTGCGGACATCCGGATGATGTTCCGCCAGACAGTCATACATCCTGAGGACAGGCGATTCCAGTTGATACTCTGGCGTGAGCGCCCTGAGGATCCTGTGACGGTGTATGAACTCAACACAAACACGTATGGTTTGAAATCTAGTCCCTATATCGCCATCAGATCATTGCTTGAATTGGCAGAGCGGGAACGGATCCGCTTTCCCCGTGGGGCTTCCGTGCTGTCACGTGACTTGTATGTCGATGACGTGTGCACCGGAGCCCAAAGTATTGAGGAGGCCCTCCTACTGCGGGATGAATTGATTGAAATATTGAAGACAGGTGGCTACGAGCTACGTAAGTGGTTGTCCAATGAGCCTAGAGTTCTAGAAGGGATCCCGGAGGATCACCAACAGAACCCTCACCTGTTTGAGGATGTGGATGATCCCAACAGGATAGCGGTGCTGGGCATGCAGTACCAGCCGCTAACCGATATTTTTACATTCCAAGTGGACTTGGAAATACCAAAGGTCTGGACTAAGAGAACGGTGTTGTCCGTAATAGCCCGTATGTTTGATCCAAGCGGTTGGATCAGTCCAGTAATATTCTCTGCGAAGTGTCTTCTTCAGAGACTTTGGACTTTGGGCGTCTCGTGGGACGAGCCGCTGTTTGGCTCTCCATTGGATGATTGGCTCGAGTTGTTTTCATCGATTAAGGAAGTCAATCGGATTGCCTTGCCTCGTCGAATATTGCCCCCGGGAAATATCGAGCCAGCCTGCATGGCTTTTGTGACGCGTCGGAGCGAGGCTACGCCGCGTCAGTCTATATGCGGACAGTTGACGCCGATGGCCGGGTCAATGTCTCGCTTTTGTTAGGGAAGAGCAAGGTCGCCCCCATCAGGACTAGGCTGACTATTCCCAAGCTTGAGTTGAGTGGAGCTCACCTTCTCTCTAAATTGTTGCATCACGTTGCCAGTGAACTGGCGGCCACGGTCGAAATACGGGACATCTTCGCCTGGTCGGATAGCCAGGTCGCGCTTGCATGGTTGCGCGCGGCCCCACATACCTTGGAGGTTTTTGTGGGAAATCGGGTTTCCCAAATCCAGAATATCGGAATTGATATAACATGGAGACATGTGCCGGGAGAGCTTAACCCAGCGGACTGTGCCTCCCGAGGTTGTACGGCACCAGAATTGGTGTCACACCCGCTCTGGTGGGGTCCAGAGTGGCTGATGGGATCAGAAACTTCTTGGCCTGTCTGTCAGACAGATGTTACTTCTTTGAGTTTGACTGGGCTCCGTGTACATGCTGTAGTCGCTGAGACGACGTCGGAGCCGGATTGGCTACTTGCTCGGTATAGCAGCTTGGATAAGCTTCTGGGTGTCACCAGTTGGATTAAGCGTTTCATACATAATTGTAGAAACCCACAGGCAAAGCGGTTGGAGCCGATTGCAGGTGCAGAAGAGCGCCGGAGCGCATTGTTGCATTGGGTCCGTGTCGTGCAGACCGGACGGTTTGAGTCAGAGCTTCGTATTTTGCGCGACGGACGCGCTAAGTTGAAGGGCGCGGTCGCTCGTTTGAACCCGTACATCGACTCGGATGGGCTTCTTCGGGTTGGAGGCAGGCTCCGGAAGGCGGATCTTCCATATGAGACTCGCCATCCTCTGTTGTTGCCCAAGGGCGGACCCTTGGTGCAGCTTTTGGTGTCTGATCGACACATTCGTAACGCCCATGCTGGGTGCAATGCTTTGTTGGCTATTTTGCAACGCGAATTTTGGATATTGTCTGCCCGAAGAGCAATCCGTAGTGTTCTGTTTCGATGTATTGCATGTTATAGGTTGAAGGCATCCACGATGCAACCACAGATGGGTGATTTGCCCGTTGATCGAATTCGACCTTCGAGGCCGTTTGACGGCGTTGGAACCGATTTTGCCGGTCCCTTTTCGATCAAGGCTTCTCCCTTTCGTAATGCCCGTATTGTGAAGGGCTATTTGTGTGTATTTGTTTGTTTGGCCACCAAGGCTGTCCATTTGGAGGTGGTATCGGCTCTGACTACGGAGGCCTTCGTCGCCGCGTTGGATCGCTTTGTTTCGCGTCGAGGTCTACCTTCCCTTATTAGGTCTGACAATGGCACAAACTATAAAGGAACTGTAAATTATCTTAAGGATGTTTCTGTGTTTATTGATAAAAATTGTACTAGTTTAAGTCAAATTGCTGCCCAAAGGGGAATAACCTGGAAGTTTAGTCCCCCAAGTTGCCCCCATTGGGGAGGGATTTTTGAAGCGGCTGTGAAATCCGCAAAGACCCACCTCCGCCGCATTATCGGAGAAACGGCTCTAACTTTTGAAGAGCTGGCCACAGTGTTTTGTAAAGTTGAGGCGGTCCTCAACTCTCGTCCTCTCTGTCCGCTATCTCCAGATCCAAATGACTTGGAAGCTCTCACCCCTGGTCATTTTTTGGTGGGAGGGCCTTTGAATGCCCTGCCCGAATACCCGTGGAAGGATGAACGCGTATATCGGTTGTCGCGTTTTCAAATGTTGCAGCAAATGAGCCAGGACTTTTGGCGTCGCTGGTCGCTTGAATATTTGCATTTGCTGCAGCAAAGAGTGAAGTGGACAGACAGGACTGAGCCTCCCAGGGAGGGTGATTTAGTATTGTTAAAAGAGGCAAATTTGCCCTCATTGCTTTGGCGACGAGCTCGCATATTACGTTTGATTCTTGGCGGAGATGGCACTCCGCGTGTGGCTGAGGTGTTGGTCGACGGTTCGATTTTAAGGAGAGGTGTGACCTCTCTCGCCCGCCTTCCCGTAGAGTAAGCTAGCGGTCTGCTTCTCAGACCGGGACGGGGGGATGTTTGTAATATATTGGGTAAAACTAAACGCGGGCGTTTCGCATTGCTGCCGCCAGAGGGCGTTCGGGGTTTTCACACTGCTCGTGCGAATGGCTCGCGGACGGTCGCGATTGCTATGCGATATCGGTTTGATTTTTAATACGCGAGAGGGCCCGCGTTCTTTGATTGCTAATTAACTTGAGTTGTATTTGTGAATTTCCTGTTTGTTAAATAACTATTGAACTTTGTGTTTGTGTACCCGTCATTGTGACTTTCTCCTGTGGGATGTGACGCGTGGCTGCTCGCTCACATCTACCTGTTGCCGAGCCGATTTCGGGAAGAAATCTATTTATTTGTCCTGGGGAATTGAGATCTCAAGGGTTAGGTAGGGTGATTAGGAATTCCCCCTTCCCGAAGATACTCAAGTTTGGATCAGAAGAGAAAGAAGATTTAGCTTGGTAAGTGTTTTTTAAGTGTAATTAATTTATAGGTTAGGTTATCATATAGGGCCCTGTAGCTCCCTTCATAAGCTACGGTGGTAGCAGACTGCGTTAAGTTATTTAGGTTTTAGTCGGGCAAACGTGGTGCCGCGTGGAGATTTCTTCCCGGTACTTATTTTTTACCGGTGGTTTTTTCCCGGTGAAGTTCCGGTACAGGATTCTTCCCGCCGCTTCGTTTGTCCGGATTCGCTCTGCGCACATTTTCTGGCAGCAGAGCGTAGTTGCTCTGCACAGCTACTACTTATACGAGACAGAAAAAAATTGTCCGCCATCTTGACTCTCAAAATAAATGTTATTTTCGTCATCAGCGTTCCCAAAAACTTATAAAACGATACCCATATTGTAAAATAAAATAAAAAACTGCCCGCCATCTTTAATCTCAAAATAAATGTTATTTTTGTCATCAGCGCACCGAAAAACCTATATAACCATACCCATATTGTAAAATTGAAAAAAAAGTTGTCCGCCATCTTGGATCTCAAAATAAATGTTATTTTCGTAATCAGCGCACTGAAAAACTTATAAAACGAAACACAAATTGCAAAATTAAAAAAAAAATTGTCCGCCATCTTGGATCTCAAAATAAATGTTATTTTTGTCATCAGCGCACCGAAAAACCTATATAACCATACCCATATTGTAAAAATGAAAAAAAAGTTGTCCGCCATCTTGGATCTCAAAATAAAAATTATTTTCGTAATCAGCGCACTGAAAAACGTATAAAAACGTATAAAACGATACCCATATTGCAAAATAAAAAAAAGTTGTCCGCCATCTTGGATCCAAAAATACTATTTTTGTAAACCTCATCCCGAAAAATTGGCCTTCATGGGATGCCAGGCAGATGTTTAACATCTTAGCATCCTGGCACGACGGTCATGCTATTTTCTGTCGCGGCATTCGTGTCCTTTTACTGCCAAGTCGCGCCAAGTATGTTTTACATAAGAACATGGTCGTAATTTTATTTTTAGTATTCACTACCAACAAATTCTTTGCCGGATCCCTGTCACTTATGACTTCGGGTTGGCGGCAATCTCACGTCGATGTGTGCGTGACTTGCACACAGCCAGCTACGGTCTATCAAATACCTAAACTCGGTCGGGCGCGCGGACGTGATACACTCTTATCTGATTGTTATGTACAAACTCTTTTTTTAATTAAATTTCATATTTAATGTCTACAAAATAATACACAATCCCCCCCCCCCCACCCTTCTAACACTACCGGAGCGTATGCTATAATTTTTTATGCTATCCGTCCCATTTAAAAAACACGCCAGGGCCGTTGGTATTTTTTTTTTCCAACGACCCCGTCAACGCAAAAGCCCGACCCACCCCCGCCCCGGCCCCGTCTCCGGGGCCGGCCCGCCGGGGCCGTTGAAAGTCACTCCACGCTAGGCGTATTATATCACAGTTCACAAAAGCGGTGGTGGCTGAGTGGTTGGGCGCCCGCCTGTGGCTGCAAAGGTCCCAGGTTCGAATCCTGCCCGTGCTACATGAGTTTGTATCAACCAATCTGACTCATGTACCTATGTTAGTTTTCATCGACCACCACTTGCTTCCGGGGAAGGAAAACATCGTGAGGAAACCTGCACTCTGGTTGATGATTATCAACTAATGTGGGAAATGGAGAAGGCCATGGCAAACTACTCCATTAAAATTGCCAAGATAGTCGATGTGTGTTTCATTCCATATAATGACCACGACCCTCAGTTATGAGGAATACGACTAAAGAAAGAGATTTTATCACAGTAAGGGCTAATTTTTCAATAATCGAATATATGTTGTCAACTAGTTAAATTATATAACGACTAAAATAACTTGACAGCACTGCGTCAGTTGCACTGTAGTGTTAGATAGAAAGTCCTTAGAGATGAGAAGACTATATTAATGATCTTATAAGCGTATGTCGTTCACGGGAACTGCCAAACCATAAACAAATAGAGTAGGGACTCGTGTGTGTCGATTCCCGCCGAGTAGTATTGGACTCTTCACGATGCTTGCTATTAGTAGGTATGACGTCAGATAACATTTATTTGATGATTGAAAAATTTACCCTTAGCGTGTTATTTCGACTTACCAAAGCTAACCTCGACCAAAACTGGGTATATATCAGCGAGTTTGTCCATTGGCACACCACAAGATAGTAACAGCGTTTGCAACAAGGCAGTGTGGTTCAGCTGTAATGTAACGTTTAGCGAACATTCGGACGCCGCTCGGCTCGCCGCTAGCAACAGTTCTGCGTCCGACCAAAGAGAATCTAGAAACAAACATATAAATACTTAATAAAGATTATTAAATAATAATAGAAGATTTTACAACAAGTGCACAAAACGAATCATTTTTATCCGAGACTTTTGGGCTGATAGTAATGTCGAGGATAAAAATCGTTTTGTGGATGAGTTTATAAACTCTGCTTTTCACTTCGATTGAGAGAAAATAAATCAAATTGAAGAAATTAACAAACGCACGAAAAAACAAGAGCTGTTTCCCGCCGCTTTATTTTTTTAATCTTACGACATTGATAGGCTTTGGCTGCACACCTATACAGCCTACTATTAAATTAATTTAGTTATAATAGTTTTCTTAAAATAATTAAATAACATACCGTACTTGAATTTAAATTTTAATATCTTTTATATAATCTCATTCGGTACCTAATATTCTAATTATGAAATGCAATACAGACTTTTTATTGGCATATTTTATACACATGCTTCTTTAAGAAAATAAAAAAATTAAATTAAAGCATTATTCTCCTAACAAAACAATGCTTTAAAACAATGTTTTAATTATTAAAGTACAATGTGTTCCGACCAAGTAGGTTTCAATTCAATTTAAGTAAAAAAAATTTTTTTTTACTCATTATCTGTGGTGAACGCGTAACGCGCATGCGTCTGGTTCCGAGCCAATAGACAGACTTTTTCCATTTTGGCGCTATTTCGTACATACGAATTTCAGTAATATTTTGTTGGATAAAACTTCATTAGCAAAAATGTTAAGCAACAACGATGATACTGATGATACATTCTAGAAACAGCTACGATATTGACGAATAGTCTTTTGCCAGAAAAATCAAGAAAAGCGTACGACAAATGTTACCAAGACTACTTATGACTTGGAAAATAAACAAAAAGGCTAACTCATTTTCCGAAAACGTTTTGTTAGCCTACTTTCAAGAGTTATCGGATAACTTTAAGTGTTCGTCCTTATGATCTAAATATTTTATGAATAAAAGTACACTGAGTATTTACAACGAAATCAAAATGTGAATAATTATAATAATTTGTTTCTTTTATATTGCATTTTATTAAATGTAGCTACCTATAGCCATGAGATTAAATAAAGTAGTGTATGCAACTGCATATAATTAGGTATTAAAACACTCGTGTAATCCTATTTTGAAACTCGTCTGCGGCTCGTTTCAAAAAACTACACTCATGTTTTAATACCCTCTATTATATGACAGTTGCATAAACTACTATTATGTCTTAAAAACACAAAAGGCAATTAAATTAAAAGTAAATATTTTAAAATAACAAATTCTATCTATGAACTTTTTATCGTGTTTGGCTGTATGGCTCATTTTCTTTGCTTTAATATAGATACACTAGCTTTTGCCCGCGGCTTCGCCCGCGTGAATTTCCCACGGGAACAGTGCTTTTTCCCGGGATAAAAAGTAGCCTATGTGCTATTCCAGGTCATTATCTACCTCTGTACCAAATTTCATCGAAATCCGTCCAGTAGATTTTGCGTGATTAAGTAACAAACATCCTCACAAACTCACAAATTCACAAACTCACATCCAAACTTTCGCATTTATTATATTAGTATGGATTTATGAGTAGATACGTTACATAATGCCCTTGTGCACAAAATTCGATTTTGTGCAGCCTATATCCTGCACAAATAAGCACTTTCAGAACATGAGAAGTGAAAATATTATTACGGCGTGGCGCAAATTTACTAGGAGAGCTGACCCCAAATAAATTGGGACCAAAGCAAGGAAGAAGAAGAAGAAAGAAATAATAAAGATTAGTAATAATAGTTATGCAAAAAGTTTGGTTATTTAGGCTTGAATAAGCTCAGATGATACAGAAATCCCTGTATTCTGAGTTTCTGAGGATACAACACGATAAGTGTGATTGTTTTAAGAAGAAAGACCAAACATTCCGTCTTATTATCCTAACTATTATTATAAAGGCGAAAGTGAGTTTTTTTGTGACCTCTTCACACTTTATCTACTAAACCCTGAAATTTCGCATAAACATAGTTAGAAGTACTGAGAAGGACATAGGGTACCTTTCATCCCGGGAAAATGCTCTGTTCCACGATGAAAATTCACGCGGGCGAAGTCGCGGGCAAAAGCTAGTCTATCTATTAAAATTAGACCCTGACTGATTGGGATATCAACGCAGAGACGAGACCGAGAAACGTAGACACTTGAAAATTGTCAAAGTATAGCGTAGAAAAGATTTTTTGAAATTCCAACCCTAAGGGAGGAAAACCTACCCTAAATTAAACGCGAAATTCACGCGAGCAAGATGAGGACAAAACCTAATGATGATAATAAAATTCTAAATTGTAATAAAGATGACAATGACAGCATAGAAGTTACAACAAGAAAATATAAATTCAGACCGAGCTGCAAAATGCTAAAGCAGTTTTGAAAATGAACCATGTTTACAATAAACATAAAGTTCAGAATACAATGCAAGCAGTAGTTGCTGTCGTCATTAAAGTTTGCACCCTATTCTAAACATTAGACCACATGTAAATATAGTTCATTTTCAAATAACATAACTGCTCGAGCATTTCGCAGCTTGGTGTGCGCTGGAGGGTTCAAACGTGTGACTGTACCTAGCGATTGACATTGTTCTATGATTAATAAATAAGTTAGAATGTTAGTTCTGTGTTAGTTCTACAGAAATAAATGTAACTCGTCATTTGTTCCGCCTTTTTTTTATGATTTTCGCCCGGAACTGTCCTCGTCAGCCAGCGATAAACTTTTTTATTACGCGTTGTAGAAATATAAAACAGGTGTCAGACGTTAGTTCTATAAGAGCTCTCACTATTTATGTACTTTTATTGAATAAAATCTATAATATTACAAGAATAAAAGTTCGAAAAGAAATGTTGTGCTCAGCGATGTATTTCTAAAATTCGTAAAAAATATAACCAAATTAGACTAGACTTTATACCATAGTTCTTTATCAGATCAGTCTAAATATTTTAGTTTTGCGTAGTTATATGCATTAAATAAATAGGTAATTAATCCACTGCGAAATATATTCCTTTATTCATTTGTTAACAAAACGTAAGAAAGTTCACTTAAATTTAGCTCTTATTGAGCATATACATAGGGACGAAAATAGACTAGCAATGATATGCTGACACCTGTTTTATATTTCTACAACGCGTAATAAAAAAGTACATCGCTGGCTGACGAGGACAGTTCCGGGCGAAAATCTTTAAAAAAAAGGCGGAACAAATGACGAGTTACATTTATTTCTGTAGAACTAACAGAGAACTAACATTCTAACTTATTTATTAATTCATAGAACAATGTCAATCGCTAGGTACAGTCACACGGTTCAAACGGCCATTTTGATACAATATTATGCATTTCTTACATCAATCTGTGTGATTTGTCCGTATATATATATATATATATATTTATTTATTTATTTACATACATACATAGAATCACGTCTGTATCCCTTACGGTATAGACAGAGCCAAGAGTCGTGAGGCTCGAAGGCCACACTTAGCTGCAATAGTGGGCATTTCTTTTTTTTTTTTTTTCTAGCCTATTGAAGTGTCCCACTGCTGGGCAAAGGCCTCCCCTTTCTCCTTCCACAATTCCCTGTCCTGAGATACCCGCTTCCACTCCCGCAGATAACATTCAATGTCATCTCGCCATCTCGTTCGCGGTCTACCCCTAGGTCTACGTCCCTCTGGTACCCATAGTGTAGCTAGTCGGGCCCATCTTTTGGGCGGCATGCGGCAAACATGTCCAGCCCAGTTCCACTTTAGCTTAGCTGACTCCAGAACTCGAATTGAAGACGTAGGCGCCAGCCTACGTCTTCAATTCGAGTTCTGGAGCGCAGTGGGCATTTCTTATTTCGTAAATATTCAAAACCTTATTAATCGTAGAATAAGGTTGATTTTTATACCCTTACCAGTCTTAAGCGTGACGATGTCAAAAGCGCACTCCACCAGCTCTCTCGGATGGAATCCCATCACGTGTTTCTCTCTGTACACTCGGTCCACTACGTACCGCCTCATGAACTCAGTTCCCGAGTATGCTGTGTGTCTGTGGTGATAAAAAAACAATGAAATGGTTACCTGTACTTGCTTTTGGTTGATTTTAAGCAGTGGAATATTTGAAAAAACAAGATTGGAAATTATGCTATTTTTATTTTTGGAATGAATTTTCTAACCAATTTTTAGTTCAATGGCTATCGCGTTCAAATATACCACCAGATGTCAGCACGTACGAGTGAGTTGCAGACATCTGTCAGATGGAGAAATCTCAATGTGTCAAATTCATATTTGACTGTATTGTACCAATGACAGTACCACACTTGCCAGAAGCGCCAAGTAGTGATCGCAAAAACGATAACCTCATTCTACTCTAATGAAAAAAGTCTGCCAAAAATTATATTAATTATATATTCATTTATTTGTTATCTCTTTTTTTACATTTTTAAATATAAAATATTTAAAAAAATAAAAAAAGGGGAACCCATCGGTAGCGGGGCTACGACCCAAGCTACCGGTGGTCAGGGCTCCAGCGAGAGGAATCTCCTCACAATGCCGGCCGTGTCTAAGAGTACCGTCTTCTGAATCTGACTCTTGACCCAACTGCCGAGCGAGAGTCTTGATTATTTATATTTGGGATAAAAAGTTCCCTATGTGTTATTCCAAGTTATTTTACCTGGAACCCGATTTCATCGACATCTGAATTTATTTGCGTAAAGATACAAACATCCCAAAAATCTTTCACGTTTATAATAATTAATCATTAATTTATACAACATTCTTCCATTACTGAGTGCCTGACAGACAACGCACAGCCAAAACTACTGGGCGTAGAAAGCTGAAATTTGCCATGTAGGTTCCTTAAGGAATGCAGGGGACCACTAAGAGAGGATTTCCCGAAATTCCCACGGGAATAAAGTCCCGGACCTACGCTAGTATTCGATAAATAACTACCATACCTTGCAAACGGCAGCCTTAGACCGTGAGGCAAGTGGCACACTGTGCCGCTGGCGGTCATAACCTTGACTGCGTTAGGGTACTGCTCCCAGCCTTTGGCGCGGGGGATGAGGAGGGGAGGGGAGAACTCGATGGCCCCGTGACTACGGAACACCTGGAAATATGTAGATTTTATAGGCACTTTACATAATAAGTCTAAGGTACTCTACACAAAAAAGGAAAATTAAAGAACAATACTCAAGTTTCTATTTCAAAAATCGCTAAACAGATTTTGATGAAAATTACAAGAGATTGTTGTGGTAAGTACTATGCGAAAAATTCTATCAGTAGTTGTTAGTTTGTCATTTGAAACTAACTTCAGTATAGTGACTTTAGTGGCAGCTAGCACATCATTCCTGTTTTTTACATCATTACCATAAGTTTAGTCGTCAACTGGCGAAGCATATTAGTCGAAAAAAGTGCCTTCGTATCTACATATAGCTAAGAAAGAGACAGAGAGAGGAGACAGAGAGCTAACCTTGACAACAATATCTTTGACAGCAGCTAGCACATCATTCCTGTTTCTAACATCATTGTGGTAAGTATAGTCTTCAGTTGGCGAAGGATATTGGTCAAAACAAGTGCCTTTGTATCTATATATAGCTACGAAAGAGACAGAGAGAGGGGAGAAAGAGAGCTAACCTTGACAACAATATCTTCGACAGCAGCTAGCACATCATTCCTGTTTCTTACATCATTATGTTAAGTATAGTCTTCAGCTGGTGAAGCATGTTGGTCAAAACAAGTGCCTTCGTATCTATATATAGCTACGAAAGAGACAGGGAGATGAGAGAAAGAGAGCTAACCTTGACAACAATATCTTCGACAGCAGCTAGCACATCATTCCTGTTTCTTACATCATTATGTTAAGTATAGTCTTCAGCTGGTGAAGCATGTTGTTCAAAACAAGTGCCTTCGTATCTATATATAGCTACGAAAGAGACAGGGAGATGAGAGAAAGAGAGCTAACCTTGACAACAATATCTTTAACAGCAGCTAGCTCATCATTTCTGTATCTCACATCATTGTGGTAAGTATAGTCTTCAGCTGGTGACGCTCGTTGGTCGAGACAAGCTGCTACAAGTCGGGTGTATCTAAAACAAGTATCAGAGTGTATCGATGCATATTTGCAAATATATCTATCAATAGTGAATCAAATAAATGATGAATATCTAATAATAATGGGTCTAATGATAATGAATATCTATGTCTAATATGCTGTCAATGTTAAAATAATAGACAATGTAATTTTAATCAGCTGGCTGGTAACACTGTTTCTACTGTTCTTGTTTATGATATACGCTATTCAAGATGGCTTGCTTTTCTTGTTGAGATTCGTGTAGTGTGTTTCGATCTTAAATATACTACAAGTCAACAGTCAGCAAAGTACAAAAGAATATTACCTTTTATTTCCATAATCATGGACATTTTTATATATTCAATTGTCAATTAGTGATAGTGACAAGGAAACATAGCCCATACAGCACAGTCATATTTTACGCAAAATGTATATTTTGTTTTGACCTTTTATTTCCATAATTATGGTATTTATCTTTTACGCAGTATAAGTGTGCTGAGCCCATAACCTCTTATTGTAATTAGAGGTTATGGGCACGCGTAAAATACTTATTATGTATGTCAACCAGACAGACGGCTCAGTGGGTAGCGTTTTCTGCTGCGGTGCGACATCTAGAAGTAGCAAATAATGGCGAAGATAGAATATACTAGCGCCCCGCCCCGGCTTCGCTCGGAAGGTACATACATAAACTATAGCCTATGTCACTCAGGTATAATATAGCTTCCTATTGGAGAAATAATTTTTTCACTTCTCATGCTCTGAAAGTGCTTATTTGTGCAGGATATAGGCTGCACAAAATCGAATTTTGTGCACAAGGGCATTAACGTATCTACTCATAAATGTATCTATAGGTATTAACGCAAAGAAAATGAACCATACAGCCAAACACGATAAAAAGTTCATAGATAGAATTTGTTATTTTATAATCTCTCTCTCAGCCGAAAGACGTCCACTGCTGGACAAAGGCCTCCCCCAAGGATTTCCACAACGACCGGTCCTGCGCTGCCCGCATCCATGCGCAACCCGCGACCTTCAACAGGTCGTCGGTCCACCGAGTGGGAGACCTGCCAACACTACGTTTTCCGGTTCGTGGTCGCCACTCGAGAACTTTTCTGCCCCAACGGCTATCTGTTCTGCGAGGGAACCCATCACTTTATCGCAATTTACTTCAACGATTTTCATGTCCCATAAAACCATTCGCAGATATTTTAATACAATATGTAACAAATCCTTAAATCTGTTTACATCGAAATTTCATTTACACGATTATTCATTACGTACAAACACACTCTATCGTTTTTTCTTTTCATATTTTATGTATTTCATCGAAATAATGAAACATCAAAGTTTTGTTACCCATAATTTTATTTCCACGTAAGTTTCAGTTTGCAATATATTTGAAACATCAAATATTATATTATTATGTTACCCTATATAGATAGATTAATCTGGTAGTATTGTATTGATTGATCAACAGTAAATTTATAGCTAGTCCATTAATTATAAATGGATCACAAATCCGACTCAGAGCACCCCGACTCCACGTGGCTCAACTTTGTCATATACTAGAGTGTTATTCCTTCGCGCGGAACCAGAAGGCTCGCGAAGGAGGTCCTGAGAAAATGAGGGCACGAGGCTGAAGCGAAGCGAGGGGGGGAGGTGGCGAGCGAAGCGAGCCGGCGACCTCTCGAGCGGAGCGAGGTTAAGTGCCCGAATGAATCGAAGGGCCGACGGAGCGAGTCTTCTGGTGGAGCCATCCAGAAATACTTGCTTGCTGCATGCTTGCATGCTTGCTGCATGCCTGCTTGCATGCTTGCTGCATGCTTGCTGCATGCTTGCTGCATGCTTGCTGCATGCTTGCTGCATGTTTGCATGCTTGCTGCATGCCTGCTTGCATGTTTGCTGCATGCTTGCTGAATGCTTGTTGCATGCTTGCTGCATGCTTGCTGCATGCCTGCTGCATGCTTGCTGTATGCCTGCTGTATGCTTGCTGCATGCTTGTTTCATGCTTGCTGCATGCTTGCTGATGCTTGCTACATGTTTTAAGCAACAACAAGCGAATGCAGCGTTCGATGAAACGTTACTGCGATTAAAAGTTATGATGCGCATCGTTACATATTGAAACATGTTATTATAAATGGTTACATCGATATCTTAATACATGTGTGAAATGTTAGTTTGATATATCGTTTTTCTTGGAATAGTAGAAATTTTATAACGTTTTTTTAGGAAATGTTGTTCGATATTATGAAACTGCGATAATAAGTTTTTCGATGTTTTAAGAAAAAAATATATTGTCAAACGTGGAATAGTTTTCTGGGACATGATAATCGATGTGATAAAAATCTGTATTTTAATAGACACCCGTTCTGCGAGCTATGTGCCCCGCCCACTGCCACTTAAGTTTGGCGATTCTGCGGGCTATGTCGGTTACTTTAGTTCTCCTACGGATCTCCTCATTTCTGATTCGATCACGCTATTTTATAATATTTGCTTTTAATTTATTTGCCTTATGTGTTTTTAAGACATAAAAAATATTAAAATTTAAATTCAAGTACGGTATGTTATTTAATTAATTTAAGAATATTATTACAAAATTAAATTAATAGTAGGCTGTATAGGTCTGCAGCCCAAGCCTATCAATGTCGTAAGATTTAAAAATATAAAGCGGCGAGAAACCGCTCTTGTTTTTTCGTGCGTTTATTAATTTCTTCAATTTGATTTATTTCCTCGCAATCGAAGTGAAAAGCAGAGTTTATAACTCGTCCACAAAACGATTTTTATCCTCGACATTACTATCAGCCCTCGCCTTCGGCTCGGGCTGCTAAAAGTCTCGGATAAAAATGATTCGTTTTGTGCACTTGTTGTAAAATCTACTATTGAAATCGGTTCAGTAGTTCCGAAGATTACCCCCAACGAAAAAAATCTTTTTAAGCCCGCCTTTGCGCTCATTTATGTATTTACTTTTTGTCACTACTTTGTATGTTCTTTTCTGTAAATGGTGCAATAAAGTTGATCTATCTATCTATCTATCTATCTATCTATCCTTTTTATAAGATTAGTGTAAATTTATAATCAAAGTGTTCAAACCCTCGGCTGCCTCGCTCGCTCAACGCATGAGATAGTAACCCGGCCAGAGTCCCCTCGTGCACCGGCCTAGGTATGTGTTCGCTGCTCAGTAGTTCCGCGCAAGTGGGCCGTAGGCTCGCATCGTGGTTTAGTAGCCATCTGAAATAAATAAAAAATATACTATTTAATAAGCAAACAGGCGTATGCATAGCCCACCTTATGGAAAGCGGTAACCGCCGCCAATGGACGCCGCAATACTGAATAAATATTATAAACCATTCGAAAATAATGGTGCAAATGGCAACACTAAATTAGTAAGTATGTAGTTTTTTTTACTAAATATAATGGTCATGTTTTTTGTCCGTTCAGTTGCTACTTGCAGAATAAAGAAGGCGCTTTGATTGAAGGGCTCGTTTCAAAAAAATTACAGTTCATCGAGGGAAAGAACTAGGAGCAAATCTCCACAAATAGAACTATTAAATAATATAGAAATAATCATGAGATGAAATTTCGTTAGTGGGCTGCACTTACAGTTATTTTGACATTGACAAGTCTTTCAAAGAATGACAAATGGCATTGACTTGTGCGTGCCCAATGGCTACGGGTGGTTTGTTTACTGCGTGTGCTGGTGTCGCCATCTGCGTCGAGATTTGCGTAACGTTTCCTTTATTTCATAGCCCAAACTGGTTTAATGAATGCGAAAGTCTATATCTGTTACGCTTTCACTGCTAAACCGCTGGACTGATTTTGATGTAATTCCGTATGGATATAGTTGAAGACTCGAGGTCGAACATAGACTACTTTTCTTTTGAAAATCTAACCCCAAAAGGGCTACAATGTGGGGGTGAAAGTTTGTATAAAAAACATATAAAATATACTTTTTGCCGCGGGCGACGCCGCGGGCAACAGCTAGTAGTACACTAACCTTATAACATGAATCTGCTTAGCATTATCGCCCCTCTCAAACTCCTTAGGCATAACAATATCTTTGCTCCTAATACTGTTTAGTACTGATATTCTTTCCATAGATGTCTCTAGTGGCGGGTGAAACATCTCAAAGAGAATGATCCCTAGGGAGTAAATGTCCACTTTCTGGTTGTATATGCCTTTGGTGCCCGCTTGGTTCAACTCTGGGGCTACGTAAAGAGCTGTGCCAACCTAAAAAAAAATGTGTTATTTTAATGACGGATTTTTCAAAACTGGAAGTAAAAATGCCATTGCAAGTTCATTAAAATGTTGTACATAAAGTGTTGTAAATGAATTATAATAATCGACTAGCATGGGCCCGGGACTTTGATCCTGTGGGAATTTCGGGAAATCAACTCTTAGTGCTCCCCTACACTCCCTTAGGAACCTTCATGCCAAATTTCAGCTTCCTACGCCCAGTAGTTTTGGCTGTGCGTTGTCTGTCAGTCACTCACTCAGTAACGGAAAAATTTTATATATATTGAATCTCTCTCTTTAGTCGTATTCCTCACGACTGAGGGTCGTGGTCATTATATGGAATGAAACACACACAACGACTACCTATCTTGGCAATTTTAATGGAGTGGATTTGCCATTGCACTCTCCATTATTATATAGGATACTTATATTTAATGATTAATGATAGTATCTTTTGAATAGGATTATTGATTTATTATATAAAATTACCTGTCCAGTCAAAGAGCCATTGATTTCTTCTGGTTTCACTTTTTCTGTAATAAAAAAAAAAAATAAACACAGTAACTTAAACATGGTAGGCGGACGTATCCATATGGTGCTCTCACACTGGCAGTAACAAAACGTTATATAACATTTGCTGTCTCTTTTTCTCATTAACTTAATAACTGCCAGTGTCAAGGGCGGATCTGGGATTTTTTTCTAGGTCATAAGGATAGTCGGACTATGCATGTCAGGGAGGGGGGGGGGGGGGTTGGTGCAAAAAATCGACATCCGCCCTTAGGATCTCACTACGCTACTGCAGAAAGACGCCAGATGAAAAAAAATCAAGAAACAAACCAGATGGGCCGCACTAAATTCAGGATTACGAACACAAAAAACAGTCTGGGGGCACGCTTCTGGTATTTGTTGATTTGATATGCACTGTCATGGAATTTCCCTCCACAGTAGGTACACAAAAAGCAGTCTAGGGGGGCACGTGCCCCCGTGCCCCCCACCCCCTAAATCCGCTACTGGCCAGTGTGGGAGCACCATTAGATATCCTACAACAGTGAAAAATGTAAGGTCTATTACCATCGACTAAAGCAGTGAACGCCTTTGTTGCCAGTCCAAAATCCCCAATCTTGACATGGTCATTGGAATCCAAGAATATATTGACCGGCTTTAGGTCCCGGTGTATCATGCCTCTCTGATGATGCACGTGCGCCAAACCTTGAAGATACATTTATTTGCTAAAATACGAGTTTTACTATTTGTGATGTTAATAAAACTTTTTTTCCAAAAAAAATGAACCGACTTCCATCATAAAAGTTAAAATCATGAAATAACAATAAAGAAAAATGTATTAGCATGCTACCTACTGAATGGGGTGAATTGTCTGCACCAATTGCCTGGTTATGGATGGCGTGATTTCATATAGAAATAAAATCTTTAAAAAACTTTAGTTTGAGAAAATTAAGTTACCTCTTTAAATGTTATTGCTACAAATAATCTGCCTAAGTAATCATGATCCAACTTTTATAGTTGCTAATCGCTATTTCTATATTGGGAACATACACAGAAAATCTTGAGTTTTAATAAAATAAGGAAGGGCAAGCTGTCGCGGGCTTTTGCTCTATAATGCAATGTTAGTATTTTTATATTTTGTTAGGTATCTTTAAATTACCGAACAGATTCTGACGTGGTTAAAATGGGATCAACTTGGGAATTTGCCATTACGAATAAAAAAACAATTTCGGAAATCAGCCCACTATAGGCGGAGAAATCGGCGAACATACATAAAAAAAAACATACATACATCGAAACATATAACCTCCTCCTTTTTTGGGAAGTCGGTTGAAAAACATAATCCTCATGTTTAAACGGCAATAGACATTATACGCAAATTCAAATGAAGAATTTTTGCTAAGTTTATCGAAGAATCCCAACTAATATTATAAATGCAAAAGTGAATTTGTTTGTTCGTTTGTTTGTACACTTTCATCACACATCTTCACACTTTATGTACTGAACCAATCTTCTTGAAATTACACATACACGTAGTTAGAAGTACTGAGAAGAACATACACCTTTCATCCCGGGAAAAAGCATTGTTCCCGTGGGAAATACACGCGGGCGAAGCCGCGGCAAAAAGCTAGTTTGGTTATAAATTTTTGGACTTGAAGATATACTGGTCAATACAACACTCTCGTGGTGCCATGCACAAAACCACACCCCGGATACTCCATACACCGCTCGCAAATCAATTACCTTTTACTACTACATAGGCAAATGACGTTTGTACACGCGCAAATGTGTGCGTGAAATTTAGTATGGCTACTTGCGTGTCGTGGTAATCAAGCAAAATGACGCGAAACGTGCGCCGATTACGCGCCAGCGTTTATGTGAATCCTTCCAGTATTCAGAACCTCCATACATCTGAGCTGCGGGAGCATTTAAGCGATGAAACGCCTGTTTTGATGGCTTAAATGCTACCCTGATTTCAGTTCTGTAATGAGGGAGGGATTACAGAAGCAAAATAAGGATGCATATAGGAAAACCCTTCCAGTATTCAGAACCCCAGTACTTCTGAGCTAGACTTATAGATATGGATTAAAATTTTACAGAAAATGTTCGATATGGGCTAATAGAAATTATAAGGAAACAAAAATAAATCGAATTAAGTTTATAAACTTATGACAAAATAATTATTTATTTTCATATCACTTAATGATTGTTTGGATGATTGTTACGCAATCACGCAAAAACTACTGAACTAGTACGGCTCCTTGTCCTAACAAAAATCGATTTTATGGTCCCATCCGGAAGAAAGCATGAAACTTGGCATGAATGTAGCTTTCATATATGTACTTTAATATTGATATAGAAACACTTCGAGAAATGATTGTTTCCCCCCCTTTCCCCCCCTTTTATGTCCCAAATCGTGGTTTTTCTCATTTTTTATGAAAACGGTAAATGCTACGGTAAAACTGTCAATGACCAATATGTTCTTTATTAAATTCTCTATAATAATGCCATTGGATGTACGTTGATAGGACTTATAGTTTACAAAATATGCCCATGTTACTATGACGATTTTTTGAAAAATTCGGACTTTTTCTATTATTGCATGGTCATGGTAGAATTTCGTATTTAATATCATGGATAGATTTCGACTTCTGATATACATTGTAGTGGTCCCAAACTTCGTGTTGACATATGTTACCATCATCAACAAAGTACCTCTTCCAATTGGGGGGAGGGGGAGGAATGCACCCCGCGCGCTACAAGCGAAGAACTGCTGCTTATTCGTTTGAAATATTATATCGAGTCTGGTATCGTTTTCGTATAAATCAAGCATCAGGAATTAATTTTTGATAGTAACTTGGCAGCATTTTATAGAAAAATATCGATATTTTAGCTAAAAAGTAAAAAAAAATCTTAATTTAATAGTCTGTTCAAAGCACGTTAAATTGCTATAAAAAGATATATAATAACAAGGGTAAAATAAATTCTGATGATAAGGACGGATATTCTAGTTTATAAAAATATATATTTTAAATAACTTGTTAGTTGTACTTCCATTCGAAAAAAATATTAAAATATAAAAGCCCGTGCGGCGTTTAAAATTCAAAACGTGCTTCTAGCTAAGTCTATGAGTTTTTCCCAGAAAGTCCTTAGAAACAGTCCCAATTTTGATTATAAATTTCTTTAAATATTTGTTTTAAACTAGTGAAAACAATTTATTTATTTATTTGAACTGTTTCTAAGGACTTTCTAGGCAAAACAAATTGACGAGACTTAAGTACGTTCTGAATATTAAGCCGCACATACTTTCAAATTTCTTTTGGAATGTAATTTCAACTAATATGTTATATAAAATATATATTTTTATAAACTAGAATATACATGCTTACTATTTTAGTAAGATTTAAACATGTTATAAAATCTTGAATCGCTTCGAAACTGCTTTGAACAAACAATTAAATTAAGAATTATTTTTTTACTTTTTAGCTAAAATATCGATGTTTTTCTATAAAATGCTGCCAAGTTACTAACAAAAATGAATTCCTGATGCTTGATTTATACGAAAACGATACCAGACTCGATATAATATTTTAACCGAATAAGCAGCAGTTCTTCGCTTGTAGCGCGCGGGGTGCACTCCTCCCCCTCCCCCCAATTGGAAGAGGTACTTTGTTGATGATGGTAACATATGTCAACACGAAGTTTGGGACTACTACAATGTATATCAGAAGTCAAAATCTATCCTTGATATTAAATACGAAATTCTACCATGATCGTGCAATAACAGAAAAAGTCCGAATTTTTCAAAAAATCGTCCTAGTAACATGGGCATATTTTGTAAACTATAAGTCCTATTAACATATATCCAATGGCATTATTATAGAGAATTTAATAAAGAATATATTGGTCTTTGACAGTTTTTGCGTAGCTTTTACAGTTTTCATAAAAAATGAGAAAAACCACAATTTGGGATATAAAAGGGGGGGAAACATTCATTTCTCGAAGTGTTTCTATATCAATATTAAAATAGATATATGAAAGCTACAATCATGCCAAGTTTCATGCTTTCTTCCGGATGGGACCATAATTCTCGTTAAGGACCCTAACTAAACGGATTTGGCTAAAATTTTGCAAAAAGATAATCATATTTTTTTTATTTATTGGATTAACAATAGGATAATTTTTATCCCGCAAACCTGTTGAGTTCCTGTGGGATACTTCGTCTGCGTTAACTCGATTTTTTATTATCCCACAGGACATTGATATTTTTCCATATAAAAAGTATCCAATATGTTAATCTATCATCTGTAATGAACTATCTATGTTCCAAATTTTATGCAAATCTGTTCAGCCGTTTTTGCATGATTGAGTAACAAATTTCCAAAAATTCAAACTTTCGGATTTATAATATTAGTATAAGTACACCAGCTTTCGCCTGCGACTTCGTCTGCGTGAACTAATTTTTTTATCTCTCCGTCTTGGCACTTGAAGCTTGCGATCTGAGACCGGGGAGCTGTCAGATCGCACCTACCTTTTATACTTTTTTGGGTTCTGAGTAGAGGAAGCATTTTTTATTACGAATTTTCAAATATTATACCGAAAACCATACCCGAATCCAGATCGTTCGTAGCTCTGAATAGCGGGATGGTTTACGGCACCTTTTTGTGAATTCTTGCTTGCAAACCCTCCCGCAGCTCAGATTTTCCGAAGTTCTGAATACTGGAAGGGTTTACGGCAACTTTTTGTGAATTCTTGCTTGTAAACCCTCCCGCAACTCAGATTTTCCGAAGTTCTGAATACTGGAAGGGTTTACATATACGCTACGCGCCAGCCCTCGTTCCAGTGTCAGTGATGTCTACAACGAAGTGCGGGGTGGGGTGCGGTATTTGAAATGAGTGCGGGGCGGTGAGTGGCCGTTCTTAGTTCAATAGTACTATTAAACTCCATTTATAGGGTTCCGAAGTAAACAAGGAACCCTTATAGTTTCGTCATGTCTGTCCGTCCGTCCGTCTGTCTGCAGTTTATCTCAGAGACTACTAGTACTAGAAAACTGTAATATGGTATAGATATACATAGATATTAATTACGCGGAGTTAACTGAAGAATAAAATTCCGAAAAAAAAGGGGGCCTCCCCTTCAAACTTAAAGTGGGCATGTTTTTTTTTCTTTCGATTATACCATCGTGTGAGGTATCATTTGATAGGTCTTTTAAAAATATTATGAGTCTGTAAAGACCATTTTTTGATTTAAGGATCCGTTTGCGAAATATTTGACTTTAAAGTGAAAAATTTTGTTAAGAGTCCAGTGTTCCCCCCTCGAACAGGCAAATGGTGGGGTGTGGATACATGAAAAAAAATAGCAAATATAATGAATTTAAAAGAAAAATTATCACTGTTACGTAATCCTTACACGTTAACGAGTAATAGACGATAAACCTGGAAAAAGGATTTTGGTATGAAAATGTTTCTAGGAAAAAATTTCATGAATACGATGGTATTATAAGGTAATAGTCATTAGTTATATGAAACTGGGAGTAAATAGAAGTTCATGTGTCCACATTTGTACAGGTTAGGCACCTTCGGAACCCTACATTGCGCGTGGCCCGACACGCACTTGACCAATTATTATTTCTTACTTGTCCTATAATGTAACCAATCTTCACAGTACTTTTTGTTGAAAATAAATCAAATATTAGTTCAAACCTAAACATTCTAAAGTAAAACATTTATTAACCACGAAATTAATTTCCTAAAAAGTCTATTTTAATTTATATTGTTGTAAAATCATAAAAAGACATGGTAAGATTGTTTACATAATAGGACAATTAGGAAAAAACGGACTTTACTTATTCTGTGACACAACACAATTTTGGAGCAAAGCAGTTTAGATGGGTGTACCTTCCACGATCTCCCGGAATAATCTCCAGGCCCGAAAGTGTTCCTGGTAGAGGCCGTTGTCTATGGCTTGCCGGAGCGTGTGCTTTTCGCAGAATTCCATTTGGATGTATAACACCTGTTGAATAAATGTGTTAATCTACGGGAGAACGTACAGTCACGAGCATTAATATGGAAACACATCGGTCCTTAAGACAATGAGGTAAGGTATAAAATTGGATACGTGTCAATATTCGTGCACATTATGGTCTTTGGCGACTGGATGCGTAAAACCCACAGAGTAGGAATAAAGAAGCTGGTCATAAGCTAGTAGACCTGTCCCCAGTCGACCAACTTGAGGCTTCTAACTATTTGCCACCAGACGTCACTATTGTCGCATTCGCGGAGTTCACTTCACAGTGTAAACACGTGCCGCAGATGTGTCGAAATTACACGAAATTTTAGAGATTGTGCTCATTAACAATGAAGTGCTGTATTGTGGGGTGTAAAAGAAAAAAAGACAACATGGAATCACGCGATAAAAGTATATCTTTTCACTCGTTAGTATTTTTTACGTAATTATTCCCACAGCGGTTTTTCCGCTCCCGTCAGTACAGCCATCTAGTAAGTAATCGCAGAACTCAAGAGAATTGATAAAACAGTTTGCGAAAATAATTCTGCAACTGGCCAATAGGTGGCTATACAGTTTGTTAAATAATAATAAAATAAGATAAAATAAGTCGTACGTCAATGCACTAAGAGTTCATTTTTGAATTTCTGTCTACGGTAAGTATACGTCCCCCGCTCCCCTCCTAATGCGGACACTGTCTTTCATATGTAAAATGCCTATGGGCACCTCTTCTCTTTACCTACTTCGTGGTAAAACCCAAAACAATGGCGAACTTTGGAAGAAGCCTATGTCCGACCAGCAGAGGACTGCTATGGGCTAATGATGATGGTTATTGGCGCTTAAGTTGTACAAAAATACATTAATTGGCTTCAACATCATCATTTAAAATGAGTCCTGGCTTAAAAAAAGCTGATCCAATTCAAGGACCCCACTGCTGGGGCTACCAGGCTACTTGCCTTCGTTGTGGATCGATAAGATGTTATAATATGCATAATGTCGTTAGAGCCAATAACCATAAGGTACACTTATTCGTGGACTGTAACAATTTTTTTGTTTGGACCCTTTGAATACAGAACCTTAATAAAAACAAATGTAAATAATGCTTCCATGCTGGTCTGGGAGCGAAGAAAAAACATAGAATGTGCCAACTGCTTCTCTTCGCGCGCAGATTGTAAAAGTCAATCGAGGGAAAGGGCTTTAAACTGGGGATTCCTCCACTCATAGGCGACGGGCTAGCAACCACTATACCTGAATCTCCATTCCATCAGAGAGCCCACTATTCAGCTAAGCGTGGCCTTCGAGTTTCACGACTCTTGGCTCTGTCTACCCCGTGAGGGATAAATACGTGTTTCTAAGTAATGTATGTAATGTAAATGAGAATCTTCTACGCACCTGATTCAGCCTAGTGGATTGTGGTCTTGGGCTGGCGGAAAGAGGTTCCGATAGTAGAGTCTGCGATTTGTATTCCGAATCGGACGCGAATTCGATGCCGCTGCTAGATTCGTCTTCAGGACTGTAACAATTTAAACCCTTATTCTCCTTTCATGGAAGAATCTGAATCTCCTGTAAAAACGCGTCAACAATATAGGTATATAAAATTATTTCGTACTGACTGAGTGACTGACAGCATAGGAAGCTGAAATTTGGCATGTAGATTCCTTAGGGAGTGTAGTCCGGTGAGAATTTTCTCTTTAAATAGCGGCAATGCCTCATGAGGAATGAGGAATGCCTCTTCTGCACAGAAGGTTCGCACATCGACCACTCCACTTTGACCTTTGACCTTCACCAATACATCCATTAACCAAATCAAATGCATTAAATGTAAATTAGTCAAAACTACCTCATGAATGCTATCATAGTCACTCCACTCCATTTTGACCTCCGGCACTATTATCCAAATCAAATACTTACATTAGGTATCATATATAACTAATTTCCTCATGTTAAACAACGGCAATGCTTCATCATCGTCCTCGCTGTCTGATGAGGAATGCCTCTTCTGCACCGAGGGGTCGCGCATGGCCCACTCCACTTTGACCTCTAGCCCGAGCTTCACCATTATATTCATTAAATATAAACTAAGTATCACAATTACCTCATATTAAACAGCGGCAATGCCTCATCATCGTCATCTTCCTCGCTGTCTGATGAGGAAAGCCAATTCTGCACCGAGGGGTCGCACATGGTCCACTCCAATTTGACCTCTTGCCCGAGTTTCGCCACTATGTCTTCAAGGTTGTCGGGTTTTTTCCTTGGAACAAAAATGTTCGATGATTAATGAGAAATCAGAAACTCATTATTGAAACTTGGCCTTCAAAGAAGGCTCTTTTTCACGTCAAAAACGAATTATATAATAATAGTATATGAGTGTGTAATAGTATAGGAGTGCGGGGTCAGCAGCGGACAGTGCGGCAAGGCAGAAACATGCCAAATATCAGTTTTTGAAACCGGCCTATATCTTTGTTCCGGTGGCATTCGAGACCACGGGTGTTTGGGGAACCGAGGCTAAAGATTAGAGATTATTAGAGAGTTGGGCCACAGATTGTAGTGTGTATTTGTACTCTAAGCTTAGTTTTTTCAATCGCCACCGTAGGTTTCCTAGACCTACCCAGCCTCTGTTGTCGATTCAGGCACACAGAACGGTAGCCTTCAGGGGAAGTTTCCGCTATCAGGCAACAAAATGCTGGAACAACATTCCACCGCCAATAAGACAGCTAAGTTCCATCCACACGTTTAAAAAAATTGGGTGGGGCTGTGTCGGTGGACACGGCCGTTGGTTTTAACGTGAAACGTCTATGTCAGCGAGTCGCTTTTAAAGATTAGATTAAAAGAAAACAAAATGGTCTACGTTCTTAATATTTTATTTCGATTTATTCTATACAAACATACACCTTGTATTCTATACAAACATGTAACTTGAAAACATAATACTTAAAATAAATTGCATGTGCATAAGGCTGTTTTTGGTTTGATGTGATAATTTATTTGTGATATTCTTGTATATACTCAAGATGATACAATAAAGATGGTGCCCACGCTTTACAAAATATTTTTTTCAAAAACAGTCATTTTAATAACAACGTTTTTTATAAACTACACATTTTAAAAACATCTGGGTGTACAAACTAATCCTTTTTTATAAAATGATTATTTTACAAACAAACTACTAGATAAATATTGATTTTACAAACAAATTACTGAACAAAGACCTCAATTGGTAAAACATGGCAAGATAAAATATCTTATGACAAAATACATCGTTCGCTAAACATTATTTACCAAAACTAACTAAAAGATATGAAGTTTTAAATGTCTACATAAGCGAAGTCCCCTACATATTCACCGGGAAATTTTGTATTAAGGAAATAAATGTTGTGGTCTTTTACTTATTCTTTAAATCTCTCTCGAACCAAAGTCGATCACAAACATTGCAAGATAACCCAAACGGATTTTCTTCGAATATAGTTTTGAAGCGATTATCCGCCATCGCCAATGATTTTGCATAACATCACTTCGACTACTGTTAAAGTTCCCCAGTTCACTAAACGGATTCCACATTTGTATGGGTTGTATGTATATCTTCATCTGTTACGTCCATTGCAATAAGTACATCTTCGGTAGCAATGCTCGTGGAGTCGATGTTGTTCAAGTTTGAAGTTGTTTGTTGTTGAGTTTGTTAAGCCATGGGACCCCCTCTTAAACAACGAATAAATAATAAACCCAAATCTATCTCGTTGCCACAATAATATCAGTGTGATTCAAATCGGCTCTCCAGGAGGATGTTATCGATGCTGTCTCCTATATATATAGCGGCGCGGTTACCGTCACTTTATAATTAAGAACATAATAGTATAATACTATGTAAGTTCCAATCGAAAGAGCAGACGAACTTTCTAGGAAAGGAGCAGATGAAACTTTCGTGGGACCTGAACCCAGACTACCCATAGCTTATGGGATAACGAAAGGCGTCATCAAGCATAGAATGAAAGTTAAATCCAAAGAAGATGGAGAAGAACTAGAAGTTTAAGACAATCTAAAATCTTCATCAAAGCAGCAGACCAAAAGAAATTAAAACATCTACTTAAATTGAGTAGGAATAACATTAGAATCATCATAGGGATCCTCACAGGACACTGCCAACTGAATAGACACCTCACAGTGATTAAGCAAAGAAAACCTATCTGTCCCAGCTGCCTGGAAGAGGTAACTAGCTTTCATCTAGTAGCAGAGTGTCCCGCTTACGCTGCTGCGAGGAGAGAAGTAATAGGCTCAGACAGAAAATGATCTAAGCAACATTACAATAGGGCAGTTATTAAAATTCTGCAAAGTGACAGGTAGATTCAGTGGGTCGCCACCAACTTAAGTTACCAGGTAACTCAAAACCCTATACGGGTCTCGGGGAATTGGGTGAAATGGTCCCAGCATATAAGTGGACTGATCACCCGTCTGGTGCTCGCGCTGGCGTCCTCATATAGTAAATAGTAAATAAATAAAAGTTCCAATCGAGAGTCTTGGAAGAAGGAGAGAGGCATTTGCCCAGTACAGGGATATTAATGGCTGTTAAATAAAAAAATAATAAATAAATGTAAGTTCCCGCGGCTTTCAGTCTTCCCGATAAACTCAAAAACTACTAAGACAAAGTGATTCATGAGGAAGGCTTAGATACCTACATAATAAGGTAGGTATACTTACATAATTTAATATTATTTTGTGTATATTAGTTGAACGGATTTTGATGCGGTTTTCAATTTTAGGTAGGAAACTTCTTCAGTAAAGTGTACCTATATAACATTTTCACCTGTGCGAAGGCGGGCCAATATATATAAATTATTATAACACCAAACCAGGCAACGACCTGCATTCGTCTAGTGTCTGTGTAGATATGCCGGTTGTCTAATTGGGTTGGGCAAAAGGTACTGATCTCTATAGATCTATTGACTACACGACCAAGCCAACTAGACGTGTTTCCAAGTTTAATAGAGCATATATTTCATAATAGTACATAATAATCATGTCTAAGCGTACTAACCGTGCCAGTATCTTCACTGTCCATAGGTACAGCAATAATATAGCTGAAGTGCTCGAGGAATCAGCGGCAATAGCAGCAGCTCTTAGGCGCTCCTGAAACCGCCTCTCTCGTTCGGTGCCAGACATTGGGGTGCTAATGCGTGGCCTATTATGACTCTCTCTCTCTCTGCGAGGACAACCGGGATTTGTAACTACTATTAGGTTTAGTTTTCCTCGTTTTCCTTTAATTTAATTTATAATGTTTGTTAGAAAGATTTGATCCTTTTGATTAACTCCATCGATTGATACCATAAAAAAACAGGTGTTATTTTTTTGTATTGTAGCCAGTTCGATTCCCGGGCGTGGCAAATGAATTTTCAAAAAACTTTGAATGCAGATTTAATTATTTTTTAAATAAAGCAATGTTTCTTTAAAGAAGAATTTTATGTCTTCAGGATTAAGGTTACTTTCCCTGAAAGAGAAGTAATTTCCATTTGTCTTGATAGTGTTAAAACGCTGCCAAATCTGTTTCGCTCGACCGATATTGGATATTAGTATACCAGTGTGTAGCCTAGAACCTCCTCTTTTCGATGATAGGTGTGACTTATATTTCATCCTGGGTTTTGCTCGGGCTGTGGCTCAAAACGTAATTTTTTATTTTTTTTTTTATTCTTTTTGGTTATTTTGAAGTACAAATATTATTCAAATTACTTTTATTTTTAATTTAATCAATAGTTCTCAATAATATCTATAAGTAGACGAAGGAATCATCGCTCTATCACTAATGAGTCGTGAGTAATACTACATTGAAATTTTCAAAACGGCGTTTTTCGTAATTTCATGCGGCGGCTCCACCCGCCCCTCCCGTAGGGCTCCAACCTTATCTCAAGGTCTTAACACCAAACTGACTATATAAGCTAAATAATGATACTAGATTCATGTTTCTAAGACTAATAGTTTTGAAGTTATTAAGGTGAGACGATATATCCCATTTCGTTACGGTCTGAAATCCTGGCATGGTACCCGTATGGCGCTGATTTTAAAGACGTTTCACGTCAAAAACATTTTAAAACACTTCTGTTGGATAAACAAAAAATTGGTGTTCCAAAACGTTACCTGTAGTGGATTTTCCCTTCATGAGTCAGTGATTTTGACTTCTTTTTATTCGTTTTATAATTGTTAGATACTTGTCAAAAATACATACATTCGTATACAACAAGCAAATGCACAATATTTCTTTATATATTAACTTTAGCGCTCGCACCTACATTGACGGCAATAACTGAAAATCAGTGTTTCTGTACTAACGTGCAGAAAGACCACTGAGTTATGGCCATTTTGCTTTGCTGCAGCACACTAATTATTATGTAATTTGTTATTAGTTTAAGCCTATGTTTTTTTAAATGTTTTAGTGTCTGTGGCAATTCAAATAAACGTATTCTATTCTATTCTATTCTATAGATTATCGGAAAGATTAAGTGACGGCGGCCGCTCCGTTTCGTATCTGTCTCAGAGAATCTCTATCGCCATACAACGCGGCAACGCCGCCAGTATCATGGGATAGCCCGGTACGATGCGGGGTGGCCTATTAGACTAAATATTTTTGACGAAGCATGTTGCGGATATTTTTCTTTAGACTTGACGAAGCATGTTGAGGATACTTTTTTGTGTATTTTATAATTCAGTACTGTTCTAATAAATAGTTTGTAAAAAAATAATAATAATAGTATATTACGTCTCAAAGCTACAAACTACTAGCATTTCGGAATATAAGAATGATAGTATAATGTATTAATAGCAGATTTCTATAAATTGAGGCCTCGAATGACTTATTATGGAAAAACTTGGTGGTGGCTAGTAGATATGACTACTGCGGTCGAAAGGACTAAATTTCTGTTACCCTTTACGGCTAAACCGCTGGACCGATTTTGATAAAATTTGGTATGGATATAGTTGAAGACCTAGGCTCAAACATAGGCATTTTTTTTTCAAAAATCAACTTCCTAAGGGGCTGCAGGGAGGGTGAAAGTTTGTATGAAAAACACAAAAGATATAATTTTTTCCGCGGACGGAGCCGCGGTGCAACAACTGGTCCTAACTAATAATATAAATGCGAAAGTGACTTTGTTAGTTTGTATGTTTGTTACATCTACACGCTTTATCTACTAAAGCAATCATCCTGAAATTTCGCATACACATAGAAGTACTGAGAAGGACCTTTCATCCTGGAAAAAAAACACTTGTTGCCGTGGGAAATTCACGCGGGCGAAACCGCGGGCAAAAGCTAGTACTACATATGTAACAAAACCTTACTACTCTCTGTTTGGTCTAATGGTTGACTGGTAGAGAACGCCATATAGCTTCAAGTCCACCATTTATACATAATTTTGAAAATGTTGTACATATAATAAAGTTTTAAATAAATAAACTAAATTTCTCTTACCTAGTATTAGTAACTTTTTCACTGCAAGACTCGATCCAAGCGTTGTAATACCGCACTACGTTTTCGTGGTTCAACCTTGATAACAGTTTAACTTCGCGGGTTATCTTCTTGTTTAACTGGACGCTTTCCGGGTTAAGTTTGATCCGTTTTATTGCGTAGAAGCCGCCGTCTAGTTTGTTCTTTACCTGTTGAAATAAAAACAATTAACTTTGACTTTGTTTACTAAAAAAAAATACGTAACTAGGCAGGTATGCATCACTACGTTAAGATGGATACTGAAAATTTTGATAAAACGCGAACTTTAAGACATGGAAAAGTCAAATGAAAATAAAAAATGTTTAATTTACTGCAATATAAACAATTAAGTAACATTTATAATATACATTGCAAAATCGAAATATCTATATCACATAAACTATGACTTCCTCACTAGGCAAACCTGTATCGAGGAAATCAAAACCTGTAAGTATACCAGTTTTTATAGCAAATCGTATTTCAGGTGGTATACTGTTATAAACCCAACTAATATTATAAACGTTTATCTACACTCATGTCGAAATATTCGAATTACGAATTTGAAGATGGTTTTATAAAGACGTACTTTATAAACGCACATACTTACATAAAATTAAAAAATAAAATTCATTATAGTACCGCTAGCGGTATCGTAAAATAACTTTTTAATTTTTATAGTACACTTTTACTTTTTAATTTAGGCTATGGTTTTAGGCTGAATGTAAAAAAGAGGCGCACGCATGGCAGGCGCAGTTTGAACATGTGAAAAAAGTGGCGCACGCATTCGTAGTTTGAACTTAATTTCCCGATATAATTTTTTTCTTTGAGTGAAGATAAAGTAGTGTATGCAACTGCACATAATTAGGCATTAAAACACTCGTGTGATGTCATGTTTTAATGCCTCTCATTATGTATCAGTTGCATAAACTACTATTTATACCTAACCATGTTTTATTTTTTATTTTTTTCTTGTTTTAATGTCTCGTGTACTACTTATCTTTGTGTGTGTGTGTGTGTTTGTAGCATCAAATTAAATTATTTATCTATCTAAACGCGAAAGTGAGTTTGTATATTTGTTTGTTACCCCTTCACGCTTTATCTACTGAACCAATCTTCCTGAAATTTCGCATACACATAGTTAGAAGTACTGTAGGGTATTTTTTATCCCGGAATTCCCACGGGAGCGAAGCCGTGCAAAATCAAAATCAAAAATTCTTTATTGAAACTTGGCCTTCAAAGGCTCTTTTTCATGTCAAAAACTAATTATTTAATCTTAATATATTATGTCTCAAAGCTACAGCATTTCGGAACGACCACTGCTGAGAAGAAATGCCGAAAGAAACTCATGAAACAGTCTTGGTCGCCTAACATGCCAGAGGGGCTATTTATTAACTTTATACATACACTAGATTGTGTACAGTCAAAATAAAAATAAACACAGGCATAGGTAGGCACAGATAGTCAAAAAATAGATTACCTTCAAAACATCTCCAAAGGCGCCCTGCCCCAGCCAGGCTAGCACTTCGAACTCATCGGCCAAACGTGAGTGGCCGTTGATGGCGGGGCCCAAGTTGTGAATCTTCTTCACGGCGTCTTCGTCCTAAAATAATATTTCATCTCAATGTTTAAATGATAGGATGCTTATCGATGCAACAGGCAACAAAATCAAAAACTACTATCAATAAATCAATACATCAATCAATCAATACATATAATAAAACTGTAACTGGTCTGTGTCTGTACATAGAAGATTTTTAAGAAAAAAATCTATGAGGGGTCTTCATGGGGCCAATTGAAGCTAAATCCATTTTTTGTAGAATTTTTGCCTGTCTGTCTTTCTGTCTGTATGTTTGTACGCATATCACGCAAAAACTACTGGACCAAATTTGATGCGGTTTTCATTGTTATAATATAGAAGGTCAACTTAAAATCTGGCGTAAGATTCATCTTGATATGCCGCTTAGAACCTGAGATATGCGCGGAGGAAGTCGCGGGCACAGGCTAGTTAGAAACAAGCTAATTATTAAAAAATAAAAAACACGACTGACAAATCACATAGCCTATGTCACTCGGAGGAATGCAAGGAATCTAACAATACCTCTCACATAGAAATCGGTTAAGCCGTTCAGGACTTATGGTGGAATAAAGAAATTTACATACATACTTACATACATACATACATACATACATACATACATACATACATACATACATACATACATACATACATACATACATACATACTTACATACATGAACCCTGAAAACATAACACTCCTTTTTTGGTCAGTCGTGTAAAAAACTTATCTGAAATAAATTCAGAAAAGTATCACTTAGTTCTGTTATTTTAAGAACTCTGATCTTAATTTGATATGAACTGTTTTATGGAATCTCCCTCCACCAAATAGCTGTCTATAGGTCACGCAGCCAGCCGCGTGTAACAGCTAGTTATTGTTATACTTATTCTTACATCAGAGCCGCTGCCGCCATCATCTTTCCTCTTGTCCCCGACTTGTTTCGCGGGCGCATCGACCAGAAATTGATGATTCATCAGCTGCTCGGCCGACCATTGTGAGTGTTCATCTTCTGTTAGACACCTGGAGAGTACATGATGTGAATGAGCTCTCTGCCAAGGGTCTTTAAATGTCAAATAGTGAACAGTGAGATAGAATAAACCATTGTGGCGATATCTACCGCACCACAAGAACCACGCCGTAAAGCGCACTACACACCAAAGTCGCCGACCCGCCGACCTATGTCGGCAACTTTTTTTTTATTTGTGTTGCCGATATAATTCTATTCATATAGGCCGCCGGGTTGTGTCGGCGGGTCGGCGGCTTTGGTGTGTAGTGCGCTTTACAGGGGGTCTAAAACAACCACATTGAATATTCAAAAATGAACCTTATTTATCCATCTATAAGGTTATATTTTTAAATATTTAGGAAATGAGAAATCCAACTAAAATTATAAATGCGAAAGTTTGGATGTAAGTTTGTGAGGATGTTTGTTACTCAATCACGCAAAATCTACTGGACGGATTTCGATGAAATCTGGTATACGGGTAGAAAAATACCACATAGGGTACTTTTTATCCCGAAATTCCCATGGGAGCGAAGCCCCGGGGCGCAGCTAGTAGATCATATATTAATCAAAGTGGCCGTACCAGTTCACAACAAGATAGATAGTCCACAATACTCAACAGATGGCGCTACGACTGACTGAAACGCGATGTTGATACAAGACAAGACAAGAATACTTTATTAGCCCACAAGATCACATTTCTAGATACACAACGTAACTTATAACTAAAAAAAAGGAAGATGTGCAAAAGGCAGCCTTATCGCTGAAAGCAATACTCGCAAGATTGGGCGCAGATATACAACTTCTGACGTGATATCGTCTGTCGCGCGGTTCCCCGGCAACGCCCAAGGTCCCATTTCCTAAATACTTGAAAATAAACCTTAAAAGACCACAAATAAGGTAAATTTTCAAATATTTATAAAATGGAAAACAGATTATTATTGTGATATGTCAAAGTGACCTTTTAAACCCCCTTCCCTTTGCAAGTTTGAACATATTTACCTTGCAAAGAAGTCTTTGGCTACACTAGGCAGCTCCGGTGGTATTTCATGAGTAGTTTTCTCTTGGCACAATATGGAGAGTAGTAGATGGCCTGCCGCGTATATGTCTTGCGCGCAAGTCTGTCTAGATGAACATAGAAATTATTGTTAAATCAGAAATCATACACTCGAAGGCAACAGTAGCGGATTTAGAGGGGGGGCACGGGGTAATATATAGTTTGATAGAAAAAGGAAAATATTGATGAAAATATCAAAATCGGTTTGTTATTTTTTTTATTCAACTGTCAATATATAATACTATGTTAAAGAATATTTATCTAGCTTTTAAAAAATATATACTTTCATATATATAGTTATCATAGATCTTTCTGAAAAAAATCGGACGTGGTACGCGGCGGTGGCTAGGAACTTTTAACAGTGTAATTTTTAATATTGACAGTTGAATAAAAAATAACAAACCGATTTTGATATTTTCGTCAATATTTTCCTTTTTTTCTATCAAACTATATACTAAATGTCTCAAAAATGAATTCCTCATGCCTGATTTACTAGACAATGACACCAAACTCGAGGTGGTAGGTAAATAGAAGCTGATATGATTTTTTAACTAAAGCGCGGCGGCGTGTACCTTTGAATGCCCCCCCTACCTACCCACCAGGGGGGGGTGGATGGCTACCGGGCTAAATTAGCTTAACTTCATGTATATAACACCTGTGCCAAGTGAATTCTTCCGATACCAAAATTTGCACGTCATGACACTACTTCCCGGGCTACTTGGAGCTTTTCATCAGATGTTCCAGATCTTTAATTTTTATACGTGAGCAGAAAATGCTCATCAGGTTGAATGACTTTTAATAAGGCGCCATTTCCATATGTTATAGTGTAGCTGGTCTCTTGCAGTTATCATCAGACGTTCCAGATCTTCAATTTTTATACGTCATCAGAAAATGCTCATCAGGTTGAACGACTTTTGTTAAGGCACCATTTCCTTATTTCTTATAGTTTAGCTGTTCTGTTAAGGTTCTTCATCATTCCAGTTTTCAAAATAAATTATAGCCTAAATGTTGCCCAGGCTTAATAGCTATAAGTACAACAAAAAAAGTTTTATTCAAATCCGTCCAGTAGTTTTTGCGTGAAACGCGTACATACATACAGACAGACAGACAGACAAGAAATTCCAAAAAAAATTTTTTGCTTTCTATTGTTCTTTTTAAGTGTCCCTCTATCCATTTTAGTCAAAAATACTAAATGTACAGACAAAATACTTTTACTGTTTTATTATATGTATAGATTAGGTTCTGACATGAAAAGGTGCCTGTAAACGCCAAGTTTCAATAAAGTATATTGACTTTTGAAACTAATAAAACAGACTTATCAATTAACATATCACAAACGTTAACAGATTGCACCAATGCAAAGATGCAACTACTGAATGTAGAAACTTCTGCAGAGAGGTAGTTTATAAAACTCATAAAACATTGTGAGGAAACCTGCACACCAGTTCGTGTAGGATCATTATGTATATGACTGCCACTAGATAGCTGTAGTTGTCAAGTCATGTCAGAAGCCTTTAAATGACTTGAGAAAAATCTGACACAAGTATTTTCAATAACTCTTTTGTTTTTCACTGAGTGTGTGAGAATAGGAGAGGATCGCGCAGCTAAAAGAGCGTATAAGGGACGACCAAGCTGGGAACGACCTGTCGGCCGGCCCAGATACCGCTGGAGGGATGAGGTCCTAAGAGATCTGGAGGCCCTCCAAAGCACAGAACAGGAAGGAGTGGAAGTTTCTTGTATCGGAGCCCAAGACCCTCTTTCGGTCGTTGAGCCATCAAAGTAAGTGCACACTCAATAAAAAAGAAAAGAGTGAACTCTAAGAAACGAAATTCCACCCCTAGGGGATGAAAACACGACCTTCTCGTGGGAGAAGCTATGTGCTTACGTAATTAATAAATAAAACACTTACTCCTCACAAAAATTATCACCATCTAGCATCTCAGCTAACAAGCTGTCTAAACTAGCACCGACCAACTTGACCGCACCAAACACGTCCAAATAAACGTTTTCACTCCTTACATCTCTATGCACTACATCGACACTATGCAATTTACTTAACGCACTTAAAACACCAGCACCAACATGCCTTATAAGTCTTAACGTTTCGTATGTATCACTATTTTTGCACTTATCCGATAAATACTTCAACGAACTACCGAGAATGAAGTTTCTGAATATATAAACTGATTGGGTTGCTGTCCGTCCACTTTGACCTTCTTTGCACGTTTCCATGGCTATGTATGGCACTAAGTTCGAATGTTTTAACCGGCGCATTGATTTTAGGTCTTGTTGTAATGATGCGAGTAAGCGGTCCCACGTTTGGAAGTCTGGAGTGGGGATGGACCACTTTTTGGTTAGCAGCGGCTCTCCCGTTTCGTCTTCTATCGCTAGGTAACTTGTTGCTCCGTTAGAAGAATGGCCTGAAAAAAGTTATGGTGTGGAATATTTGTTTTATTTTCTAAAAATATGTATAGAGTAGCGGGTCCAAAAAGGCCTCTTTGACAAGTCAAAATATGATAAATTTCCCATTTCCTAAATATTTATAAATGAACCTTAAAAGTGGTCAATAATGCCAAGGATTTATTTTATTTTATTTATTTTATTTTATTTATTAGGAAAACTAGGACTTTACAATCAAAAACACAGTAACAACAATAGTAAAAACAAGAAGCCACTTAAAAGTTTTCACAGTTAGAACCATATTGGGTATCTATTGTCGAAGAACTAAATTGATTACAGAGGCAAAACAAAGTAATTTAGTAAAGAAAAAAAAATACAGATGTTCTCTAATAAAATAAAAAAAAAGAATGGTACGAATTTCCAAAATGAACAACAACAATGTTGTGTAAAAACTTCTAGCTAAAAAATTTACCAGTGAGCCGACCCTTTATCACACTGACACTGTCAGCAAAGATATCAAACTCCACAGATCGTGATAACTTATTAACTTTGTCACTTGCTCGCAATAAAAAGGAATTTTGTCTGTAAATGGTAGAAACTCCAGTAACAGAAATTATTGGATTAATTAAATAATATTAATTATTGGATTTTAGGCATTAATTAATTAACGCGCAACATGTCGCACTTTCTCAATTTATATGATGTGCTGTTTCACTTTAATCAGTATAATTGAGTGAGACAGCATGATATGCTGCGCAATTATTGCCTAGTGGATATGAGACTATATGCTCTGGACAGAATTCCGGCCCGCGTGTGAAATTTTTTATATGTGCGTCCCGCTCACTCGTTGGAGCAGCTCATAAGTCTCTCTCGCTCGAATTCGCGGCGCGAGCGATTCGCGCGCAGTATTGACTCAATTTGATAGATACAGAATCACGTCTTTATCTCTTACGGGGTAGACAGAGCCAAGAGTTGTAAGACTCGAAGGCCACACTTAGCTGAATGGTGAGCTTATTGATGGAATAGAAATACAGGTATAGTGGTTGCTAGCCTGAGTGGAGGAATCCCCAGTTTAAAGCGATTGACTTTTACAATCTGCGCGGGAAGAGAAGCAGCTGGCACATTCTGTTTTTTCTCCGCTCCTAGAAGCCCCAGTTTGAGTAATAATAATAGCAGTTATTATTTACCTAAACAATTCCCTATATAAACTTTCTTGTGGTTCTTCTGCGTTATCCTGAGCACTTGTGCGCACTTCAGGTTGCACGTGCAGGCCACGTCTTTGGGACGCTTACGGACCACTTTCTTCGCAGGAGACATCTTGTCATCGGCATAACTGTAAAAAGAACACATCTATATAGGGTCAACCAGGGTAATTGTAAACGCTTTTGATTTTTTGGTTACCTTCATCAATATTATGAATCATATTTTTTTCATTTATTTTAGATATTAACATAAAAATATATGTCGATGTTATATGATAACTTAGCTATATTTTAGTGCAATAACTTAAAGTATTGATCGCTTATAAAGGTCTATAAACATCTGTTTACAATTACCCATCACTTTTTTTAACTTTTTTGCTTTTTGGGGTAATTGGAAACACCAAACTAACTCGCGTTTTTTCCTACTTGTCTTATTATGTAAACAATCTTATCATATCTTTTTATGGTTTAACAACAACATAAATTAAAATAGACTTTATTGGAAAATACTTTTGTGGTTAATAAATGTTTTACTCTAGAATGTTTTGAACTAATCTTTGAAATATGTTCAACAAAAATCAACAAAAAGTACTGTGAAGATTGTTTACATAATAGGACAAGTAAGAAAAAAAAACGGCCAAGTGCGAGTCATGCTCGCGCACCGAGGGTTCCGTACACAAAAAGCATCTCACATTATAGCTCTAACTAAAATACCAACAAGTTTCAAAAACAAACTTAACTTGCAGTTCGATCCCTAGGATTCATACTGCATCGAGCGCAAAAATAAGTTGTAACATATTTTTCTAAACTTTCAACAACATATTTACAACTTTCAGATTTATTTCTGTATAAGTACTGTTAGACCTTACTTTTTGCCAAAATTCATAATTTTAGGTCAACGGGAGTAGGTTATTGTTGTCTAAAATCGCAAAAATTCGCAACATTTTCGGGAATATCGGGTTGACGTAAAATTTTGATAAATAATCAAAATTACGTCAACCCGATCAGGAGATAATCCCGTTTGCTGAAAGAGAGAGTGGATTCGAGTATTCGATACTAATTTCAACTTTATAACTTTAAGCGTTCCTGAGAAAAAAAGTTTGACTCACAGACGGGCAACAAAATGATCTTATAAGGGTTCCGTTTTTGCCTTTTGAGGTACGGAACCCTAAAAACGGAGTTTAGGCAACTGTTAAAGATACACAGGCTATTAACTTTTAATCGTAATATGAAAGATTCGTAAGAAGGTATTGAAAACTGCTCGTTTTCTCTCATATTAATGGTATAGAAAAATGTTAGGGGGAATTTTCTTTTCCACTTCCAACAATAGCACATTGCAGCCGCTATGTGGGTTCTTTTTTAACGACACTTACTTAAGAACACTTTTGATAACGAAACGACGAGACGAGTTCGAGAGATATTAGAGGTAATAAATAATCTTACATACATACGAACATACAAGATACGCGCAAAAAATAAACGCTTCCTTTGCAGTCTGGTAAAAACAACATTTACAGGGATGTTGTATGCTGGTCTATATGTTTGTCTTATCTCTATAACATCTTTGACTGCATTAGAAATATGCTCTAATGAGTATTTGGTTTCTCTTTTATATATTTTATTATTGCCATATATTGGCATCCTGTACATTATCTGAAAAACAAAGTGTTTACTTTTACCCACTACCACCTTCTATGCATTTTATATATCTGTTTCCAATTACCCCAAAAGTTGTTTACAATTAACCCATGATACAATTTACTGATGGGTAATTGTAAACATTCATTCACCGCGTACCGGTTTACTATAAGTGTTCAAAAGCGATGCAAAAGCAAAGCTAAACCTTATATTAATATATCAAAACTATAGGGATTAACTAAAACTTTTACTTTCATAAACAAATTGAATGATGAAATATTTGTCGCAAATTGTAAAACCACTTTATTTTAACGATTTTTTTTTTCACAACACACAAAGTTAAGTTATTTTTGACGTGTGATGGATTTTGATAGCTAACGCCATAGACAATGGAATAAAGTTGTGATTATTTTTATTCATATTGCATAAGAGTTATGCTCACTGTTTCCAATCACCCCTGTTTACAATTACCCTGGTTGACTTTACATATAATAAAACAGTAAAAATATTTTGTCTGTACATTTAGTATTTTTGACTGAAATGGATTGAGGGACACTTAAAAAGAATAATAGAAAGCAAAAAAAACTTTTTTTGGAATTTCTTGTCTGTCTGTCTTTCTGTCTGTCTGTATGTATGATCACGCTAATCTCCGAAAGTACTGAACCGATTTGAATGAAACTTTTTTTGTTGTATAGCTATTAAGCCTGGGCAACATTTAGGCTATAATTTATTTTGAAAACTGGAACACCTGATGAAGAACCTTAACAGAACAGCTAAACTATAAGAAATATGGAAATGATGCCTTAACAAAAGTGGTTCAACCTGATGAGCGTTTTCTGATGACGTATATAAATTGAAGATCTGGAACATCTGATGAAGAACTGCAAGAGACCAGCTACACTATAACATATATGGAAATGGCGTCTTAATAAAAGTCGTTCAACCTGATGAGCATTTTCTGCTGACGTATAAAAATCGAAGATCTGGAACATCTGATGAAGAGATTTTTCATCTAAGCGAAACTCACGCGGGCGAAGCCGCAGGCGACAGCTAGTAGAACAATAAAAAGACTCAGAGGTTTCAATTAAAATCCTACTATCCTACGAAAATATTATAAATGCTAAAGTTTTGATATGAGTTTGTGACTTTGTGAGGACATTTGTTATTCAATCACGCAAAATCTACTGGACGGATTTCGATGAAATTTGGTACATGGGTAGAAAAATACCCGGAATAGCACCTAGATACTTTATATCCCGAAATTCTCACGGGAGCAAAGCCCCGGAGTGTTTAGTAATGAAGTACTTATTTGCAAAAACTTACTAAACCAACAAGCTAATTATTAAAAAAACACGACTGACAACTCACATAGTCTATGTCACTCAGAGGAATGCAAGGAATCTAAAAATACCTCTCACATCAATATCTGGTGGAATAAAGAAACTTACATACATACATAAGCCCTGAAAACATAATACTCCTTTTTTAGTCAGCAGTAGTGTAACAAGCTGATTATTAAAAAATAAAAAACACGACTGACAACTCACATAGTCTCATCAATATCTGTTAAGCCGTTCAGGACTTATGGTGGAATAAAGAAACTTACATACATACATACATGAGCCCCGAAAACATAACACTCCTTTTTTGGTCAGTAGTGTAAAAAGAAGAATCATTCTTGTAAAAAGAGTGAGGCTTATGCTCAGCAATGGGGTAAAAAGATTAAAAGTGCTTAGCACTTTACTTAAAAATATTTTCTGACAGCTAAATTAAGAAAAAAAAAATCAGTATAAAATCTCCCAACAGATGGCGTTTTATGAAAGCCGAGTCGTAATAATGACTGTACCTATATTGTGCGCTTTTTCTTATCAACCAGAGGCAGAAAAAAATTCACCTCAGTTTGACAGTTGCACAAAACACAATATTGATACTTTTTAGATGTTTTTTTTTTATTAGGTTTTATTTCAAAACCTATGCATTTTTGTTTTTTGTATGGACTCGCCTTTTACTAAGCGCCATCTATGAAGTCATCTGGAACTATAATTTTTTTTTATTTGGGTCTCGGAAAATCCCCCATTGACTTTGGCTTTAAAATGATAATGATGACATACTAAACCAACTCAGGCGTCCCCCCCTGCCCCTCGTGGCTGTCGTCCTGACTCAGGCTGGTCCTGTGCACTCTCTGTCTGCGCGCGCAGCGCAGCATCTCTTGACGCTTTTGTATCTCATCCTTCATTTTTTGTCTCTGAAACATAAGACATGATCATCTCGAGTCAAAATGGAATAATTAGGTTTTCTTTGACCAATGTTTGGTCACTTCCACCGCCCCATCGTTGGCCTCATAAAACAAAGTTTATAAATCACAAGTTTTTGCCCGCGGCTTCACCCGCGTGAATTTCCCACGGGAACAGTGCTTTTTCCCGGGATGAAAGGTACCCTATATCCTCCGGTACTTTTAACTATGTGTATGCGAAATTTCAGGAAGATTGGTTCAGTAGATGAAGTGTGAAGAGGTAACAAGCAAATAAACAAACAAATTATTCTTAACTGAAGAAATACATACAGAAGACATAGAGAAAGAGAGGCGCAGAAATCTATGTATTTAATAGATTTGGCAAACGACTCTGTATGGAGGTAATTTCCTATTGTTAATGTCTCCAGTCTTAAGATGTATCAAGACAAAACCATCAGATTTTAAGTTAGACCTTGGACACTATTACCTGTGAAATTCGCATTTATAATCCAATAGCACAAACATACGTTACGTCGCAAAATGTCCCCTGGTCGCAAAATAGCCCTTTCGCAAATTGTCGCTTTCGCAAAATGGCCCTTTCTCAAAATGTCCCTTTCGCAAAATGGCCCTTTCTCAAAATGTCCCTTTCGCAAAATGTCCCCCTCTTTCCAAAATGACCCTACGACCCCCCTAGCATTTTTTTTTACTTTGTGTGTCGCCCTATGTGCTATTCCCGAAATTTTTCTATACATGTACCTACAAAATTTCATCCAAATCCCTCCAGTTCATTTTATGTGATTGAGTAACAAATAAAACTCACATCCAAACTTTCACATATTAACTAAGTGAGATATGATTAGTGTGATTTGCTTTAATTTATACCTATATTGTTTTTTTTTTTTTCATAGATCACTTTACATTGGAAAAGTGATGAAAGATTACTCGCTGTTATTTGAAAGAACATTATATACAAAGTAAAAAAATGCAATGGGGGTCGTAGGGTCACTTTGAAAAGAGGGGGAAATTTTGCGAAAGGGCCATTTTGCGAAAGGGACATTCTGCGAAAGGGCCATTTTGCGAAAGGGACATTTTGCGACCCACTATGGATCCTGTAGTATGGAGCGGCCGGTCATAAATCATTTTTTTGAAAATGTAGGTAGATGGTTATTACTTATTGATTTGATAAATTGAAGATATAGTGCATTAGTTTTCGATAGTAAAGTACCCTTAGCCGTCAAATATTGTGTGTACGACATGTCAAAACATTGGCAATTTTGTGAATTCGCTATTGTTCGTTGCGCAAATTAATCAAATTTTTGTTCATACTTTGAATACTTGTATTTCTTAAAGTAAGAGCGTGAAGTTAATAAAAATAATCATGAGTAATGATGAAGGTATGTAGTATTTAAAACGTATAAATGTAACATTTTGAGATTATTAATTACATGGAAAAAAAATAGAATACAACTATAAGGCACTTTCGAAAATGCAATTTTGTTTTTATTATTTTTTCAAATTAGGGGATTTTGTCCTCTTAATTATTGATTTTAGGTGAATCCTAGAATAATGTAGAATACAGATTTGAGTTGAATCGTGCGGACAAAATCCCCATTTGGAAATGGCAGGATTTAGAAGTTAGGAGGTAGTGGTTTCTCAATTGAAGGCGTTCGTGTTTATGATAATTTTATACAGATATATGAAGAATGCAATGTTATAACTTGTGTGAAGTGTTGAGTTTTGACTATACTGTAGCTGATTTTATAGTTTTTTTTATTTATTCTTTCTTAGGTGTAATAGTCTACACAATAAGGAAGAGAGATTTGTGTGAAAGATGATTTTCACTCAAATACAAAAAATTAGACACAATGTTTTCAAAATTAGAAGAGATGCTAATTGCCAAAACCAACTGCACTTCTACAGACCTAACTGAACTTAAAAAAACGTTGTTAATTTTTTTTATAACTATTAAAAATAAGTGGTTGTCGTCGAACAGGGACAAAAATATTTTTTTAAATATTAATTCGTCATGGTTAGATGGACAGTGCATTTTAAAAAAAATATGCTAACAGAATCGTCAATCCAGGAGGCCGATTCTACTAATTACAAATGTAAATGTCTCGTCTCAATTGTGTCTCATGAGCCAAAGAAATTGAAATAAAGTGACAAGATCTCTGTAAGACTTCTATGTTTTATTACGATTTCTTTGGCTTTTGAGACACAACTGAGGCACGATATCTACGTTTGTAATTTGTAGAATCAAAGGCGTGTAGGCCGGTGAAGGTTTTTCTGGATTTCGTTCTGTCTAGTGAACGCCGTAAACGTAGGAAGACTGAAATTTTATGTGCTTCTACTTCTGTGGACGAACTGCTTTTTTCTACTGAAGCGAAACTTCGCAGTGAAGGCCATCTTAGTAAATCATAGGAAGTAAAAAATATCATACCACCGAAAGCCACAGAAACAGCATTTGAAGAAAAGATAGTACCTCCTCAATTCGCTCTATGTTGACGGAAGCGAAGTTAATAATAGCACTTCCAACTGAGGTTCTAGATATGATTTTATTTACCCGAGTAGACAACTTTTTACTTGATTTATAATGCAATAAAGTATACCTACATTGTTTTTTTTTAGTTAATGTTATTTGTAGGGAAATATTTATAATTTCATGGCCTTTAACATGAAATTATTCGAAGTAATGAAGTTATTCTGCCATAACACACGTCTACAAATTAGTTTCAGTCGAAAAATGCACCTAAATAATTTTGACCGGGCTGTCCATAGTATAGGGTCCACCGTGCGACGTAACGCAAACATACAGGCAGACAAGACAAAAATAAATAAATTGGGCTTCTATGGGCCATAATAAAGACCCCAAATAAGTACTAGTGGTTCGCCGCAAACTTAGACCTCGCAATTATTATTTTAAAAATATGATCTCAAAAACGGCTGAAGCGATTTTGTAGCGCAGCGAACTTAAAAATTCTGTGGATAGTTGCTACACGTATTCTTTAATATCATCGAAATTAATTCAACCGGTTCGAGAGTTATCGCGGAACAAAAATACATACAAAAAATGTGTTTTCGCTCCAACTTGAATTATAGCTCTCGCTCGTTTCGCTCGCTCGGTCAACAAGTAGATATAGATAACTAGTTTTGCGTGGCTGCGCGAGGTGCAAGCACCTCGCGTGCTGTGCATGGCAGTTTTTTTTTTGCAGTTCCGATTGCATGAAAAATTTTAGGGAAATTATGAAAAAGTCATCTACAAAGAAATGTTGTCGGTTGGGATTAGGTGAAGAGCCGAAAGAGTACTTTGCCTTATGCTCTTTGCTGTTAAAATGCAGCTCGGCCTACGGCCTCGCTGGCGGCGCAAGCTCGGTCTTCGGCCTCCCTTGCCCCGGCTGGAGGGGGGGCTCGGCCTCCGGCCTCGCCTCGCCTCTCGGATTAATATACGAAGCTCGGCCTCCGGCCTCGCTTGCCGCGGGGCCTCGGCCTTCGGCCTCGGCTCCCCGGCTGGTGACTTGAGGTATGAGTTATCGTCATCAGGTCATCCATGAATGGCTCGGCCTTCGGCCTCGCCCAATTCTTTTCGCACGAGACGGAGCTCGGCCTTCGGCCTCGCTCCTGCCCCCCCAGCCCTCGATTTAAACGCAGCCCGGCCTTCGGCCTCGGGAGCCTGCTGGTTGGTCCCGAATAAATACGAAGGCTAAACAGCTTGTTTTTTTGAACACCCAAATTAACTACCTGTCCAATTTCAACAATGCTTTCTGTGAATCATTTGAACAGTCAGAACAGAATGTTCCTACTTAACAAACTTTTTAAAATCTAATCAGGAAAACTTAAAACAACTTACTTTTTCCATTTCCCTAATTTCCATGTCATGTTCTTTTTCTGTATTCTGTTTCATCATTTCGTCATAGAAGGAGAGAGTAGGTTTATTGTGGTCATGAAGAAATTTCTGAAAACATTATGTAAATGACTCAGTGAAAGATATTATTAAAAAAAAAAAGCCTAATGAGGCAGGGAGGTAAATTTATTTTGAAAAGCCTTTACTTAAAACTAACTTTTGGCAGTAGTTTCACCAGAGTCACAGTATATTTTTTATTTGCCAGCGTGAAGTCTTGTTTACAACATTCAATATCATTGGAGTGGAATTTAAAGTAGTTTTGGCTCTATACTGATATGGTAATCAGTCAGTCAACTTTTTTGATAAATAGATAAATAACATGTATAACACCTTAGGTATTGTAATTCAATAATATCTGGAATTGAATTGTAATATAATTATACCTGAACATGTTGTGCCAGTTCAAAGATCATGACTTCTCCGCACTTCTCCGAAGCCAAATTGACTAGTTGCGCCAAGAGCTTCTCAGCATTTTCCGCAGACAGCCCTTTCTTTTTTGATATTTCTATTGTTGGAGGCCTGAAAAAGTAATTGACCTGAATAATTTTTTGCATAAAAATATAATATGTGTCAATCCACGGGAAAAGGTACCTTATGTTCGTTGGCACTTACGACATTGTGCTTATTATGAGCTAAGTAAACTCGTATGATTTCTTTTTCCAAACGACTTAAGCGCCACCGACCATAAGGTTTACCAAAGGACCAAATCTTTTCCCGTAGAATGACACATATTATTCTAGTTGTGTCCTAAGACTTCGCTCCTGTGGGAATTTAGCCCTATTTGCTATTCCAGTTTATAACCTACCCGTGTACCAAATATTATTATAATCTGTCCAGTAGATTTCAGGCACATGATGACAAACATGACTCGCATACCAAACTCAAAACATACACATTTATATACCTAATCTAAAAAAGTGGGATTGTTGTAGACATTATATTAAAATGTTGGTAAATAAGTCTCCCAAACAAACAAAAGTTCTCATATCAATTAAACAAATATTGCAAAGTAAAAATACAGCTTTAGGGTGCGTTTCCACTGACGCGGAGCGGACCGGAGAGGCTCTATTGACCAATCACAACGCTCACGGCGTGACGTGGCACGGTGTGATTGGTCAATTGAGCTCCTCTCCGCTCCGCGTCAGTGGAAACGCACCCTTAGCTTTGCTAAATATCTATGCCAATCACTACCTATTGATAAAAAAAATCAATACATACTTAACAGGATAATTGTGACAGCACTTAAAGCGCAAAGTAATGGAGCAATGGACATCAGGTCTAGATGAGTTGTGCAACGGGTAGAGACTTAATAGGAAGTCATTTGGTCGCAAAATCTTCCTTGTCGTCGGCTCGCGCTTGTCTTCCAACAGATCTCCATAAATACCCTATAAATTTAGCATAATACTTGCATAATATTAACAATTAACAATCAAGAACTATACTGTGATTGTGTATGAACAGTATAATTAAATTGTCTCTGTATAATTACTGTAATATTGGAAGTGTCTAAGCGTGTTCTGTCTTAAAAATAGTTCATTTGGGCACTAGCAGGATCACTGATTGAAATACTGGATTGAGTTGACCGTTTAATATGGACGCCGGAGAACTACTGATGTAGTCTCCGCTCCGTTGAAGTAACATAAACAATTAAAACAAACATAAGTATATATATGACATAATGGTACAGTGTGATGTAGGTACGTAACCCTACATCTACATCCCCTTAAAAAAAAAATTATAAAATATATTCCTTTAACTTTATAAACATGTATGCTGTGATTGCTTACACATATGTAGCTATGAGAAAAAAAAATGAAGGATGATACATAAAAAATAATAACTAAAAGTATTTTGTAACAAGTAATGATTTGACAAAAAATTGTACATTAAAAATAAGGAACTGTAAATCAGTGTAAATATTGATTAAGAAATTGCAACAAAATACAACTTTTGGTATCTTTATATGTACTTTAAAACACATCACAAAATCGTAATAACTAAAAGCTTTCTTTAAACTAAAATGTGACAAATTTAAGTAAATTAACTGTTTAAAATAATTAACATGTTTGGTTACATATAATGTCTATGTCTATACACAAAATAAAAATAAAAAATTAAAGTAAATACAATTTGAAGTAGGTACATAAGTTTAAGAATACGAACTAAGTTTGTTAAATGTCTCTATTATAGTCTTTTGTTCACTTGATATAGATATTGTCTTTTGAATACATACTTTTCACTTATTTTTATTTTTGCACACTTTATAACACTTTAGTATTTTTTAATACACTGCACTTTAGTCTGCTATAAATACTGGCGGTGGCGCTGGCATTGATAAGGCGTTGTGTTAAGACACTACAAAGCGTCTGTCAAATGCTACTTTAGTTTTTTTCGTAGTATCGCCGAATCTCAAGTGTACTGGTGTGACTTTAGGGACTGTTTGTTTATAAGTTGAACCGCACAGTTCTTTTTACCGTGCGACCGGATCTTGTAACTTGACTTGGAATTATCGATGCCGACGTCGTTGATTTCGTCGAAACCTTTGTTTCAACAGGGTTGTTCTGTTCTCGTTTCGGCGCAGGCGGCGGCGGTTCGGATGCTTTGATGGTGTCGGTGTCAAGTGACTGCTCCGGGGAATTAATGATAGTGTAAGCTGGTTTAAGCCTATCAAGTGAGATTGTCGATTCCCTGGAACCCATTCTAACAATATAATATTTTGGATGGCGGCTAAGAACTTTGTAGGGGCCCTCGTAAGGTGGCGTGAGAGACTTACGAGCTTCGCGTCGTACAAATACATACTCTGTGTCTTTGATGTCCTTATGAATAAAAATTTTTCGTCGGTCGGTTCGGTGCGAAGTAGTGGGTTGTAAAGTTTCTAATGTTTCTGTTAGTTTTTGTGTATATTCGGTAAAGTTGATATTATTTTCTATGGGAGTGAAAAAATCTCCTGGCAATCTAATGGATTTTCCAAATGTCATTTGCGCTGGGCTGAAACCGATGTCTTGTTTAACAGCTGATCTTAGTCCCAGCAGAACTAATGGTAATTCCTTTGCCCAGTGATTAGAGTCTTTACACCGTGCCATTAGAGCTGCTTTTAGCGTGCGATGTACTCTTTCTATTTGACCGTTTGCCTTTGGATTATAGGCAGTTGTATGTATTTTTTCAATACCCAGTCTTTTTGTAAGTTGACTAAACAGCTGAGATTCGAATTGTCTGCCTTGATCAGTGCTTAGTCTTTTGGGACAGCCATATCGCCCTATCCAATTTTCTAAAAATTTGTCCGCGACTGTTTCCGCTGTAATGTCTCTAGTGGGGATAACTTCAATCCATTTCGTTACTCTGTCAATGATCGTGATGCAGTATAAAAAATCTTCAGATGGTGGTAATGGGCCTATGATGTCGATGTGACAATGTTCAAAACGCTCTGATTTTTCGAATTCACCTAATGGTGTTATTGTATGGCGTTGTATTTTTGATTTTTGACATGGTATGCAGCTTTTTACATAACTCGCTACGTCCGCATTCATACCTGGCCAAAAATATCGTTCAGTGATAAGGCGTCGAGTAGCGGCTACTCCTGGGTGGCTGTATGAGTGCACTTGACTTATCGCTTGTTTTCGGAATTCATTAGGTAAATAAAGGCGCGCATTATTTGTTGATGTTTCAAATACTAACTCTTGTTGGGAATAAGGCAAAGTGAATGTTTTGAATTGTAAGTTTTCTTTGCAGCATAAACTTTCTAATTCCGCGTCTTCGCTTTGTCGTTGGTGAATTTGTTCGTAATCAAATGCTTCTGGTAAATGAATTTCTTCTATTCTTGATAAAAAATCTGCAGCATTGTTGAGTTCTCCTTCTATGTATTCTATATTTGTGCAAAACTGAGAAATAAAATCTAATTGTCGTAGTCTTCTTGGTGAGTCCGATTTTGATTCTTTTTTTGATAGTGAATAACAGAGAGGTTTGTGGTCAGTAAGTACTGTAAGATCCCGACCTTCAATGGTGTATCGGAAATGTTTTATCGACATGAATATGGCTAACAGTTCTCTGTCATAGGTACTATATTTCATCTGAGTGTTAGTTAATTTTTTTGAATAGAATGCGAGTGGTTGTAATTTTTTATTTACTACTTGGTGTAGAGCAGCTCCTATGCAGGTGTTTGAAGCGTCTGTAATTACTATTAATTTAGCGGATGGATCCGGGTGCGCAAGTAATGTGGCGTTTTTTATCATTTGTTTACATTTGTGGAAAGCGTTGATTGCTTCTTCGGTCCAAACAATTTTGGTTTTATCCTTCTTTTTTGAATTGTGTAGATATTTATCTAAGATAGATTGAGTGACAGCTGCTTTTGGAAGGCTACTTCTGTAGAAGTTTATTAATCCTAGAAATCGTCGCAACTGTTCAATAGTCTCGGGTTGTTCGTAATCTGCGATAGCTTTAACCTTTTCTTCTTCCGGCTGTATGCCATCGCATGTGACGTGGTAACCGAGAAATTTGAGCTCTGTTTTGCCGAACTCGCACTTGCTTGTATTTATTGTAATTCCGTACTTATTAAGACGTTTGAAAACTTCTTCTAAGTCTTCTAAATGGGATTTTGGATCGCTAGATGCTATCAAAATATCGTCCAAATAGGTAAATGTGTTTTTAGTGCCTTTTAACACTTCATTTATGAATCTTTGAAAACTTTGCGCAGCATTACGCATACCAAAGTTTAATTTCAAAAATTCGAAACTACCAAATGGGGTAATTATTGCAGATTTAGGAATTGCGTCTGGCGCTAAAGCTATAAAATGGTACGCTCTTCGTATATCGATTTTTGATAATATAGTTTTTCCTTTTAAAATGTAGGTAAAGTCCATCAACCTAGGTATAGGGTATCTATCGGGTTCTGTGATTGCGTTAAGGCGTCGATAGTCGCCACAAGGCCGCAACTCGCCGTTTTTCTTTTTTACTACGTGTAATGGGTTAGCCCATGGGCTCGTTGACGGTCTGCATATACCTAGGTCCATCATACGTTCGAACTCTTGTTTGGCGGCCTTGTATTTTTCAGGGTTGAGTGGCCGCGCTTTTTCGTAAACTGGTGGACCGTGTGTGATGATAAAATGTTGAACATTATGTTTGGGTATATCTTTGAATGATTCCGGTTTGGTAATATCTGGATATTTTTCTAGTATTTTATGGTAGGGGTCGTTGGTGTTAATAGCCCTGATAGTAGGGTTCGACGTCTCATTTGTGGTCTGAATTGTTTTTGTAATATTTGTTAGTTTATCCACTAACTTTCTACCATGTAAATCAACTAGTAGTTGATTCTTGGCCAGAAAGTCGGCTCCGATGATGGATCGTTGAACATCCGCCATTACAAATGTCCAACGTAAAGGACGTCTTAGGCCAAGGTCCAATGTGATACTTTTTTCTCCAAATGTTTTAATGGGGGTACCATTGGCTGCATAAAGTGTGTAATTTGTTGGCTGCATAGTACCTTTTTTGCAAGCCAAAACGGAGACGTCGGCGCCGGTGTCTATTAAGAATTTGGCGCCACTAGAAAAATCTGTGTATATGCGGGCAGCGCAGGACCGGTCGTTATGGAAATCCTTGGGGGAGGCCTTTGTCCAGCAGTGGACGTCGTTCGGCTGAGAGAGAGAGAGAGAGAGAGAAAAATCTGTTATGCATAGGCGATATGAAGTGGTGTCACCAACGCTCGCCACCGTCGATGACAAATTTAGTTTTTTTGTTTTTTTACGCACTTGTCGTCACCGCATTTTGTGGCTTGATCACCATAAATAAAATGATAGAAGCATTTGAAGTTTGAATCCCCCGGTTGAGCTTTCTGTGTTCTGTATTTTTCTTGATTGATTCTCGCACGTGATTTCGAACGCGTTCTATACCTGTTATTGCGCGAGTAATTGTATTCAGGATCCCTTGATCGGCGTTCAGCGAGTAAAGGTTCGAATTTACGATTCATAGCTGCAATTTCCTGTGTAATGCACTTTAGTTGTTCTTCTACAGAGTTACTAACGCTATTTACTTCTATTGAGTGTTTCGTTGTTTCCATAATTTTGTCTGCAATTTGCGCTATGTCATCTAGCTCTACATTACTGCAAGCCGCAATTACCGCTCTGACTGTGCTTGGTAATCGCTTCATCCACAGTAGTTTGATTGTGTCTTGTTGCACCTTATTCCTACCAAGTTCCTTCATTTTTCGGAGTAATTGGGAGGGACGTTGGTCACCGAGTTCGACCTCGGTGAGCAGTTTGTGTAGTTGAATAGTTTCCGACTCCTCATATGCATTAATAAGTCTAGCTTTTAGTGCCCCATATTTGTCTAACTCGGGTGGGTTCTCAAGGATATCGCTAACCTGACTTAACTCCTCTCGCCCCAGCTTAGCTACCACTAATTGAAATTTTTGAATGTCACCTGTTTTTTGCGGCGCGACGATAGCCTCGAACTGGTGGAACCAAAGCCTAGGTTGTGTCCTCCAAAACTCTGATAGTCGGGCTTGAATGGTGATGGAACCGGCTGCCAGTTCTGTAGTGATGGCACTGGTGATATGTTGAGTTTGAGGTGGCGGCGGCACGTTTGAAGCGCCTGCCGCACCCAGGAGGAGTTTATACTGGTCCTCTGTGGTAGGGTTGGTGGTTGGGGAACTCATGATGTGGTGGTTGCACAACTTAATTTCACTTCACTTTAGTTTAAGGTCACCAATATACTGTGATTGTGTATGAACAGTATAATTAAATTGTCTCTGTATAATTACTGTAATATTGGAAGTGTCTAAGCGTGTTCTGTCTTAAAAATAGTTCATTTGGGCACTAGCAGGATCACTGATTGAAATACTGGATTGAGTTGACCGTTTAATATGGACGCCGGAGAACTACTGATGTAGTCTCCGCTCCGTTGAAGTAACATAAACAATTAAAACAAACATAAGTATATATATGACATAATGGTACAGTGTGATGTAGGTACGTAACCCTACAAGAACGAACATTTTTTTAACCAACTTTGGACATTAAAATGGATTACTGAGAGTTACTCAAATTTCATCCAAATCGATATGTTTGTTGATCAAACGACTTATCTTACTATCTTATCTTAGCTGCTTAAGCAGCTTAGATAAGATAGTTAGTTAACTATCTTATTTTTCAGTAGTATTCAATGTATGTATTTATTTATGGTATTATTTATTTATATTATACTAGCTTTCGCCCGCGGCTTCGCCCGCGTGAATTTCCCACGGGAACCGTGTTTTTTCCCGGGATGATAGGTACCATATGTCCTTCTCCGTACTTCCAGCTATGTGTATGCGAAATTTTAGGAAGATTGGTTCAGTAGATAAAGCGTGAAGAGGTAACAAACAAACAAACAAACTCACTTTCGCATTTATAATATTAGTTAGAGTGTATTGATATTCTTATATATGTCTATATATATATATATATATTATGTTATATATTTTATGTTACTCTTATTTTTGTCTCTCCGTCTCTTTTAAATCAATCCCTTTATTAGACTCACTTAAGTTCTCTGTTTACCCCAAAGGTCGACTGTTAGATAATGCTTCTGCAGTAAGTCCACCTATTGTGCCATACATTGTGTTTGTACAATAAAGGTTAAATAAATAAATAAATAAACGACTGAATTAATGATTATATTAAAGCCTGGCCAGAAATATAAAAACCCTGAATTAGAGGCAGCACTTATGCGTTTTATATTGCAACATTATTGAAAGAAGTAGCGGATCTATAGGGTGGGAGCACGGGGGCACCTGCCGACCCTCCTCCCCCCCACATCCCCGACTGATATTTTGTGTACATATGTACTGTAGAGGCAGGTTCCATAACAATACGTTTCAAATTAAGATTAGAGTTGTTAAATAACAGGATTTCGTAGTAATAGTTTCTTACAAGTTTATTACCAAAAAAATAATCCGCCACCATTAGTGATGTTCCGTTCTCGAAATTTTCAAACAAGCTGAAACTTCCTTAAAAATTTCTCGGATATATTCTCGAGAACGGAAAACGGTGCCCTTCCCATAAAAATAAAAATACTGGATCCGCCTTTGATCGAAAGTCAAACTCTGACAGGAGAAATGACAGATAGGTTTTTAAATTAGTTGCCAGTGTAAGAAATTAGTTCTATTGCTTATCCGCAACATGGCGAGGGTTTTTATATTCCTGGTCAGGCTATACAAGCCCTATAACCATGCTGAATAACAAAGAAATAGCATAGACCCTTGTTCTTTGGAATTTATTTGAGTATTCTGAGATTTTGACTCAGTGGTCTGCAGTGGTCATTAGTTTTTTGCAAATTTTGAACTAGTAGAAAAAAAAATATTTTTTCGATCATTACTTTATTTTATTGCCTGATAGATAGGAAATAAATCAATTAGTACATTGTCATTTACAGAATGATAAAATATGGTCTCATTACAAAGGAATTATCTTTTTTGCAAATTGCGTAATTTGCAGTAATTACGACGCCATTTTTTTCGCTCTTGCGCGTAGGTGACGTCATTTGTTTACATTTCGACTTCCAGACTGAGGGGTAAGTACCTAATTTTAAGAAAGTACATACTTTAACTGAGAAGACAACAAACATGTTAGTACAGCACAACATTACTCTTCTATTTATAAATACACGTGCTACCAAAAAATCATGCAATAATTTGTAAACTTACAATACCGAGTTCTATAACATATTCTAAAAATATAATACAAACCTGTAACGCTTCGAATTCATTATTTTGTCGTTGCTCTGGCGTTTCGTCACCCATTATTGTGGGAGAAAATTATCATAATCTCAATAGTCACATTTAAATTACTAGTTTCTTGCACAAAAATAGCTTTTTCCTTTCTCAGCAATACTTTTAGGAAAATAAAGAAAACACCGCCACACACAAAAACATTTCAATTCAACAATTAAGCTAGAGAGACAAACTAAGCCCACGCCACGCTAGTGATTATATACTCTTTGCGCCACGCCACGCACACACAGCCACACACAGTACATATTCTTATCTATGACACACGCTACGCGACGCGACGTGGGAGAGTTGGTGTGCACACTAAGTCAACAGTGCATTGGAATTGGAATTGCATCAGCCATAACAAAATCGCGTATACATAACACCTACAATAAATATAACTTTATTTCTGTAATTAAACCAAATGCAAAGACTGAAGATATATTAGTTGCTTGTAAATTATTCGAAATATCTTCAGATGATAGGGTAGTCATATGTGTCGGTGAGCATGATACGAACCCTATTAAAGTAATGACTGAGTTAAGTTCATTTTTAAAATTAATGTCATGCCCGGTATTTGTTTTAAAAGTAGTCAAAAATTTCAGCTTAAATGAATGTAAGTTAAATAATATGATTAAAAACATATGTAATCAATTCTCGAATACTACTTTTGTTGACTTCACAAACGATAAGAATTGTTATACAGTAGAAAATATATGTAGTGGTATAAATACTTGTATAGATAAATATGACTACTACAGGAAGTTTTTACCTTTTATGCTACACCCTGTATCAAAAATTCAAACAGGGCGCAGAAATGTATCAGGCCAAGTTGTTCGTAGGAAAGTGAGTTATACTAAAAAAAGGGTATTGCTAGAATCAGAACTACTATTAAAAGACCAAAGCACTCAGACTGACATGGCACTTAGTTATATAGAAACAAAAAATATGGGATCCGAAAATATGGAAAATACGTTTTTTCGAAAGTCAAAGTGCAGGTGGAATTTTCTTTAGAGTTTTACATCAAAATATAGCAGGTTAATTAATAAAAGCAACTTACTTGAAATTCATTTAACAGAGCTTGAAAAAAAACAAAAAAGTCCGGAAGTAATATGCATAACCGAATCGTTTATGTGTGGTAAACCTCCATGGCACTCTTGTCGGCCTCTATTTAAAGATCTAGGACTACTAACTTTGCCATGTCTTTATATATTTGAAGTCTGTAAATTTGTCAAATTAAATTGGGACTTGTTTGTGAAAGCTAAGGATATAAATCATAGAAATACAAGAAATGGTGATAGAATAGTGTTACCCATAGTACCCAGAACGGCTTTTTACCAAAGGAACAGTTACGCATATGATTATCCCCTCCACCTTCCCACGCCGATCTGGATGACAGATCTTACGTCGTCTTACGTTGCGTGTGTAGCGTCGCATATGATAAGTATGTTTCTGATTCAACTGTTTCCATACAAAATCAAGAGTCCAGATTTCATAATGCGTAGCGTGCGTTGCGTACGTGGGCCTAGTGTGTTTCTACCTTTATCTAAACATCAAGTTACCTACTTACAAAATGACTTTGACACTTGACTGAAAGCCAGAGACAGTTTTAAATGTCAATGCAAAGACAAAGATACCTACATAGGGACGTCAAATATTTTATTTATTTAATTAATATTAATAGGATATATTCTATAATTTATTCAGGATAATTAAAGTTAATCAAAGATTTATTCCGAATTACTTATTTTGAATGCAGTCGCCCTTTGCTGATCGGCAAAAGTGTGGCATCGTGGGTGGTGCTAAAGAGTGACACGCCCTTTCCGGTGGTAGGTTTAGGCCGTGGCTGGTCACCACCACCTACTAGGTAAAATCAGGGTGCTAAGCGTTCGCGCGTTGCACCCTGCACGCCCTGAGTAGCCTTACGATGAGTGGGTCTACGCAGATTTTGCGCTGCTGTTGTTTCAGTGTTGCTGTGCGCGGTGCCTAGTTTAGGAGGGCAGCGAGATCCGGAGCAACGGATATCCGCTGGCCGCCCGCCGATAGTTGGGAGTCCAATTGCAGACTAGCCATCTGTGAAAGGCTGCTCCGCCATAGCGCACATAATCCTAATATACTTTTTCAATACAGTTGTATAACTTGGCGTACTTTCTGAGCCTATATCTATGATTCGAAAATTGAATATTTTGCACAGGCATCTTACTTTTTCGCGGTCGTGACTTACTTTTCCGAGCTTGATCATTACTTTTGCAGTTTAGTTTTAAATCAATTTAAAAGCAAGAAGTTTACGTACATAGAAAAAAAATGGATACAATTTATACGAATGATTATTTTAAATAGTTGTTTATTAATAAATATTTTATACAAACATTTAGTTTCATTTACTATTTAGTTTTAATTTAGTTATTTTCACATAAACATTTGTCAAAAATCGAATACTTTGGCTGTATACGCGTACGAGTCCGTTGCTTAGAATCGTCGTAAAAAAAATTGCAAAAACGCGCCATTATCTGAAAATTTTCAATTTGTTATTTTGTTGTGTTTTAAATTGATTTTAATTCTTTGATTTGTTTTTTACTATTTTTCACAACTGTATTGAAAAACGTTGTTTAGCACACGTGCGGAAGTGTAATTTTCACTCTTCCCGACTCTTGACCCTGGCCTTCGGCTCAGGCCAAGACTCGTCGGGACTCGTGCAACATGACACATTTTCCGCACTTGTATCAAAAACTACTATTGTCAGGCCGGTTGACAACCGGGCGAGAGGCCTCGACAGGCGGCCTTGGGGCTGGATCAAAAATGTAACGCCTCTTTGAAAAATTGAAATTTAATAAAATAACAATACAATACAAACTATGGCATTTTTTAAATGTCATATTGCACGGTAACATTTAATGTTGGATCTACAGGCACAGTTAAAATATCCGAAGAGTCACAGGAAAAATTTATATTGCTTAGATCATTCATATTAAATAATCAATTTTAGTACAGAATAGTTCGGCTCGTAAGGCAATTTTCGCACAACATATTATGCTATCTCACTCACACACTTATTTTTTTTTATTACAGATTTGAGTGCGTTTGACCTCAATCTTGCCTGTTGGGAAGCAAAGATGAGGTCTAGGGTGGTATACGCAAACTCAAAATATGCCTATTCACCCTTGCCTTGAATACCCCTAAATATATTTGTCGGGAAACAGCGAGGCGGGGAGAGAATTCCATACCTTAGCGAACTTCTACTGACTAAAGTGAAATAACTCATAGTGTTTCTCGTTCGTGTGAGCGAGAAAGCGAATATGTTGCGCGTCAACGTTGTCTAGGGGATACAAGGCTGAATAGTTACCGTATCCATGGAGATACACATTTGTACTTGTATTTTGGAAGTCTCATCCTAAGACCCAAAAGAAAAATTGTATAACTTATATATCATTATAAAGTTTGTAGTACACAGTGGTAAATAATATACATCCGAGTTGAGAAAGAGATCCGACAAACTAACCCCTTTTTGGGATAAATCCGCCATTGTACGCCTCTCTTTTTGTTTCATCTTTTGTATTTTTCCTGTGTGTATGTGCAATAAAGAGATTACAAACTAACGTTGAAACGTCCCACATATATTTCGCGACGTCGAAAAGGGAAGACGAATCAGTTTTTTTGTCTCCTTCCCACCCCCGATGTTTATAAATTACCGCCTATAACAGTTTACAAAAATAAACTGAAGATATATTCAGCTCGTTCCATAACAAGAAAACTTTGGTTCTAGCTCAATCTGATTTACATTTTTTTTTATTTAATTTTATATTTATTTTTACAGCGGGTTGAACACGTTGATTACGGCGCGCCAAAAAACTAACGTCTTCAATATAATATAGATTAAGGTTCGAGGAAATGCGCCAAGCGTGTCGCACGAAGATTTGATTCGGTTTATTTGACACGCTTGGCGAGTTTCCCACAATACGCTAGGCGAGTTTCCCACAACACGCTAGGCGAATTTTTTACAATACGCTAGGGGTATTTCACAGTACGCTAGGCGTATTTCACAGTACGGTAGGCGTATTTCACAGTACGCTAGGCAAGTTTCCTACAGCACGCTAGTTTTCCACAACACACTTTGCAAATTTCTCACAATACTATAGGCGTGTTTCCTGCAGTGAACATAATATGTACATATTATGATGATGATAAGTTTCTACAATCATGTGATTAGTCGACATAAGGAGTCCGGTATGGAGTACAGTGCGTATAGTTGAGTTTCATCCGTCGATCTGCTCTGACTTGTTTGTTTGACTATGGATGTGAGTTCTTTTAGCGTGTCGTCCAGAATGTCGTGGCATTTGATGAATCTGAAACAATATTGAATTGTAAGTAATAAGTTGGCTTTAGTCATTATCGAGAAGGGAATGGCATAAATATATTGAGCCGAAATTGCATAGCAAATAAATACAATTCAACGTTTTTCTAATGACTCGTGAAATGCATAATTTAATTTCGGTCAATATTTTGACCAAAAGATCGAAAATAAAAATGACTACTTTTTCCAATTTTCTAAATATAAATACCTAATAAAAAAAATATAAATAATAAATGATGAAAATTATTAGTGCAAGTGTTAAGAAGTTATTTGTGTAGTATTAAGTTTCTTAATGTGTGAATTTTTATGTGGTCTATGATACCAAGAGGCTAGATATAGTACATTGTACATAGAGGAAAGAAAGTAAGATCTTTCGAGCAGTTGTCGTACGAAAAGTAAAGTTTAGCAGACTCACGCATCAAAAACAGGTTGGAAAGCGTGCTGCAGCTCAGACTGGTCGAGCGGCGCGGCGAGCTGCGCGGCCAGCGAGCGTACGCACGCCGCCTCCACCGACAACGCTAATACACTGACACGGACACGGTCAGTACTGGCTGGAGCCCGATGCTAAGTCACTAAAAGTAAAGTTTAGCAGACTCACGCATCAACAACAGGTTGGAAAGCGTGCTGCAGCTCAGACTGGTCGAGCGGCGCGGCGAGCTGCGCGGCCAGCGAGCGTACGCACGCCGCCTCCACCGACAACGCTAATACACTGACACGGACACGGTCAGTACTGGCTGGAGCCCGATGCTAAGTCACTAAAAGTAAAGTTTAGCAGACTCACGCATCAAAAACAGGTTGGAAAGCGTGCTGCAGCTCAGACTGGTCGAGCGGCGCGGCGAGCTGCGCGGCCAGCGAGCGTACGCACGCCGCCTCCACCGACAACGCTAATACACTGACACGGACACGGTCAGTACTGGCTGGAGCCCGATGCTAAGTCACTAAAAGTAAAGTTTAGCAGACTCACGCATCAACAGGTTGGAAAGCGTGCTGCAGCTCAGACTGGTCGAGCGGCGCGGCGAGCTGCGCGGCCAGCGAGCGTACGCACGCCGCCTCCACCGACAACGCTAATACACTGACACGGACACGGTCAGTACTGGCTGGAGCCCGATGCTAAGTCACTAAAAGTAAAGTTTAGCAGACTCACGCATCAACAACAGGTTGGAAAGCGTGCTGCAGCTCAGACTGGTCGAGCGGCGCGGCGAGCTGCGCGGCCAGCGAGCGTACGCACGCCGCCTCCACCGACAACGCTAATACACTGACACGGACACGGCTCAGTACTGGCTGGAGCCCGATGCTAAGTCACTAAAAGTAAAGTTTAGCAGACTCACGCATCAAAAACAGGTTGGAAAGCGTGCTGCAGCTCCGACTGGTCGAGCGGCGCGGCGAGCTGCGCGGCCAGCGAGCGTACGCACGCCGCCTCCACCGACAACGCTAATACACTGACACGGACACGGTCAGTACTGGCTGGAGCCCGATGCTAAGTCACTAAAAGTAAAGTTTAGCAGACTCACGCATCAAAAACAGGTTGGAAAGCGTGCTGCAGCTCCGACTGGTCGAGCGGCGCGGCGAGCTGCGCGGCCAGCGAGCGTACGCACGCCGCCTCCACCGACAACGCTAATACACTGACACGGACACGGTCAGTACTGGCTGGAGCCCGATGCTAAGTCACTAAAAGTAAAGTTTAGCAGACTCACGCATCAAAAACAGGTTGGAAAGCGTGCTGCAGCTCCGACTGGTCGAGCGGCGCGGCGAGCTGCGCGGCCAGCGAGCGTACGCACGCCGCCTCCACCGACAACGCTAATACACTGACACGGACACGGCTCAGTACTGGCTGGAGCCCGATGCTGACTAGTATTGAGGTCACTTGGGTGTTTATCTGGAAGAAAAAATAATAATCCATACTAATATTATAAATGCGTTTGTTGGATGTGTTTGTGAGGATGTTTGTTACTCAATCACGCAAAATCTACTGGACGGATTTCGATGAAATTTGGTACAGAGGTAGATAATGACCTGGAATAGCACATGGGCTACTTTTTATCCCGGAAAAAATGGTTCCTGCGGGCATGGGATACCAATTATAGTAACGCCATCTATTATTTGACAAAATAGACGTCATGTCAAAATGACGTTACGTCAAAGTGACGTTACGACAGCCTCCCCACTACTTCCATATAAAATGGGCCGTTTCACCGGCCGGCAGTATGCCCGGATACGTCGAGGTGTGCGGACCGCTGCTGAGTGCACGGACTAATGGCACTCTGCTCAAACTTCTAAACATTATGTGTGTGAAGGAACATCAGTGAGTTGGTTGTGATGTACATTGCGTGCGGAGGCGGGGCGCGCAACATAGCCGTATGAGGTACACTACATTTTTTCCATTACATCTAATTTGTCATTAGATGGCGCTTTAATTAAATACTTACCTTTAGTTCTCACGGCCTGCCACGACTTTACCGATTTTTTTTTAGTTCTTTCAATATTTTTTCGCGAAGAATGTTTTTTCGAGTAATAATAATAATATTTTTATAAATGGTTATGTATACCATATAGTGTAGCGAAAACAGTAGCTCCACAGAATAGTAAGTAGTACTAACGTACATATCGGTCACTCACCGCCCCTCACTCATTTCAAATACCGCACCCCACCCCGCCCAACACTTCGCTGTAGACATCACTGACACGGTTTAGGCGCGATTGGTTCAAAGTTCCAAAAATGTCCAATTCGCGGTTGGTCAAATTCGCGGTTGGTCCCATTCGCGGTTGGTTCAATTCGCAGTTGGTCCAATTCGCGGTTGGTCTAAAAATAAACAATGTTTCCGAAATTGTAAATTTTTTGAGTGTTAAACTTTGTATATTGAGGAGCTAAGATCATATATATATAGTAGTAGTTAGGTTTAGGTTATTTTTTTAAGACCGCCCGGAAAGACTTGAAGGCAGAAAATAAATTAGGTTCCAGTTACCCTTTATGACCACCCGGAAAGACTTTGAGGGCGGAAAAGAAGTTAGGTTCAGGTGTTTTTTTTTGTTACCGCCCGGAAAGACTTGAAAACAAAAAATAAGTTAGGTTTAGGTTACTTTTTATGACCTGTTGGCAGGTTTTTTTATTATTTTATATGTAACGATGAAATTATCGCGCCATTTTGATTGAAAATCACGACAAGCACGCAAGCAGCCTTACTAAATTTCATGCACACATATATACGCGAGTGTATAAACGGTATTTGCCTATGAATTTGTAATTTTGCCCAATTGCTATTTTACCTATTTTCCCTATCGCTCCATTGTGAATAAAATGCTAACTCGCGCTCAAGCAACAGTTTCACAGGGGCGGGATAATGATTAATCCTTTTTAGCCGCGGGCGAAGCCGCGAGTAACAGCTAGTAATAGATAAATCGAAAAAAAAGAGGAGACAAAATTGTTCCAAAAAAAACAAAAAATAAAAAAAAGAGGAGACAAAATATATACACTAAAAATCCTAAAAAAAATCAACTCCGAGAGACAAAATATTTTATACAAAAAATCCCGAGATTTAGCCTTTTATGAGAATTTCAATTGTTCTGAGAACAAGGGTTCTCAAAGGAAGGAAAAGTCATACCATTTCTTAAATAAATCCATTTTAATGTATAAAAGAATATTGTTCAAATTTGAAGTAAAAAGGGCACATTTTTTGTAGCTATAATATGTCCCACTGCTGGGCAAAAGCCTCCCCACTCTCTTTGCACAAACATAGATAAAAAGGGCCCATAGAAATTATAATCTTCTTCTTCTTCTTCTCTCAGCCGAAAGACGTCCACTGTTGGACAAAGGCCTCCCCCAAGGATTTCATCCATGGAGGGTTTTGCCGTAATCGCCACGCTTGGCAGGCGGGTTGGCGATCGCAGTGTAATGTCATAGTACGCGGAAAGATGCTGCTGCCCATCCTCCGGTGTTTTAAATCCCTTAGTCGCCTCTTACGACACCCACGGGAAGAGATGGGTTGGTGCTATTCTAGGGCCACACCACAGGCCAGAAATTATAATAGTAAAATTAAACTTAAATTCTCCGCTAGAAGGCGCTAGTGTGTGCAAAACAGTTTTCACTGACACTGACAGTGACATGAGTGAGTTTGAAAGCTCTAGCTAAAGCTTTACAGATTAAAAATAGTACTGACCTGATTTTCGAGAAACCGTTTCGAGTTCTTAGTAATCCTGTCGGCGGTGATGAAAGTGACGGATATACTGGGACTGTTGGACTTCTCGCTCTCACTCCAACTCATTGAACGGTTGTTGGAGACTGGAACGTCACAATACATAAGTTGATATTGGAACTGGACATTTTTTTTAGTTCATAAAGTTACTGTTTGAAAATTTATACCCCTAATAGGCGATTTTCTGACAGGTTAAGAAAAAAAATCGATGTAATAAAATCTCAATAGATTGCGTTTTATGAAAGCCGAGTGGGAATAATGGCTGTAGGTTATTTTTATTGTCCGCCAGAGGCAGGAAAAAAAAATCACCTAACAGTTTGACAGTTGCACAAATCACAATATTGATATTTTTTAGATGTTTTTTTATTAGGTTTTATTTTTTTTTAATGCCAATTCGGTGCATTTTTCCTTTTTGTATCGACTCGCCTTTTACTAAGCGCCACCTATGAAGTAATTTGGAACTCGTCTCGGAAAATCGCTCATTGGCATGCTAGTGATAATGCAAGTTGTGTTTTATTACTACGCTATTTTTTTACGTTTCGCTGTTACAAAATTGTAGTATCAGATAGGTACCTAGTATTTTTGTATTAGAAATTTAACTTACAGTATTTTTTTATACAAAAATGATAAAAAATGTTACCTTCTTGATGTTTTTGTGTATCCGGAGTGAATTTCTGTTTGACGAAATCAATGACTTCATGGTAAGGAAGTTTGTGTTCAATGACTCTGAAACAATACAAATGTTCCAGTTCAAATATACGGTCACTTACGTACAATCAGGAGTTGCCAAAAGAATTCTCACGGGAGCGAAGCCCCGGAGTGCAGTTAGTTATTGATCATTTATAAGAAAATAAAGCTGTATTCCCATAAGTGGCGTGAAAAAAGGGAAGCCTATGCGTAGCAGTGTGCTAATGTAGGCTAAAAACACTTATTAATAAAAAATAAAAACACAATTGACATATCACATAGCCTATGTCACTCTGAAGAATGCAAGGAATTTAATCTCGCATGAAAATCTGTAAAGCCGTTCAGGACTTATGAACCCTGAAAACATAACACTCCTTTTTAGGTTAGTTGTGTAAAAAGAAGATGAAAGCTGTATTACCTGTCATCAGCCCAGCAAGAGAGTCGCACAAACGCGTCATCGTGCCATAACACAGCGGCCGCCCGGCTCAGTTCCAGTGCGTCTGCGAACCCTGAGCTCCAGGCACAGCAGCTGTAACTTCTACACCACAGCTTGGGATAAAGCTGTATTACCTGTCGTCGGCCCAGCAAGAGAGTCGCACAAACGCGTCATCGTGCCATAACACAGCGGCCGCCCGGCTCAGTTCCAGTGCGTCTGCGAACCCTGAGCTCCAGGCACAGCAGCTGTAACTTCTACACCACAGCTTGGGATAAAGCTGCATTACCTGTCATCGGCCCAGCAAGAGAGTCGCACAAACGCGTCATCGTGCCATAACACAGCGGCCGCCCGGCTCAGTTCCAGTGCGTCTGCGAACCCTGAACTCCAGGCACAGCAGCTGTAACCGCTACACCACAGGTCGCGAGCGAGGCCGGCCCGCTTGGCGGCCGCTTGCCCGTCGCGGCCGCTGCCCGCTGTACCGTGGACGCATACGCAGATTAGCGACGACTGGAACAATATGAGTAAGGTAAGCTTAAGGGCTCTCAGTAAGTGAAAACGGCAATATTGGCTGTTTACTATAAGCTGCTGTTTAAAGAATTGAAGAGTTTTCGCCCTGAAATTTCTAATATGTATTGTAGAACGTATGTTGAAAGGGAGGACTGTTTCCAAAACACGATGGGAAAAATTTTGCTCGATAGAAAAAAATCCTGAAGTTACCTCTAAAATTTCATATGAATACAGATAACATCTGTGTTTTATAATTAAAAATGTTTTAAAATCACCAACACAAAGGTATTTTACCTTTTCGATTTCGTGACTGATTTAAATTTTTGAAAAACTAAACATTTCTATTAACTTTTTGATAAAAATGTGAATGGCGCGCAACCGGGACGTCCCCCCCCGCCTCAGCCGCTTCATATGAATTTTCGCTGACCGCCTAACCCCCCTTAAGTAAGCTCGTTACACCGTAGATCTCATCTCTGTCCTCGGGAGATTGTGGTCAAGAGCAAACCCATCTTTAATAATAAAAAAAATGTTTCATTTCGTACTTTGTATTTTTCTTTCTTTGGATTTGCTGTGGAATAAAGTTCTCTCAAATAGTGAACGGTCGGTCGAGTTCGAGATAAAACAATTTTGACAAAAAAAAAATATCGTCCTTAGGTCCTGAACCTGCACTCTGGTTGATGATTATCAGTTAGTGTGTGAAATGGAGAAGGCAATGGCAAACCACTCCATTGAAATTACCAAGATAGTCGTTGTGTGTGTTTCCTTCTATATAATGACCACTACCCTCAGTCATGAAAAAATATGACTAAAAAGAGAATGCTCAAGACAGTTGGCTCTAAGACTGACTAAACGAGGTGTTAATACTCGTATTTGCAAGATTGGTTGACCGATGGAACACGTCTTCAGATCAACATCTTATCACCTATATATCACAAGTTACCTCGATATTCTTCACCACGGCCGGCACCTCCCCCTCAATCTTCTTCAATATGGTCGCCATCCTCTCCAGCGACATGGAGAAGCCGACAGAACACGATTTTAGATCGGCATTCTCGTGGTCTTTCTCCGTGCGAGCTACCTCCCTGAACTCTTGTACTAGAGCGTCGTATCTGATGACAAAATATCAATGATTTTTTTTTCAATAATCAAATCATAACCATTGGACAACTCATGTGACGATGCATAGTATCCATTATCATCTGTACGGAATCCCCGGTGTGCGAGTTCAACGCTCGCACTTAGCTGATATTTTTTTTCGATACATTCGGGACACAGACAGTATCAGATGTCAATAGCTAGGTAATAGCACATTATGATACAAGTGTGCTTTATGTAGGTCATTATGATACGAGGTATTATTAGGCACAAGCGGGCTCTATGCTCTTAAAAATTAAAAACTGTTGTTATTTTCCCTATTTGATTTAAAAATACATTATGCTGTGTGTAAAGTTTAAAACACGCGCGCTTAATATATGGGATTATGGGCCTAAATACGAGGTAATAAAACCCACTATTAAGTGCAAGTGCGTCATATAACAGACCTTATATATAACAGACCCTATATGGAAGACCTAGGCACAATGCTCGATGGCCTCTGTAGAGCCTCTCAACAAGTGGGTCTAAAAATGAACATGGACAAGACGAAAATTATGTTTAATATCCGTGTCGCACCCACTCCTCTGAAGGTTGGAGACTCTACACTCGAAGTTGTTGACAATTATCTATACTTGGGACAAACAGTTCAGTTGGGTAAGTCCAACTTTGAGAAAGAGGTCAACCGTCGAATCCAACTCGGCTGGGCAGCGTTCGGGAAGCTTCGCGATATCTTCTCGTCCAAAATACCGCAGTGTCTCAAGACTAAGGTCTTTGACCAGTGTGTGTTGCCAGTAATGACATACGGAACAGAGACGTGGTCGCTTACTATGGGCCTCATAAGAAGGCTCAAGGTCACCCAAAGGGCGATGGAGCGCGCTATGCTCGGAGTTTCTCTGCGTGATCGAATCAGAAATGAGGAGATCCGTAGGAGAACTAAAGTAACCGACATAGCCCGCAGAATCGCGAAACTTAAGTGGCAGTGGGCGGGGCACATAGCTCGTAGAACAGATAGCCGTTGGGGCAGAAAAGTTCTCGAGTGGCGACCACGAACCGGAAAACGTAGTGTTGGCAGGCCTCCCACTCGGTGGACCGACGACCTGGTGAAGGTCGCGGGATGCGCATGGATGCGGGCAGCGCAGGACCGGTCGTTATGGAAATCCTTGGGGGAGGCCTTTGTCCAGCAGTGGACGTCTTTCGGCTGAGAGAGAGTGTCATATAACTATATAAAGTCCGTTTATCCATAATTGTCCTATTATGTAAACAATCTTACCATGTCTATTTATGATATTACAACAATATAAATTAAAATAGACTTTTTAGGAAATTACTTTCGTGGTTAATAAATGTTATACTTTAGAATGTTTAGGTTTGAATAAATATTTGATTTATTTTCAACAAAATTCAACAAAAAATACTGTGAATTAAGAAAAAATGGAGTTTACCTGCCCCCCGCAGCTATCAGATCGCCAGATCTCCGCTTCGCATTGGGCTTGTGGTCAGTGTGTCTCACGACTGACATCTGCCAGAACACGCCACTATGCTGCGTCGCGTTGTATGCAAGAAACGGCGCAACTGTCATTGGGCACTGTAACAAAAACGTTATCAATTAATCAATCAATATATAAAATTCTTCTGTTACTGAGTGACTGATAGATAAAGCACAGCCAAAACTACTGGGCGTAGGAAGCTGAAATTTGACAAGAAGGTTCCTTCAGGTTGAAGGAGTGTAGGGGAACACTTAGAGAGGATTTTTCTAAATTACCAAGGGAACAAAGTCTCGGCCATATGCTCAATTGACAACACTCAACCTATACTGAAGGGTTATGGAATTATTTATGCCATGGAATTATATACCTCTATATCTGAGTCTGCACTGCACATCAAACAGACTTCATCAATCAGAATCACTTAAGTAACCTTGTGTCGCGCATTCAATGTCCAAATATCGTATGTTCAAATGTCCCATGTCCTATTTACCTCGCACCCCAAAGCCCTGGCGTTCCTATACACAGCTTGGAGCGACGCGACTCCATTTTGCTCTCAGTAAGGAACTCATTTAGCTCCTGTACCGGGATCTCAGCCTTCATCAGTTTGAGGAGGTTCGAGACATCACGGTCAGTGATGCACAGCGAGGTTAGGTGGGTTTGGACCTAGTCTAATTGCTAATCCAACCGTTCCGTCTCCAAATGTCCCATTTTCAAATGCCACACATTCTAATGTCCCAAATTCTAACGTCCCATGTCCTACTTACCTCGCACCCCAGCGCCCTGGCGTTCCTATACACAGCTTGGAGCGCATGCGCCGCTTGCGTGGCCACGCGACTCCATTTGGCACTCAACTTGCACTCAGCAAGGAACTCTTTTAGTTCTTGTACCGGGATCTCGGCCTCCATCAGTTTGAGAAGGTTCGAGACGTGGTCTATGATGCACAGCGAGGTTAGGTGGGTTTGGACCTAGCCTAATTGCTAATCCAACCGTTTCGTATCCAAATGACTCATATCGTAATGTCCCATTTACAAATGCCCCATATTCTAATGTCCCATTTACAAATGTCCTACATTCTAATGTCCCATTTACAAATGTCCTACATTCTAATGTCCCATTTACAAATGTCCTACATTCTAACGTCCCATGTCCTACTTACCTCGCACCCCAAAGCCCTGGCGTTCCTATACACAGCTTGGAGCGCATGCGCCGCTTGCGTGGCGACGCGACTCCATTTAGCACTCAACTTGCACTCAGTAAGGAACTCCTTTAGCTCTTGTACCGGGATCTCGGCCTCCATCAGTTTGAGGAGGTTCGAGACGTCCCGGTCTGTGATGCAGAGTGAGGTTAGGTGGGTTTGCAGCTGTAGTCTTGTGATGCGACCTGGAATAAATACATTCGGTGAATAATACTACGCCAAGCTTCTCTATCCTGGGTCATCGCAATCCAGTTCTTGCCAGCAACACTACTTACATCGTCGACCCACCCAAACAACCCCACACCCACTAAAAAAAAACATAACGTCCCTTTCCTTGCAGTCAGGTAAATAACCCATCATTCGCTCAAAATGAAAATAAAAGTGAGTGAATAAAACTACATATCCATACTAATATTATAAATGCGAAAGTTTGGATGTGAGTTTGTGAGTTTGTGAATTTGTGAGTTTGTGAGTTTGTGAGGATGTTTGTTACTCAATCACGCAAAATCTACTGGACGGATTTCGATGAAATTTGGTACAGAGGTAGATAATGACCTGGAATAGCACATAGGCTACTTTTTATCCTGGGAAAAAGCACTGTTCCCGTAGGAAATTCACGCGGGCGAAGCCGCGGGAAAAAGCTAGTTATAAAATAAAGTGTTCGCGAAAAATTTAAAAATCTACAGAACAGAAATTCAGGATGAATTGATAATTGGTTGAATTGATTGATTTTTATTTATAAGAAAAAAAAATAACACTTTGTAAACTATGATACAAGATGCTTTTTGGTTGTTGTTGGGGAAAAAGCGCCAACATGTTAAGGAAAAAGCGCCAAGCGTGTCACGTCATAATCCATTCTAACACGCTATGCGTATATTATCACAGTTAGCTTGTTATTTCCACTACCCAAAGCTAACTTCGCCTAGAACTGGATAGATCGTGACACGCCATAGTTTGGCTCGGTTCATACAACACTCTAGGAGTATATTATCACAGTTAGCGTGTTATTTCCACTTACCAAAGCTAACCTCGCCTAGAACTGGTTAGATCGTGTCACGTCATAGTTTTGCTCGATTCATACAACACTGTAGGCGTATTTAATCACAGTTCACAGAAGCGGTGGTGGCCGAGTGGTAGCGCGCCCGCCTGTGGCTGCAAAGGTCCCAGGTTCGAATCCTGCCCGTGCTTCATGAGTTTGTATACCAATCTGACTTATGTACCTATGTTAGTTTTCATCGACCACACTTGCTTCCGGTGAAGGAAAGCATCGTGAGGAAACCTGCATTCTGGTTGATAATCAACTAGTGTGTAAAATGGAGAAAGCAATGGCAAACCACTCCATTGAAATTGCCAAGATAGTCGTTGTGTGTTTCATTCCATATAATGACCACGACCCTCAGTCGTGAGGAATACGACTAAAGAAAGAGATTTTATCAAACTTAGGGTGTTATTTCCATACACTTACCAAAGCTAACTTCGACCAGAACTGGGTATATATCGGCGTGTTTGTCCATCGGTACACCACAAGATAGTAACAGCGTTTGCAACAAGGCAGTGTGGTTTAACTGTAATGTAACGTTTAGCGAACATTCGGACGCCGCTCGGCTCACCACTAGCAACAGTTCTGCGTCCGACCAGAGAGAATCTAGAACAAAACATCAAAAAAAGTCTACTAATCATAAAATAAATCAAAACAGACGATGTACTCGTCTGTTTTGATTAGGTTCGAAGGAGGAAGTCCAAACATTCCGACGAATTTGCTATACTTAGTGTAAAATAATAATGATTGATTAGTATGATGCCTGGGTATAAAATAAAATGTATAATGGTATTGAAATAACGAAACAAGATCATTTAATGGCTCTTTAATTGATCAATTTTATTTATTACATGGCTGTATTCGCAGTCTTTAACACCAAATACTATATAAACTCTAGCGAGTTAAAACGCGCAGGTCCGGCAAGAAATTGGCAACTTATGCGACACTAGCGCCTCTTCCTGGAAGAAGTGGTTTGATGTAAGAGTCAAATTTATGTAATTTTGTTGTAACACAGTGAATTTCTCAAAATTAAATAGAATTACACATATATAACATAGCCAATATATAACATGCTAAAGTGCAAATAAACGGTGCTGAATCACCTCCTGCCACCAGATGGCACTATTTTTTTAGTTGTTAAGCCGATGTATGAGAAATGTCAAGAGCAGTGCGTATTATTTTATTTATTTATTTAAAACTTTATTGCACAAAATTAAAAAAAAAAATTATGTACAAATGGTGGACTTAACGCCATAAGTCATTCTCTACTAGTCAACCATTAGACCAAACAGAGAGTAGTAAGGTGGTGCGATAAAGTGCAACGCGATATATAATTAACTCATAAAATATAGACGTAATAATAATAATTTACTTATAATGACTACTATATAATATACTATACATACATACTAACAATATTATTATCAGAGAAAAAAAAAGGAACGTATATTTTTTTTTAATACTGGTAACTTTGATGTGATGTGGCAACACAAAGATACCAAAGCTCATAGCCAATCACGCACAACCAATCACAGCTCGAGGACAGGACCAATCAACAACCTGAACCCATGACGTGAAGCTAAGCGCGCTAGAGTTGGTCCAATAAGAAAAATAGAAGTAGACTTCCTGTTGATTATTTACGGCATTTCCTGTGATAAAAAGTAATTCAACGATCATCGGACATCGAGTCTCTGGCTGGTGCTTCCCGGCAGATCGCTCTAACGTGTGTGTGTGGTTCGGACGGATGCTAGCTAATTCGTTGTGTCAGCCATTTTGATTTATTGTAAATTTGCCTTTTAGTTATTTGATTTTTATAATTGTCTCACTATTGATTTCTTATTTTTTAGTCATAGCCGTAATTTTAGGGAATAATAAGTTTAAGTAAAGTTAAGTTGTAAATATTTAGAGTAAGTAACCTTTGATTATAAAACATCTCGACTTAGTTATTTTTTTAATTTTAATTCCACTTCTGGTTCATCCAAAATCAGAAGTGGGATTCGTAACTACGCGCTCATAACATAACCGTTCTTTTTCCATTCTGATATTTAATTTTTGCATTTATTTCTTGGTACATACTTAACTATAAATAACCATTAAAATGGCTGAACGACGTAAGAATAAAAATCGCGATAATGACAGTGATTCAAGCAACAGTTGCAGTTGATTTTGTCTCGTTTAAATGTGTTAGAAAATCAGTATCCGCGTCCTTCCACACCGCCGCCATTAGACCCTTTGTTATTGCCGGAACCACCACGGACGCCATCACCTTTGCGTAAGCAATGTACTGACCGCGATGAACGGGGTACGAGCACTCGGCGGCTCTCCCCTTCATATCTACCAGGGCCATCACAGGCGCGTTCTGTTAGTGGTATCGATGGTGGTGAGTCCATCTCTACGAATAGAATCGTGGACGCTATTCGGTCTATCAACACAACGGTAAGGTCGAACCAACCTTATTTTATTTCTAACTTCGATCCCAATGTACACGACATTGATGTTTGGTGTGAGGAGGTTGACCGTGCTAAAGTTTTAAACGATTGGAATGATAATGAATGTTTGTCTCGAGTTGCGAACTGCTTGAAGGGTGACGCACGCACCTGGCTCAATGAATGGGTCACGTCTGATCGCAGCTGGAGCAATTTCAAACGTGAATTTAAGACCTTATGTCCTAGCAAACCTAATATGGTCAAAATATTGCTTGAGGTATTGAATACTAACTCTGATCACTATAAAACATTTGCGGATTATGCACGCCGCTCTTTACTCCGTTTGCGCATAGTGAAGGGTTTAAGTGATGAGTTAGTTACCGCGATTGTTATTCACGGTATTGCGGATCCGCAAATACAGGCAGCAGCGACCAATGCTAAACTAACTGCATCAAACTTGGTGGATTTTCTGTCCATTTATGTAAAACCAAACAATGCTAGTCATGATGATACACGAAATCGTACCCAACGTATCGGTAGTGATAGTGACAATAGAAAAAGAAAGTTCAATGAAAATAAGTGTTTTCGATGTGGTGAGATTGGCCATAGGCAAAATAATTGTCAAAAAAATATTAAATTCGATTCTAATGATATGTCTTTTTCGCAATTCTCATAAAGATGTTCAAGGTTCAAGTGGAACTTTATCTCAAATTCATACAAAATCAGATCCTTGTACATTTTGCAAAAGAATTGGACATAAGATTGAAAATTGTTTCATGAAATTGAAGTATGAATCCCGTAGTAAGAACAATGTAAACTTTTGTCGGGAAAATAGTGAGGCGATATAGTGGTTGCAGTTAGTTAGTACAAGTTATGGCTGTCGAAGTATTTATTGACAGCTGTTCCACGAATTCTTTGTTATCATCATCTTTGTTAAAATATTTTGGTTAATAAAAACCTGCATTTCGTTTGTCATGAGGTCTAGGTAGCCACCATTGAATCAACTTACTACATTACAGTACCGATCAAATTTAATGAAATACTTTTTGAGGTAGACTTATTTATGGTTCGTGCTGAATTTATGATAACAGATCCAGATAATTTCCGCCCAATAGCTCTCCCAACGACTTCTGCTAAAATTATAGAAACTGCAATGTGCAAACGACTTTATTGTTTTTGTGAAAAGTATAAAATTTTTGACAAAAACCAATTTGGGTTTAGAAAGAACTGTTCCACAGCATTAGCTGTGTATAATTTTATTCAAAAGTCCTTGGAATATCTACATGATAAACAATATGGTATAGGTCTCTTACTTGATATGAGCAAAGCATATGATAGAGTTTCTTTCAAGGTACTGCTATCCAAGCTATATGGTATCGGAGTCAGAGGTGTAGCTCATGACTGGTTTTCCTCTTATTTGACTGATAGACAGCAGTACGTAGAGATTGAACACACAAATGCTGAAACTGGATGCGTAGCGACTTATCGTTCTGATAAACGAAACATGCCCAATTCAATTCCCCAAGGTAGTGTACTCGGTTGTATTCTCTTTCTAATTTATATAAATGACTTGCCAAAAATAATTAAAGAGCATTGTGTCTTATTTGCTGATGACATCTCCATCTCGTTTCCTTTCGATAATGACTTGACATTGTGGCATACTTACCTCCTTATCCTGAAAATAAACTTAATTAATAAACACTTCAGTTTAAAATAAGTAAACTTACCTTGTATTGTATAGATATATATCATAAACATATAAATATAAATTATACTGAGTTTATATAAAATACATAGTAAAAATAATATTATATTAACTTTCTATAGGTAGTTAAATTGTTCTTTTCTTGTTAAATAAATACAAATAACTACTTAAACTACATAAATAATATTGTATAATAAACTACACTTAAACACACTTAGTATTATATAATATATCATTTTCATAAAACATAAATACTAATAAATAGTAGAAATAATTAAATTGTTAACTGAGTATTAAGGAACGGCAGAAATCGGAAAGCGGTCGTAACGCGAAATGTAAATACTACATTAATCCACGCAGGCCGACGTCACAATACTTGTTCATAGAATCACGCGCCGCGGGAACCGCGAGACCGGTTCGCCAGTCAGCCACACGTTTCCGTCGCAGACTCACGTCGCTCCGCTCTGCCGCGCCGCCATAGCTTACGCATATTGTTTACGTATACTTACTTCGCTGTATCTTATGTCTAATCTTCCAATCTCTTCTTAATCTTCTGCTCTTCTACACGGTGTCTTCTCTTGTGCTTGTGCTGTGCTGTATCTTGAACTGTGACTATCTATTCTATCAAAACTGTTGTGCTTGTGCTGAATAAACTCTTAAGGATTTACGTGAGTTATCTATTATCATAATTCACCCCTCCTACCACACTGGTGACCCTATACAAACTGAATACGAATCAAGAAGAAAGAATAAACAAATAAGATCAAGAGGATACAGTAAACAGTAAGCAATTTGAATAATACGAGTATGTCGAAAGACGGTAGAACAACCGATGACGCAGCCGCCGCCACGCCAGAACCGGAAAAAGGGTCGTTTACACCGCACGATCTTTACCGTGTCGGAATCCGACTTCCTCCATTTTGGCCCGAAGAGCCCGCGGTGTGGTTCGCGCAAATAGAAGGCAGCTTCGCATTATCGAAAATCAAGGATGATGAGACGAAATACCACTACGTCAGCGCACAATTGGAACACCGATATGCGGCGAAGGTTAAAGACATTCTTGTTAATCCACCGGCAACTCGTAAATATGAAACCCTCAAGGCAGAACTAATCAAGAGGTTATCGGCATCCAGGGAGAAAGAAGTAACTCAGCTCCTGATGCACGAAGAGCTCGGAGACCGACGTCCATCGCAGTTTCTACGCCACCTGCGTCACCTAGCAGGCAAGGATATACCGGACGATTTTATCCGCACGATCTGGACCAGTCGTTTGCCAACCAGCCTGCAGACAGTCATCGCGTCGCAACCTGAGTCTACGCTTCAGGCACTCGCAGATCTCGCTGACAAGGTGCATGATATGGTGCCTTCCGCGCCCCAAGTTGCATCCGCAGACGCAGTACCAGGGTCCCTACTGGAAAAGCTCACCCGGGAGATTGCAGAGCTCAGCCGCCAGGTCAAAACCCTCTCCATGAACAATGCCGGAAGATCCCGCTCACGACAGAGAGACGGCCAGAACATCAAAAGTCGTACCCGCTCACAATCGAGTTATCGGAAGTTCCCCAACTGCTTCTACCACAACAAATATGGTGACAACGCTCGCATTTGTGCCAAACCATGCGATTACCAGCAGGGAAAAGCCAGCGGCAGTCGCTAATGGCGACAGGCGATTGCCCCATCTCTTCTGGTCGCCTATTCGTCACGGACCGTGATACGAAGACCCAGTTTTTGGTCGACACTGGTAGCGATCTCTGCGTCTTCCCCCGCACGGCCTTGAAAACAAGACGACCAAAAACTGGTTACGAGCTCTTCGCGGCTAACGGATCACCGATCCCCACATATGGAATGATTCAGCTCGAACTCAATCTCGGCCTTCGCAGAGTTTTTCTTATGGCGTTTCATCATTGCTGACGTCAGCAAGGCTATCATCGGCGCCGACTTCTTGGTGCATTATGGCTTGATCGTCGATTGCCGCAACCGCCGTCTCATCGATAACCACACTTCGTTGTCGACAATTGCAGCACCTGCTTTTTCATCTGACGCCATTTCATCTGTCAAGACAATCGTTGGTGAGTCGAAGTACATCGAACTTCTTCGAGAATTTCCGGAGATCACTCGACCACCAGGCACTCATCGGGTTATTACTCACAGCACAGTCCACTATATTCGGACTACGCCCGGACCACCCGTTCACTGCACGCCAAGACGACTGGATCCCGAAAAACTCAAGATCGCGAAGCAGGAGTTCAATGACATGCTAAAGGCTGGAACAGCCAGACCATCGGAGAGCCCATGGTCGTCACCGCTACACCTAGTTCCCAAAAAGGATGATGGCTGGCGACCATGCGGTGACTACCGTGTGCTGAACGCACGCACAATTCCGGATCGATACCCGATTCGGCATATCCAGGACTTTACGCAGAACATATCTGGATGCAGGATCTTCTCAAAAATTGACCTTGTGAAGGCTTATAATCAAATACCGGTCAATCCCGAGGATATTTCAAAGACTGCAATCACAACACCGTTTGGAATGTTTGAATTCCCTTATATGACCTTTGGGCTCCGAAATGCGGGTCAAACATTCCAGCGGTTTGTCGACGAGATGACGAGGGATCTTGATTTCTGCTACAGCTACCTGGACGATTTTCTTATATTTTCCCCTGATTTGGAAAGACATTTTCAGCACCTCCAGAAGCTATTCACACGCCTGAAGAAATTCGGAATGGTTATAAATCCATCGAAATGTGTCTTCGGGGCAGAAGAGGTTACTTTCCTCGGATGCGTAGTGTCATCGGCTGGTATCAAACCTATGGACAGTAAGGTCGAAGCTATCAAGCAGTATCCCATCCCGAAAAACGTACGGGAAGACTCAGAAGGTTCCTAGGAATGCTAAATTTCTATCGACGCTTCCTCAAAGACGCTGCGAAATCACAAGTCTTACTTCACGACCTGCTAACCGGAACGGTCAAAGGTTCTCATCCCGTGACGCTCACTGGTGCCACGTTGACAGCGTTTGAAGACTGCAAACAAAGCCTTTGCGACGCTGCTCTCTTGGCTCACCCAGATATGAATGCAAAATTGGCTCTAGTCACAGACGCTTCTGATACCACCATTGGTGCCGTGCTGCAACAACGTGTAAACGACGAGTGGGAACCATTAGCTTTCTTTAGTCGCAAGCTAAACTCAGCGCAGAAAAAATATTCTCCATATGACCGCGAGCTATTAGCCATATATGAGTCTATAAAACACTTTCGTCATCTAGTGGAGGCACGCCATTTTACGGTCTACACGGACCATAAGCCCATCTGCTTCGCCTTCCAACAGCGAAAGGATAAATGCTCGCCACGACAATTTCGTCACTTGGATTTTATATCCCAATTCACCACCGACCTGCAACATATATCCGGGAAAGATAATGTTGTAGCAGATGCCCTTTCAAGGATAGAGGAACTGGTACAACCTGTTGAACTGGAAAAGATAGCCTTGTCACAAACTTCTGACTTAGAGCTGAAGCAGATCTTGAATGGAGATACATCTCTGAAAATTGAGAAATTAGATTTACCTGGAACACGGACGAAGTTATACTGTGACGTATCAAAGCAGACACCTCGCCCGTATGTACCGAATGAGTGGAGGAAAAAGGTTTTCGACAGCTTGCACTCCCTCAGTCATCCAGGGATCAATGCCACAACTAAACTGGTCACGGAGCGATACGTGTGGCCTAACATTAATAAGGATTGTCGTGAATGGGCAAAATCTTGTCATGCTTGTCAGACCACCAAAATTACACGACACGTCACTCCTTCCTTTGGCTCGTTCAATCTGCCACGCGCTCGATTCCAGCACATCCACATCGATTTGGTTGGTCCACTACCACCATCAGATGGCTTTCGATATTGCCTCACTGCAGTCGACAGGTTTACCAGATGGCCCGAGGCAATACCATTGATGGATATAACGGCTGAAACAGTCGCCAAAGCCTTCGTCAGTAACTGGATCGCCAGATATGGATGCCCCGTCGAAGTAGTCACAGACCGCGGGAAGCAATTTGAATCGGCCCTAATGAAGCAACTTGCTGAACTCGCCGGATTCCAACGGAACAGGACCACTGCATACCACCCTGCAAGTAATGGGATGGTTGAAAGGATGCATCGGCAGCTGAAGACAGCAATAAAATGTCATGAAAGCCAAAATTGGACAGAGAGCTTACCTTTGGTTTTGCTTGGAATGAGAACAGCTTTCAAGCCAGACATCCAAGCATCGCCCGCCGAACTTGTATATGGCGAAACACTGCGGTTGCCCGGAGACTTTCTTCAAGCCTGCAAAACAAATCAAACGACTGACGTCACCGACTTTGCAGCGCGGCTTCGCTCCATTATGGGCACAATCCGTCCTCAGCCGGCATCCAAACACTGTGGGAGAAATATTTTCGTTTTCAAAGACTTACCTTCTGCTACCCATGTCTACGTCAGAGATGACAGTGTGAAGGGAGCTCTGCAACCCGCATATTCAGGACCTTACCCAGTGGTGCAGCGAGGAGATAAAGTATATAAATTGCTAATGAAAGGTAAAGAACAGACTGTCACAATAGAACGACTAAAACCAGCGTACTCACTTACCTTTGATGATCAGCTCGCGAAGACGGAGACAGCTGCACCCGAAAACCTGAAAGAAAATGTTAAACTTATCAAGACTCGCTCAGGAAGGGAGATCAGATTTCCTGACTACTATCGCCCGCCCTAGGTCGGTCTCTGGGGGGGAGAACTGTGGCATACTTACCTCCTTATCCTGAAAATAAACTTAATTAATAAACACTTCAGTTTAAAATAAGTAAACTTACCTTGTATTGTATAGATATATATCATAAACATATAAATATAAATTATACTGAGTTTATATAAAATACATAGTAAAAATAATATTATATTAACTTTCTATAGGTAGTTAAATTGTTCTTTTCTTGTTAAATAAATACAAATAACTACTTAAACTACATAAATAATATTGTATAATAAACTACACTTAAACACACTTAGTATTATATAATATATCATTTTCATAAAACATAAATACTAATAAATAGTAGAAATAATTAAATTGTTAACTGAGTATTAAGGAACGGCAGAAATCGGAAAGCGGTCGTAACGCGAAATGTAAATACTACATTAATCCACGCAGGCCGACGTCACAATACTTGTTCATAGAATCACGCGCCGCGGGAACCGCGAGACCGGTTCGCCAGTCAGTCACACGTTTCCGTCGCAGACTCACGTCGCTCCGCTCTGCCGCGACGCCATAGCTTACGCATATTGTTTACGTATACTTACTTCGCTGTATCTTATGTCTAATCTTCCAATCTCTTCTTAATCTTCTGCTCTTCTACACGGTGTCTTCTCTTGTGCTTGTGCTGTGCTGTATCTTGAACTGTGACTATCTATTCTATCAAAACTGTTGTGCTTGTGCTGAATAAACTCTTAAGGATTTACGTGAGTTATCTATTATCATAATTCACCCCTCCTACCACAACATTAAATAACAAACTCACACAAATTTTTATTGATATTATTAATTGGTTAGAAGATCATAATTTAAAAATAAACTTATCTAAAACAAAAATCATGCAGTTCAGACCATACCAAAAAACTCCATTAAATATTAATTTTACTTTGAATGGAACAGCTATAGAGTGTGTTGACACCTTTACACTCCTGGGCATCGAAATTGACGTGAATATAACTTGGAAAGCTCATATCCAAAAAACAAAAAGCAAACTTTCTAGTTTTCTGTATGCATTATCAGAGTTAAAACGATGTACTGATTTTAAAACGGCTCTAACTGCGTACTACGCTTATGCTCACTCAAGGCTGCAGTATGGCATAATCCTGTGGGGAAACAGCACTGATGCGGAGCAGCTGTTTATTTTACAAAAAAAATGCATACGAATTTTAGTTAATATGAAAGACTGGACAGAAAGCTGTAAACCCTATTTTATAAAAAATAAAATATTAACATTAACTGGGATTTATATATTAGAGATATGTAAATTTGTTAAAAATAACCCACACCTTTTTAAAACCATAGAAGAGTGTGGAAGTAAAATTAACACACGAAATAAAAATAAGCTAAATCTACCAATTAGCAGAATGGCCCTTTTCGGTTCTAGTCCTTTGGTCATGTGCATAAAAATATTTAATAAAATTCCTGATGTTATCAAAGCTGAAATAAATATAAGGACTTTTGTCAAAAAGCTTAGACAATACTTGATAGAAAAATGTTTCTATTGCTTAAAAGACTTTTTAGAATAATTTGTTAAAATTACTACCAAGCAGACATTTCTTAATATTATTTCTTTATTGTTATTTTTTAATGATTTAATTTTTATTTTATTTGACATCTCATTTAATTTGTACCGATACGTTTTAATTTGACATTTTTACTTTAATCTATTTTTTTTCATATTTTTATTTGAATCGAATTGTAATCTAATTGTTAAGTTATAATAAGCTAATTGTAGTGCCCTACCAGGGTTCCATGTTGTACTATATTTATTATGTGACCTGTCTAAATTACATGGAAACAATAAAGTGAATTGAATTGAATTGAATTGAATAGGTACTTCGGTTATTATTGGTACCTACGGATTTACTTAATTTATTTTATTTATTCGTATGGCGTTTAACAGTCGTTCTTATCTATGTAGTATGTATTGTGAAACCGTAACTTATGTGCACACTGGAGCAAAACAATTTTAACACAAATAAACACCACAGTAAAATGCCTATAAAAAAAAAATATATTAGTAAAGGTCAGGTACAGCCGAGCCAATAATAATCAATTTGCTGTAGATTTGCATCATATTACTCTTGAATGCACCAAATTCCTCATTGGAACTATATGCTACTGTAGAACTATACTAAAATATCATTCGAATTTAGTCTAATCATTAACAATTATCACTTATTCAAAGCATGATACGAAATGTAGCGTTAGAGGAGTCACACAAACCGTGAAGCCAGGCCCGTGGTTATAAAGCGACTGAAAAAAATACAGGACTCCTCAGTACAGCAGGACCAACACAAAACTTTTAAACCAGCTCATTGGTATTTTTTTTTTGTTGTTAAACATTCACAGGTGACTGGTATGCTTGACTCTGGCATACGGGGTCCATACCGCGTCAAGAAGGTATTGCCCCATGTTCGATATGAGCTACGACTTGAGGCGAGCTCATACAAAAATCGAGCCAAGCCGCTGCAGAGTATACGGTGACATGGCAATGAGTATGGACTCCCGAATCCTGTTCTGCTTTTTCAAGAGTAAGTTATTAATTGTGTGTACAAGGAGAGCAAACGTCGAGCCACCTCCTTGTCGTTTTTTTTTTTATGTTTTGGTACAAAGAGAGCAAACGTAGAGCCACCTCTTTGTTTACTTTTTTGTGCAAGGGGAGCAAACGTAGAGCCACCTCCTTGTTGTTTTTGTGTCTGGTACAAAGAGAGCAAACGTCGAGCCACCTCTTTGTTTACCTGTTTTATGCAAGGAGAGCAAACGTCGAGCTACCTCCTTGTTGTTGTTGTTTTTTTTTGTGTTTGGTACAAAGAGAGCAAACGTCGAGCCACCTCTTTGTTTACCTGTTCTGCAAGGGGAGCAAACGTAGAGCCACCTCCTTGTTGTTTTTGTGTCTGGTACAAAGAGAGCAAACGTCGAGCCACCTCTTTGTTTACCTGTTTTGTGCAAGGGGAGCAAACGTCGAGCCACCTCCTTGTTGTTGTTGTATTTGGTCAAAGAGAGCAAACGTCGAGCCACCTCTTTGTTTACCTGTTTTGTGCAAGGGGAGCAAACGTCGAGCCACCTCCTTGTTGTTGTTGTATTTGGTCAAAGAGAGCAAACGTCGAGCCACCTCCTTGCACTGCCACACAAGGAGAGCAAACGCAGAGCCACCTCCTTGGCGTGACAATTGCATTCTTAGCATTTTACACGAGATGTCGCTAGATGAGCATGGCGTAAATAAATCTTAGAGTCTCAAAGTTTTGTTATTCTGGTTTACAGATGCAGAGTCTGGTGGTCATTGCCTGGTCGATCGCTTGCCAGTCACGTTACGCATCTTTATGAATATCTGATTGCACTGATATACCTTCCTTGAAGCACCGTCACTAGAAGAAACAAGGGAGTACGAGGACGTTCTCCTGTCAGAAATGGCCGTATTATCAGAAAAAAAAAAAGGAACGTATATTTTTTTTGATACTGGTAACTTTGATGTGATGTGGCAACACAAAGATACCAAAGCTCATAGCCAATCACGCACAACCAATCACAGCTCGAGGACAGGACCAATCAACAACCTGAACCCATGACGTGAAGCTAAGCGCGCTAGAGTTGGTCCAATAAGAAAAATAGAAGTAGACTTCCTGTTGATTATTTACGGCATTTCCTGTGATAAAAAGTAATTCAACGATCATCGGACATCGAGTCTCTGGCTGGTGCTTCCCGGCAGATCGCTCTAACGTGTGTGTGTGGTTCGGACGGATGCTAGCTAATTCGTTGTGTCAGCCATTTTGATTTATTGTAAATTTGCCTTTTAGTTATTTGATTTTTATAATTGTCTCACTATTGATTTCTTATTTTTTAGTCATAGCCGTAATTTTAGGGAGTAATAAGTTTAAGTAAAGTTAAGTTGTAAATATTTAGAGTAAGTAACCTTTGATTATAAAACATCTCGACTTAGTTATTTTTTTTAATTTTAATTCCACTTCTGGTTCATCCAAAAATATATATATGTAACTAAATATATATGTGTAGCTAAATATATATATATATATAAATAAATACATATTGCTGGGAGCTCTACGTAAATAGACTATTAACGTAAATAGTATTTGTGAACACCCACCAATCCGCATTGGGTCCGCGTAGTGGGTCAGGGCACCGTCCATAAGAAAGGCCAGTGCCCCAGCAGTGGGGATATTAAAATGAGTTATGACGATTTATTTCATGGTTCTCATTAAAAAAAATATTGGAAACGCTTTTGACTTCTTTAAAAGTGACGTCATCCCTTCTCACTACTATAAATAAAAGGTATTGACATCTAGAATAAAGTACTTATCTGATTTGATTACAATAACAATAGGCGATAAAATGCTATCAGTATTTGGCTGACGTAATTTTGGCGATCGTTACTACAACATACGGTCTTTTATATACAAGTAAGTTAAGCGAAGTTTGAACGACAGCAGCCCAATACTCTCTCTCTCTCAGCCAAAAGACGTCCACTGCTGGACAAAGGCCTCCCCCAAGGATTTCCACGTTGACCGGTCCTGCGCTGCCCGCATCCATGCGCAACCCGCGACATTCACCAGGTCGTCGGTCCAGCGAGTGGGAGGCCTGCCAACCCCGGATCGTTTAGACGTCAAAAAACAGCTGTGTAATATTTTAAACTTTAAATATTGAAAAGATCGTGAAAAAAGACGAAATTTATACGTAAAACAAGAAATCGTCATCAAAATTAAGTGATATTTAATAATAGTGTGCCAAAATAAGCGCCAACTTGCGTTAACAATTATCTACCTACCTATGTGACAGCTCGCCGGCCGGGTCTTATCGAAAGGATTTTAAACTAAACTGCGAATTTTTACGACAAAAACCAGATGAGTATTGCTTTTAGTATCTCTAAATAACACTAATACATACTTCTACCAAGATTCACTATAAATTTAACGTCAACAAGCTAGATTTAAACGAGTAACATTACCAATAGTAGGTACATGTCATTTGGCTTTATTTTTTCTTTGGGGTCTCTCTTCACTTACCCATTTGGAAGTGGAGCTGACGACTGACTTCTGCAGCCATATGTACCTGCTATAGTTAAACAATACAATAAACTGCTTAATTTGTCCTATACACAACAGCCTTGTCACAGTTTAGTCACTTTCCACTTATTAACTTGTAAGTGGATTTGCTGACCAAATTCTGAGACTAAATACTTTACTTTATTAATTATTTTTAACAATACACTGTATTAGTGAAATCCAAACTTAAAGTTAAATTTTAATATTGTGTTTTCTTCATAACTACCTACTTACTTACTTCAGTTTCCTATATCATTTATGATCATAAACATAACTTTTAAAATTGTTAATTAGAGAACAAAACAACAATTAATCTACATTTACACTAGTAAAGGTGTGAAACACCTTCTATTGATTTACCATTGAATTTTTTAGTAACCTACTAACTTGTCCCCAGTTAATTAATTAAAATTAAATATTCAAGCAGGTAAACTAAAATTAACAATTGAATTCCAGCTAAAATGGCCCAGACCCGCAAAATTGACCTCGATGCCAAGCTCAAGGCCACACTCTTGAAGTTGAAAAAGAGTCAAGACGAATGTGCGACGCTCAGAAGAGAAAACGAGGATGGAGCAGAGCAGTTCCAACACTTGATCCAACGGAACACAGTGCTCAGGAATCAGCTGACAGCAATGGAAAGACGCATTGAAGAGATTACTGCAGAATGTGCACAGCTTCAAAACATCATTTCTTCGACAGACCATTGCCGGGACACCTATGAAGCCACCCCTCGAGCGCATCTCTTTCCTGGAAAGACAGCTGGCAGAAGCGAAACAGGAAATCAAATCTCTCCAGGCTGAGAAACAAGCAGCTGTACTCGGCAACTCTTCAGCCCTTCACGATGAGCTTGCAACCAGTCTTGTTCAGTCCGGGAACAACCAGGATTCTTCTTTTAATAATAGTTTGGTTCCCACAATAGATCTCACTACCACACCCACCTCCAATAATAAATGTAATTCTTTATTAGGTTCAAATAAAATTAAGAAATATGTGAAAATTAACAAATTTATTAAGAAATCTGAAAATATGATTAAGAAACAAAAGAATAGTGTTAAAGAAATTCCAATTAGGCAACAAAAGTTAGACTTAAAAATACAATTGATGTCTTGTGAAGACACTATTAAAAGTAATAAGAAAGTAATTAAAGAATTACAAGATAAGATATGTTCTTTGCAGACTGAGTTGCAATCCATATCCAGTAAATATGATGTTTCTAAAAAAGCTATGAGTGAATATACTCAAGCTCTCAAAATTCTAAATGAAAATAAGGACTTGTGTAGTTGTAGTTCGAATGTAGAGAACCAGGTTACGGAGGACTCCATCACTGACAACACTGCTTGTGCGGTGGCTTCAACCCTGACACAGGTTGTGATGCCCTCGGAGACTGTGCCCCTTTTACAGGCTTCTCCGGTGGCCTCACAATTGGATGCTCCCATCATCAACACCAGCAGCCCCTCAGGCTCTTCGGTTAGGTCAGCTTTCCTTGACTGTGAGACCCGAAGAACTGTTATCTACTCTGATGAAATAGGTGCTAACCTGGGTCCCTTGGTTTCGAATTATACTACTCAGAACACATGTAATATTTGTATGCCGGGATCACATATTTCTCAAATATTGTCCAAGTTAAAGTGTGACAAATTTGATTTCAACACCACACTTATTTTAGCTATAGGCAATAGTACAAATGTCACACATGTAGATATATTAAACTGTATAAACATCTTGTCAGAAATAGAGAGAGTGGGTATTGGTCAAATAATTTTAGTTCTTTTCCCCTATATAAAAAATAATTACAGAAATAAGTTCATACACTCATTAAATACACACATTTATAATTTAACGTGGGATCTGAAAAAACTTTATATTTTAGATTGTAATAAATATATTGACAACTGTTTTTATAACAATGGTACTGTGTACCTACCCTATAGATATAAGCTGACTATTGCTAAACTGTTAGCATACAATATATATAGACCCGTTATACCTAATATAACGAAGTCATCCAATATTAGTACCAGTACTAATAACTTAGTTTTAAACTAGATAATAAGACAGAGGTGAAGCCTTCCTATATAAATCTTGTACATCAAAATATACAAGGCTTCACCAGCAAATTTAATGAAATCTGTTTATTTTTGGAACATAATAATGTTGACATTTTTTGTGTCACAGAACACTTCTTTAAACATGAAATTAAACTAAACTTCCCGGATAAATATATATTAGCAAGTGCATTTCTAAGACAAAATTCTGACCACGGTGGGTCCTTAATATTAATAAACAGAGATTATAAATGCAAAGAGAGAAAAGACATAGTAAGGCTGTCTCTTGAATGTACAATAGAACTTTCTTGTGTGGAGTTGGACAAATATATTATTATTTGTGCTTATAGACCGCCTTCAGCTAGTTATGACACTCTTTTAAATGTTTTGGAAGAAGCCCTCAGGCGGGTTAGTTCTAGTAGTAAACATATAATTTTATGCGGTGATTTTAACGTTGATATTTTAGTTTCATGTTCGGAAAGCAATGGATTTAGAAATTTGCTTGATTCATTTAATTTGAAAAACACATTCTTTGAACCCACTAGAATTACCCCAACCTCTGCCAAATGTATAGATAACATTTTCTGTGATTGCTCGGTCTCTGGTGAAAAGCTTTTTGCCTGTCTGGGGTCTGACCACCTGGGTCAACAGGTGTCACTGACACGTGACGAAGAGTCTAACCTTAGCTCCGCTCCTGTAACCTGTAGGCCGCTGACTAAGTACCGGAAAATGCGTTTTCGCGAATCTATAAATAAAAAATTGCCTGAAATAGACCCAAATAAAAATCCGAATGACCATTATGATGAGGTTTTTAATACAGTGAAACAAGAATTTAACAAATCTTTTCCTCTTAAAACATTTGATAAGAAAACAAAACTAAATTTCTGCGATTGGGCCACAAATGGCATTTATATTAGTAGAAATAAGCTATATGAACTGTATGGCCAAAAACAATATAATTTTAAACCGGAATTTGTATCATATGTTAGATGTTATTCAAAAACTTTTAAAAAGGTATGTGCTGCTGCAAAATCTTTATATCTGACTAATAAAATAAAAAACTCTAATGATAAGATCAAAGCTGCTTGGTCTATTATCAATAACGAGACAGGCAAATCGAAATCGCGCGACATTAATATTTCTTTAAAAATTGGTGATAAAACCATAACTTCTAACGACGAAGTAGCCAACGAATTCAATAATTTTTTTGCCAATATTTCTAAGAATATCACAGGATCCCTCTCCTCTTGTCCCAGTGCTGCAGATGACTTATTAAAAAGAAATGCCTCCGATCCTAAGTCCATTTTTAGATTTAGAAGTATCACATCGGATGAACTCTTATCTGCGTATAAGGCACTCAACATGAAAAATACTGAGGATCTCTGGGGTATATCTGTCGCAGTTCTGAGCAGTATTATTGATTTGATTGCTCCTCATCTAACTGTGATTTTCAATAAGTGCATTTCCGAGGGTGTTTTCCCTGACCTCATGAAAATAAGTAAAATTATTCCTTTATTCAAACAGGGTACAAAAAATGATCCCACTAATTACAGACCCATTTCTATATTACCCGCTTTAAGTAAAATATTTGAAAAATTAATTTTAACGCAATTAGTCTCTTATTTTAACGTAAATAAAATCTTACATAATCGTCAGTACGGTTTCACTAAAGGTCGTTCCACTACTGATGCAACATCTACTTTAGTTCAAATAATCTATGAAGCGTGGGAATCCAGCCAAGATGTCATAGGTATTTTTTGCGACCTTTCAAAAGCCTTTGACTGCGTGGATCATAATATACTAAAAAACAAGCTTAAATTTTATGGTGTTACTGGGACGGCCCTTGAGGTACTAGCTTCTTACCTGGACAACAGAACTCAGAAAGTAGAAGTTAACAGAGCTGCTTCCAGCAGCGCGGCGGTACACATGGGCGTGCCTCAAGGCTCCATAATCGGTCCTTTTCTATTCCTTGTTTACATAAATGACCTTCCATGTCTTGCCCAACAATTGTGTGAAGTTGTTTTATTTGCGGACGACACATCATTACTATTTAAAGTCAACAGAAATAGTCAAAATTATGACGATGTAAGTAATACTATGACACTTGTGCTTGACTGGTTTACAACCAACAACCTGGCTTTAAACACGGACAAGACCAAGTGTATAAAGTTTTCTCTCTCGAACGCACCTCATAATGATATACCTTTAATAGTTAATGGCAAAGTATTAGAGTGGGTACACAGTGTCAAATTCTTAGGCGTTACCGTTGACTGTAAGTTAAAGTGGGATAAACACATTGAACTCACGGCCAAAAAACTTAGCTCGGCGGCTTATGCAGTGAGAAGGATAAGACAGTGCACAAACATTGAAACAGCTAGACTCGTGTATTTCAGCTACTTTCATAGCATAATGTCATACGGATTATTGATATGGGGAAATGCAGCCGAGATAGGGAAAATATTTGTATTACAGAAAAGAGCAATTCGTTTTATGTACGGGCTAAAACGACGCGATTCTCTACGAGAGCTCTTTAAATCAATAAAAATTCTTACTGTTGCATCTCAATACATCTTCAATGTACTTATTTTTGTTAAATCCAATTTAAACCTCTTTAAAAAAATCTGCGATGTACATAGTATAAACACCCGCAATAAGAATAAACTTTATACGCCCTGCTTTAGGCTTAAAAAGGTTCGGCGGTCTTTCGTGGGTCATAGTGTAAAAATGTTTAACAAGCTCCCTGACGAGGCTATAAATTTACCGATGCAAAAATTTAAAACATATCTTAAAAATACTTTGATGAATAAAGCGTATTACACAATAAGTGATTATTTGAACGATAAAAAAGTTTGGTCTCTCCCTACAACTTCGCCACTCCACACTTGATTACATTCTTTTGATATTGTGAAAAAAAAACCTTACCTTTCTTTTTTAAATTTAATTACATTGACATTTAATTGTTAAACATGTACGTGTATTGTGATCTTCAAGTGACTGAAAGTATTTATTTTTCTAAAATGTTCAAACTTGTGAACGGGTGTTGCCAGGGGATCCTGCTTCGATCCTGATTCGAATTTTATTTTTATTTTTTGTTCTTAACCAATTCATTGTGGTTACTTGATCACAAACATAACATGTTTTATTATATTATTATAATTTTTTTACTTATATTTTATTTTATTTTTGACTGTACACAATCTAGTGTATGTATAAAGTTAATGAATAGCCCCTCTGGCATGCTAGGCGACCAAGACTGTTTCATGAGTTTCTTTCGGCATTTCTTCTCAGCAGTGGTCGTTCCGAAATGCTAGTAGTTTGTAGCTTTGAGACATAAAATATTATGATTAAATAATTAGTTATCGACGTGAAAAAGAGCCTTCTTTGAAGGCCAAGTTTCAATAAAAAAATTTGACTTTGACTTTGACTTTGAACACTACGTTTACCGGTTCGTGGTCGCAACTCGAGAACTTTTCTGCCCCAACGGCTATCTGTTCCCAATACTAATAGCATTTTAATCGGACTGTACATCCATACTAATATTATAAATGCGAATGTTTGGATGTGAGTTTGTGAGTTTGTGAATTTGTGAGTTTGTGAATTTGTGAGTTTGTGAGTTTGTGAGGATGTTTGTTACTCAATCACGCAAAATCTACTGGACGGATTTCGATGAAATTTGGTACAGAGGTAGATAATGACCTGGAATAGGACATAGGCTACTTTTTATCCCGGGAAAAAGCACTGTTCCCGTGGGAAATTCACGCGGGCGAAGCCGCGGGCAAAAGCTAGTAAGTCATAATAAGAAAATCTAATTCTCACCAGTCTTAGGCGTGACGATGTCAAAAGCGCACTCCACCAGCTCCCTCGGATGGAATCCCATCACGTGTTTCTCTCTGTACACTCGGTCCACTACGTACCGCCTCATGTACTTAGTTCCCGAATATGCTGTGTGTCTGGGGTAGAAAAAAACAATGAAATAGTTACCTACCTGTTCTTTTTTTAGTTTTACGCAATGGAATGTTCAGAAATCAGAAATGCTTATTTGCCAGAAAACAGTAGAAAAGATGATCTCTCTCTCTCTCTTTAGTCGTATTTCCTCATGACTGAGGGTCGTCGTGGTCATTATATGGAATGAAACACACACAACGACTCTCTTGGCAATATTAATGGAGTGGTTTGCTATTGCCTTCTCCATTTCACACACTAGCTGATAATCATCAACCAGAATATATTTTTTTAATCAATTGTGGGTCCAATTTGATTTTAGAATTATGAAAAGGCTGCTAAATATATATACATATTGTGCTTTTATGCCTATTGCTACGAATTTTAATATGATTGTCTCATCTCCTTAATTTGTCCTGCTCATCGTTTTGAATAATTTGGACCCACGTCGATATATCCACCTAATTTCATCGAAATCTGACATAGATTCGTACTTGCTACTAACTAGGTTTTGTCGTTAAAGTCTCCATACCTAGCAAACGGCAGCCTCAAATCGTGAGGTAAATGGCACACTGTGCCGCTGGCGGTCATAACTTTGACCGCGTTAGGGTACTGCTCCCAACCTTTGGCGCGGGGGATGAGGAGGGGAGGGGAGAACTCGATGGCCCCGTGACTACGGAACACCTGAAAATATATAGATTTTATAGGCACTTTACATAATAAGTCTAAGGTATTTATTTTTGGATTTTTGAGCATCTCAGATGCAATATTAGTACTAAAGTACTCTCATATAGAAATAAGATATGGTGAAAAAATTCCATGCGAGCAGGACTTGAACCCGCGACCAGGTCTTTATACGACCTTGCTCTTCCAACTGAGCTATCGCATTTCAATCCTGCACATCGAAAATCTTCACCATATCCAATTTCTATTGATAATTTCTATATGAGAGTACTTAAGTCTAAGGTACTCTACACAAAAAAGGAAAACTAAAGAACAATTACTCTACTTACATAGGTACTTACTTCGATGGCTCGACGACCCAGAGAGGATCTTGGCCTCGATACTAGAAGCTTCCACTCCTTCCTGTTCTGCGCTACTTCCTGCCAGTCTGCTCTTTGAAGGGCCTCCAGATCTTTTAGGACCTCATCCCTCCGGTATCTGGGCCGACCGATAGGTTGTTTCCCGCTTGGTCGTCCCTTATACGCTCTTTTAGCTACGCAATCCTCTCCCATCCTCTCCACGTGAGCCATCGAAGCTTTGCTGCTTTCGTTTCGCTAAAGAACAATTACTCAAGTTTCTAAAATCGCTATACCGATTTAGATGAAACTTACACGTGATCATTGTGGTAAGTATAAGCATTATCACCCGGAGCACGTTTGTCAAGACAAGTGCCTTCACGGGTATCTACATATAGCTAAGAAAGAGACAGAGAGAGGAGAAAGAGAGCTAACCTTGACAACAATATCTTTGACAGCAGCTAGTACGTCATTCCTGTTTCTCACATCATTGTGGTAAGTGTAATCTTCAGCTGGTGACGCTCGTTGGTCGAGACAAGCTGCTACAAGTCGAGTGTATCTAAAACAAGTATTTTCATAATGTAGCGATGGATATTGCAAATATATACAGGAAATATATAGCAGGAAAACGCTCCTCACTGAGCCGCCTGTCTGGTTGACATTCATAATAAGTATTTTTTCGCGTGCCCATAACCTCCAATTAAAATTACGCTGGCCCAACACGCTTCCACTGTGTGAAAGATAAATACCACCTTTTATTTCCATGATTATGGAAATAAAAGGTGGTATTCTTCTGGACTTGTAGTTTATTAAAGCCCGACACACAATCTCAACAAGAAAAGCAAGCCAACAAATGTAATAGTACATTTGTTGTCAATGGTCAAATAACAGACAATGTAATTTTAATTAGCTGGCTGGTAACACTGTTTCTAATGTTCTAGTTTTTCTATGATATACGCTATTCAAAATGGCTTGCTTTTCTTGTTGAGATTGTGTGTTGGGCTTTAATAAACTACAAGTCCAGAAGAATACCACCTTTTATTTCCATAATCATGGAAATAAAAGGTGGTATTTATCTTTCACACAGTGGAAGCGTGTTGGGCCAGCGTAATTTTAATTGGAGGTTATGGGCACGCGAAAAAATACTTATTATGTATGTCAACCAGACAGACGGCTCAGTGAGGAGCGTTTCCCTGCTTCGGTGCGACATCTAGAAGTAGCGACATCAAATAATGGCGAAGATAGAATACACTAGCGCCCCGCCCCGGCTTTGCTCGGGAGGTACATACATAAACTATGTCACTCAGGTATAATGTAGCTATCTATTGGTGAAATAATTTTTAAAATCGGTTCAGTAGTTCCTAAGATTACCCCCTACAACAAACTCCTCTTTATAACCATTTATAACTTTTATTAGGGTGAGGCCAAACGAGCGTAATTTTGTGAGTAGTGCGTCGCAGAATTTCGGTTTCAGTCGCAGAATTTTGCGTTGCCGTATGAATCAAGTAGGACTTTTGTATGAAACCGAATGCAGCAGAATTTCTGTTATCGAAATTCTGCGACTCACTACTCACAAAATTACGCTCGTTTGGCCTCACCCTTAGTGTGAATTTATAATCAAAGTGTTAGTACCCTCGACTGCCTCGCTCGCTCAACGCATGAGATAGTAACCCGGCCAGAGTCCCCTCGTGCACCGGCCTAGGTATGTGTTCACACCTCTTACAAACAAACTCACCAACACTTCCTCTTTATAATATTAGTGTGAATTTATAATCAAAGTGTTCATACCCTCGACTGCCTCGCTCGCTCAACGCATGAGATAGTAACCCGGCCAGAGTCCCCTCGTGCACCGGCCTAGATATGTGTTCACACCTCTTACAAACAAACTCACCAACACTTCCTCTTTATAATATTAGTGTGAATTTATAATCAAAGTGTTCATACCCTCGACTGCCTCGCTCGCTCAACGCATGAGACAGTAACCCGGCCAGAGTCCCCTCGTGCACCGGCCTAGATATGTGTTCACACCTCTTACAAACAAACTCACCAACACTTCCTCTTTATAATATTAGTGTGAATTTATAATCAAAGTGTTCATACCCTCGGCTGCCTCGCTCGCTCAACGCATGAGATAGTAACCCGGCCAGAGTCCCCTCGTGCACCGGCCTAGATATGTGTTCACACCTCTTACAAACAAACTCACCAACACTTCCTCTTTATAATATTAGTGTGAATTTATAATCAAAGTGTTCATACCCTCGGCTGCCTCGCTCGCTCAACGCATGAGATAGTAACCCGGCCAGAGTCCCCTCGTGCACTGGCCTAGATATGTGTTCACACCTCTTACAAACAAACTCACCAACACTTCCTCTTTATAATATTAGTGTGAATTTATAATCAAAGTGTTCATACCCTCGGCTGCCTCGCTCGCTCAACGCATGAGATAGTAACCCGGCCAGAGTCCCCTCGTGCACTGGCCTAGATATGTGTTCACACCTCTTACAAACAAACTCACCAACACTTCCTCTTTATAATATTAGTGTGAATTTATAATCAAAGTGTTCATACCCTCGACTGCCTCGCTCGCTCAACGCATGAGAAAGTAACCCGGCCAGAGTCCCCCCGTGCACTGGCCTAGATATGTGTTCACACCTCTTACAAACAAACTCACCAACACTTCCTCTTTATAATATTAGTGTGAATTTATAATCAAAGTGTTCATACCCTCGGCTGCCTCGCTCGCTCAACGCAATTTATAATCAAAGTGTTCATACCCTCGACTGCCTCGCTCGCTCAACGCATGAGACAGTAACCCGGCCAGAGTCCCCTCGTGCACTGGCCTAGATATGTGTTCACACCTCTTACAAACAAACTCACCAACACTTCCTCTTTATAATATTAGTGTGAATTTATAATCAAAGTGTTCATACCCTCGGCTGCCTCGCTCGCTCAACGCATGAGATAGTAACCCGGCCAGAGTCCCCTCGTGCACTGGCCTAGATATGTGTTCACACCTCTTACAAACAAACTCACCAACACTTCCTCTTTATAATATTAGTGTGAATTTATAATCACAGTGTTCATACCCTCGGCTGCCTCGCTCGCTCAACGCATGAGATAGTAACCCGGCCAGAGTCCCCTCGTGCACTGGCCTAGATATGTGTTCACACCTCTTACAAACAAACTCACCAACACTTCCTCTTTATAATATTAGTGTGAATTTATAATCAAAGTGTTCATACCCTCGACTGCCTCGCTCGCTCAACGCATGAGACAGTAACCCGGCCAGAGTCCCCTCGTGCACTGGCCTAGATATGTGTTCACACCTCTTACAAACAAACTCACCAACACTTCCTCTTAATAATATTAGTGTGAATTTATAATCAAAGTGTTCATACCCTCGGCTGCCTCGCTCGCTCAACGCATGAGATAGTAACCCGGCCAGAGTCCCCTCGTGCACCGGCCTAGATATGTGTTCACACCTCTTACAAACAAACTCACCAACACTTCCTCTTTATAATATTAGTGTGAATTTATAATCAAAGTGTTCATACCCTCGGCTGCCTCGCTCGCTCAACGCATGAGATAGTAACCCGGCCAGAGTCCCCTCGTGCACTGGCCTAGATATGTGTTCACACCTCTTACAAACAAACTCACCAACACTTCCTCTTTATAATATTAGTGTGAATTTATAATCAAAGTGTTCATACCCTCGGCTGCCTCGCTCGCTCAACGCATGAGATAGTAACCCGGCCAGAGTCCCCTCGTGCACCGGCCTAGATATGTGTTCACACCTCTTACAAACAAACTCACCAACACTTCCTCTTTATAATATTAGTGTGAATTTATAATCAAAGTGTTCATACCCTCGGCTGCCTCGCTCGCTCAACGCATGAGATAGTAACCCGGCCAGAGTCCCCTCATGCACCGGCCTAGATATGTGTTCACACCTCTTACAAACAAACTCACCAACACTTCCTCTTTATAATATTAGTGTGAATTTATAATCAAAGTGTTCATACCCTCGGCTGCCTCGCTCGCTCAACGCATGAGATAGTAACCCGGCCAGAGTCCCCTCGTGCACTGGCCTAGATATGTGTTCACACCTCTTACAAACAAACTCACCAACACTTCCTCTTTATAATATTAGTGTGAATTTATAATCAAAGTGTTCATACCCTCGGCTGCCTCGCTCGCTCAACGCATGAGATAGTAACCCGGCCAGAGTCCCCTCGTGCACTGGCCTAGATATGTGTTCACACCTCTTACAAACAAACTCACCAACACTTCCTCTTTATAATATTAGTGTGAATTTATAATCAAAGTGTTCATACCCTCGACTGCCTCGCTCGCTCAACGCATGAGACAGTAACCCGGCCAGAGTCCCCTCGTGCACTGGCCTAGATATGTGTTCACACCTCTTACAAACAAACTCACCAACACTTCCTCTTTATAATATTAGTGTGAATTTATAATCAAAGTGTTCATACCCTCGGCTGCCTCGCTCGCTCAACGCATGAGATAGTAACCCGGCCAGAGTCCCCTCGTGCACTGGCCTAGATATGTGTTCACACCTCTTACAAACAAACTCACCAACACTTCCTCTTTATAATATTAGTGTGAATTTATAATCAAAGTGTTCATACCCTCGACTGCCTCGCTCGCTCAACGCATGAGACAGTAACCCGGCCAGAGTCCCCTCGTGCACTGGCCTAGATATGTGTTCACACCTCTTACAAACAAACTCACCAACACTTCCTCTTTATAATATTAGTGTGAATTTATAATCAAAGTGTTCATACCCTCGGCTGCCTCGCTCGCTCAACGCATGAGATAGTAACCCGGCCAGAGTCCCCTCGTGCACTGGCCTAGATATGTGTTCACACCTCTTACAAACAAACTCACCAACACTTCCTCTTTATAATATTAGTGTGAATTTATAATCAAAGTGTTCATACCCTCGGCTGCCTCGCTCGCTCAACGCATGAGATAGTAACCCGGCCAGAGTCCCCTCGTGCACTGGCCTAGATATGTGTTCACACCTCTTACAAACAAACTCACCAACACTTCCTCTTTATAATATTAGTGTGAATTTATAATCAAAGTGTTCATACCCTCGACTGCCTCGCTCGCTCAACGCATGAGACAGTAACCCGGCCAGAGTCCCCTCGTGCACTGGCCTAGATATGTGTTCACACCTCTTACAAACAAACTCACCAACACTTCCTCTTTATAATATTAGTGTGAATTTATAATCAAAGTGTTCATACCCTCGGCTGCCTCGCTCGCTCAACGCATGAGATAGTAACCCGGCCAGAGTCCCCTCGTGCACCGGCCTAGATATGTGTTCACACCTCTTACAAACAAACTCACCAACACTTCCTCTTTATAATATTAGTGTGAATTTATAATCAAAGTGTTCATACCCTCGGCTGCCTCGCTCGCTCAACGCATGAGATAGTAACCCGGCCAGAGTCCCCTCGTGCACTGGCCTAGATATGTGTTCACACCTCTTACAAACAAACTCACCAACACTTCCTCTTTATAATATTAGTGTGAATTTATAATCAAAGTGTTCATACCCTCGGCTGCCTCGCTCGCTCAACGCATGAGATAGTAACCCGGCCAGAGTCCCCTCGTGCACCGGCCTAGATATGTGTTCACACCTCTTACAAACAAACTCACCAACACTTCCTCTTTATAATATTAGTGTGAATTTATAATCAAAGTGTTCATACCCTCGGCTGCCTCGCTCGCTCAACGCATGCGATAGTAACCCGGCCAGAGTCCCCTCGTGCACCGGCCTAGATATGTGTTCACACCTCTTACAAACAAACTCACCAACACTTCCTCTTTATAATATTAGTGTGAATTTATAATCAAAGTGTTCATACCCTCGGCTGCCTCGCTCGCTCAACGCATTGTCGTGTATAAAAAATAAAAAAAAATAAAAAGTGTATGTTGGGCGGTGTGCGCAGGGGTCTTCAGCTATTTGAAGCGAAGACGGGCAATATCCCTGCGCAGTGCGATTATACACGAACACTTACTTTATAGAGAGCCGGATGTAATGCTCAGGATAGAGCCTCGTACTTTTGAAGTACAAGGACCTCTTGTCTATTAAGCCTTAAGTCCTGGGAGTCATGGGCAGGGTGATATCATTAATACAATATGGTTGGGATAGAATATAGCATTTTATTCCATAGACACAATAGCCGCTGAAGGCGGGCACAGTTACACTAATACCAAAATCCGTTAAGAATATAGCATTTTATTCAATAGGCACAATAGCCGCTGAAGGCGGGCAGTTATATCAATACCAAAATCTGTTAAGTCTTTGCCGTAATAGAAAATCAAAATTAACATAAACCAAATATAGGGTACCTGGCCAGGTCCGCACACAAACGTCTGCGCGCACTTAGAACGTTGTCCCATTCACCATTATGATCCGTTGGGTTCGAGCACTGGTGCTGGTCGCGTCATCAAAGCGGCGCGGCGCTCCTGCGACGCTCCGTTGTATGCGAGATAGTAGACGCTGGCTGGACCTTCCGAGGTTTGCGCTGAGCCACTACAGGGACATCGGATCGGAGGCGGCGATGCGGCCTTTGGAAATAAGGTTAGGATCCGTGTGTTGCGCCTTGGGGTCGCCGACGACGGGGCCTGCGCCGTGGCATGCGGTCCACGGTCCGGGGAAACCGCACCCTCTGGCGATGGGGGGACACTCCAGGAAGCGTCAATTCATATGGCCGGGCGGGCACGTGGATTTCAACAGCTCATGTTCCCGACAACTTCGTGGCGGCGAATATCCCCTGTGTCCTTGCGCGTATCGCGGATTTTAAAGCTAAAGGTTAAACTATAGTCCCATGACGGGAAGCCGAGGGCGGCGAAAGTGAAAAAACCCCAAAAATTTAATGATTTTGCTCAAGCCATGTTAGTCGTGGCGCCTATCCAGGAAGAGAGAGAATCGACTCGACTCGATTTGACATTCCATTTTGTCGCGCTCCGTTTCGCTTAATTCGAACGCACATCAAACCAACTTTTAAATATTCTTTAAAAGAACTAATGTTTAAATAAGGTATCTATTCGTTGAATATTATAATAATCTAAGTCGACGATATTAAAGGAGAATAATTAAAATTCTACAACAATCCTACCATGATTTCTTATTTTTTTATGATAAGAAAGGTTTGTTAGGACCCAAGACGGAACGTGTGTCACTAGCTGTCAATGTCAGACGTCCAACTCTGTAGATCTCAGTTGACAGTCTAATCTAATCATGGAATGTTTTGTTATGAATGTTTAGTTTTTGATATAATTCCGTAAGTACACAAAATCGCGTCGAGTTATTGCTACCAATGGTTTCGGCGTGACTCAAAGAACGTTTTGATGTGCGGGTCTCCCTGTTTTCTTAATAAGTATTGTAAAAACAACCTATGAAGTTTGTGTACCGGCGTGTCACTTTCCAATTCAATTTGTCTGGAAACTAATGGATTTGAATGCCTGCTATTGTGATGCGTCGAGAGCCTATCATGCAGGTAATACGCCATAGGAATAGTATCCCAATATATCAACTAATTCACCTAAAATATGACATGCAAGGTTGACCAGTTAGGAATTCAAAATAATTCTGTAGTTATCACTACAGCATGAGACAGTAACCCGGCCAGAGTCCCCTCGTGCACTGGCCTAGATATGTGTTCACACCTCTTACAAACAAACTCACCAACACTTCCTCTTTATAATATTAGTGTGAATTTATAATCACAGTGTTCATACCCTCGGCTGCCTCGCTCGCTCAACGCATGAGACAGTAACCCGGCCAGAGTCCCCTCGTGCACTGGCCTAGATATGTGTTCACACCTCTTACAAACCAACACTTCCTCTTTATAATATTAGTGTGAATTTATAATCAAAGTGTTCATACCCTCGACTGCCTCGCTCGCTCAACGCATGAGACAGTAACCCGGCCAGAGTCCCCTCGTGCACTGGCCTAGATATGTGTTCACACCTCTTACAAACAAACTCACCAACACTTCCTCTTTATAATATTAGTGTGAATTTATAATCAAAGTGTTCATACCCTCGACTGCCTCGCTCGCTCAACGCATGAGACAGTAACCCGGCCAGAGTCCCCTCGTGCACTGGCCTAGATATGTGTTCACACCTCTTACAAACAAACTCACCAACACTTCCTCTTTATAATATTAGTGTGAATTTATAATCACAGTGTTCATACCCTCGGCTGCCTCGCTCGCTCAACGCATGAGACAGTAACCCGGCCAGAGTCCCCTCGTGCACTGGCCTAGATATGTGTTCACACCTCTTACAAACAAACTCACCAACACTTCCTCTTTATAATATTAGTGTGAATTTATAATCAAAGTGTTCATACCCTCGACTGCCTCGCTCGCTCAACGCATGAGACAGTAACCCGGCCAGAGTCCCCTCGTGCACTGGCCTAGATATGTGTTCACACCTCTTACAAACAAACTCACCAACACTTCCTCTTTATAATATTAGTGTGAATTTATAATCAAAGTGTTCATACCCTCGACTGCCTCGCTCGCTCAACGCATGAGACAGTAACCCGGCCAGAGTCCCCTCGTGCACTGGCCTAGATATGTGTTCACACCTCTTACAAACAAACTCACCAACACTTCCTCTTTATAATATTAGTGTGAATTTATAATCACAGTGTTCATACCCTCGGCTGCCTCGCTCGCTCAACGCATGAGACAGTAACCCGGCCAGAGTCCCCTCGTGCACTGGCCTAGATATGTGTTCACACCTCTTACAAACAAACTCACCAACACTTCCTCTTTATAATATTAGTGTGAATTTATAATCAAAGTGTTCATACCCTCGGCTGCCTCGCTCGCTCAACGCATGAGACAGTAACCCGGCCAGAGTCCCCTCGTGCACTGGCCTAGATATGTGTTCACACCTCTTACAAACAAACTCACCAACACTTCCTCTTTATAATATTAGTGTGAATTTATAATCAAAGTGTTCATACCCTCGACTGCCTCGCTCGCTCAACGCATGAGACAGTAACCCGGCCAGAGTCCCTCGTGCACTGGCCTAGATATGTGTTCACACCTCTTACAAACAAACTCACCAACACTTCCTCTTTATAATATTAGTGTGAATTTATAATCAAAGTGTTCATACCCTCGACTGCCTCGCTCGCTCAACGCATGAGACAGTAACCCGGCCAGAGTCCCCTCGTGCACTGGCCTAGATATGTGTTCACACCTCTTACAAACAAACTCACCAACACTTCCTCTTTATAATATTAGTGTGAATTTATAATCAAAGTGTTCATACCCTCGGCTGCCTCGCTCGCTCAACGCATGAGACAGTAACCCGGCCAGAGTCCCCTCGTGCACTGGCCTAGATATGTGTTCACACCTCTTACAAACAAACTCACCAACACTTCCTCTTTATAATATTAGTGTGAATTTATAATCAAAGTGTTCATACCCTCGGCTGCCTCGCTCGCTCAACGCATGAGATAGTAACCCGGCCAGAGTCCCCTCGTGCACCGGCCTAGGTATGTGTTCGCTGCTCAGTAGTTCCGCGCAAGTGGGCCGTAGGCTCGCATCGTGGTTTAGTAGCCATCTGAAATAAATCCATACATATAATAAAACAGTAAAAATATTTTTTCTGTACATTTAGTATTTTTGACTGAAATGGATAGAGGGACACTTAAAAAGAATAATAGAAAGCAAAAAAATTTTTTTGGAATTTCTTGTCTGTCTTTCTGTCTGTCAGTCTGTATGTATGATCACGCTAATCTCCGAAAGTACTGAACCGATTTGAATGAAACTTTTTTTGTTGTGAACACAAAAAGATTTTTCATCTAAGCGAAACTCACGCGGGCGAAGCCGCGGGCGACAGATAGTAAAAAATATACTACTTAATAAGCAAACAGGCGTATGCATAGCCCACCATATGGAAAGCGGTAACCACCGCGAATGAACGAATGAACCATTAAAAAATAGTGTTGCAACTAGCAACCCTAAATTAGTATGTAATTTTTTTAGAATAGCAATGTTTTTTGTCAGTTCAGTTGCTACTTGAAGAATAAAGTAAAATAAGTTAATGTTTGTAATAGTGCTCTCTAGAAATTTATAAACTCTTCCATTTAGATGCATATAGGTACACATGTTTTGGATTAAAATTAGAACAATATTTATAAGCATATATATGAGTCTGTAATTGATTGTAATCTGTTTTGTGTTCTAATAAATAAAGAAATAAAGATGTCGCTTTTTTTGAAGGGCTCGTTTGAAACCAACCAGCTTTACTTAATTACAGTCCAACGAGTATACTGGTATCATAAATGCGAAAGTCTGTTGCGAGTGTCTGTCTGTCTGTTACGCTTTCACTGCTAAACCGCTGGACCGATTTTTATGTAATTTTGTATGGATTGAAGACTCGAGGGCAAACATAGGCTACTTTTCTTTTAAACCCAAAAGGGTTGCAACTTTTGGTGAAAGTTCGTATGAAAAATGTATAACATATTATTTTTGCCGCAGGCGAAGCCGCGGGCAACAGCTAGTAGTACACTAACCTTATAACATGAATCTGCTTAGCATTATCGCCCCTCTCAAATTCCTTAGGCATAACAATATCTTTGCTCCTAATACTGTTTAGTACTGACATTCTTTCCATAGATGTCTCTAGTGGCGGATGGAACATCTCAAAGAGAATGATCCCTAGGGAGTAAATGTCCACTTTCTGGTTGTATATGCCTTTGGTGCCCGCTTGGTACAACTCTGGGGCTACGTATAGGGCTGTGCCAACCTAAAAATAAAAATTGTGTTGTTGTAATGACGGATTTTTCAAAACTGGAAGAAAAAATGTCACTTATATTGCAAGTTTATTAAAATGTCAATCAATCAATAATCTTTATTGTGGAAACACAGGTACAAAGGGGTTAAGGTTTAATAAAGTTTTACTGTGTCCTGTTCTTAGCAGAACGTACAACATTTGAATAATATTAATATTAAATTTTATCTAATAATGTAAAATCCATACTAATATTATAAATGCGAAAGTTTGGATGTGAGTTTGTGAATTTGTGAGTTTGTGGGTTTGTGAGGACGTTTGTTACTCAATCACGCAAAATCTACTGGACGGATTTCGATGAAATTTGGTACAGAGGTAGATTATGATCTGGAATAGCACATAGGCTACTTTTTATTCCGGGAAAAAGCACTGTTCCCGTGGGAAATTCACGCGGGCGAAGCCGCGGGCAAAAGCTAGTCATTAAATAAAAAAAATCACTGAAAATAGAAAATAATTAAAACTAAAACAAATACTTACGTCAGAAAAGTATGTCAATTTGAAATTGTACAAATGTAAAAATGTTGTAGGTACATAAAGTGTTGTAAATAAATTATAATAATCGACTAGCATGGGACCAGGACTTTAATCCTATGGGAATTTCGGGAAATCAACTCTTAGTGCTCCCCTACACTCCCTAAGGAACCTACATGCCAAATTTCAGCTTCCTACGCCCAGTAGTTTTGGCTGTGCGCTGTCTGTCAGTCAGTCACTCAGTAATGGAAGAATTATATATATTGATAGATAGATAGATAACTCATTTATTTGATGCTACAAATACACACATACAAAGAATAGAAGTACACGAAACATTAAAACAAGAAAAGAAAAAGAAAACATGGATAGGATAACACATATTCCATAAATGTGTGTGTTGCAGCAAAACAAAAAGGTCATGGCTCAGTGGAATTATTGCCCGTACAGCAATACACTGATTTTCAGCCATAACCTAGAGGTGCGAGTGCGAACCTAATGTGAGATGAAACAGGTTGAGTAAGTACTTTTTTATTGAATAGGATTATTGATTTATTATATAAAATTACCTGTCCAGTCAAAGAACCATTGATTTCCTCCGGTTTTACTTTTTCTGTAATAAATAAAAAATAAACACAGTAACATAAACATGGTAGGCGGACGTATCCATATGGTGCTTCCATACTGGCAGTTACAAAACGTTATATAACATTTGCTCTCTTTTTCTCATTAACTTGTAACATTAGTGTACCAGGGACAACAGATGTTATATAACATTTTATAACTGCCAGTGTGGAAGCAGCATTAGATATCCTACAACAGTGAAAAATTTAATGTCTCTTACCATCGACTAAAGCGGTAAACGCTTTCGTTGCTAGTCCAAAATCCCCAATCTTGACATGGTCATTGGAGTCCAAGAATATATTGACCGGCTTTAGGTCCCGGTGTATCATGCCTCTCTGGTGCACGTGCGCCAAACCTTAAAGATACATTTATTTGCTAAAACAAGAGTTTTACTGTTTTGGTACATGTATTTGTGGCGTTAGAAAATATAATCCTAATGTTTTAACGGTAATAGACATATATGCAAATTCAAATGAAGAATTTATTCGTTGCGTCGTGACAGCGTCGTCGCAGCGTCGACGCTGCGACGACGCTGTCACGACGCAACGCAACGCAACGGAGGAATGGGGCTTCGCCCTAGTTAGAAGTACTGAGAAGAACATACACCTTTCATCCCGGGAAAAAGCACTGTATCCGTGGGAAATTCACGCGAGCGAAGCCGCGGCAAAAAGCTAGTTTGGTTATAAATTTTTGGACTTGAAGATATACTGGTCAATACTACACTCTCGTGGTGCCATGCACAAAACCACACCCCGGACACTCCATACAACAACGCTCGCAAATCAATTACCTATTACTACTACATTACACATAGGCAAATGACGTTTTCTTCCAACTACGCTGTAATTTTGCCATTAATAACCTAAATAGTATGCACAAAACAGCAATTTATTGCTCCATAGCAAAACAGCGCAGTAAAGTATGTATGAAAATCCATTGTTGCACTGTTTTTACTTGAAAACAGTGCAGAAAAGTAGTATGAAAATCCATTACTGCATTGTTTTTGTCCTAAGGCCGCATATCCCAAGCGACTGACCAATCGCAGGCCTTAATTCTGCAGTCATGACCAAATAGATTTATGTCAGCCAATCAGCGCTATTCCTATAAGAATAGGCCAATCACAGGCTGTAAGCATGACCAACTAGATTTGTATCAGCCAATCAGACTTATTTTTATTCCCGCGAACAAAGGCTGATTATATAAACGACCATTGCCGAAAAAAAAAGAAAATTGATGCGAATTAAGGACTTTAGGACCGGTAGTTGAAAGAAAAGCAGATTATGAATCTCGCAAAAGTGACTTTTAATTGCACTCGTGTTTTTAAAGCCCACGCTAGGCTCGGGCTTCAAACTTACACTCGATGCAATTAAAAGTCACTTTCTGCTCGATGCAACAATCTACTATTGTATACGCGCAAATGTGTGCGTGAAATTTAGTAGGGCTGCTTGCGTGTCGTGGTTATCAAGCAAAATGGCGCGAAACGTGCGCCGATTACGCGCCAGCCCTCGTTCAAGCGTCAGTGATGTCTACAACGAAGTGCGGGGTGGGGTGCGGTATTTGAAATGGGTGCGGGGCGATGAGTGGCCGTTCTGTACAATAGTACTAGATAGTAGTAGATTTTCACTGAGCTATGGCCTTTTTGAATTGCTGCAGCGCACACTTGTTGTATCTGTGTGTGTAAGATTTCGTTTTTAGTTTTAATATGTACCTTCTTATAAGCATGTGTGTGCTAAGCTTATTCAAATAAACATTTTCCATTCATTCACACTATTACTAATTATGTGACACAACACAATTTTGGAGCAAAGCAGTTTAGATAGGTGTACCTTCCACGATCTCCCGGAATAATCTCCAAGCCCGGAAGTGTTCCTGGTAGAGGCCGTTGTCTATGGCTTGCCGGAGCGTGTGCTTTTCGCAGAATTCCATTTGGATGTATAACACCTGTGAAATAAAACTGCGAGGTTATCACCCTAGTGGACAACATTAGAAAGGAAGAAAGAAAATTTTATTGGCCAAAAAAGGGGGCCAATAAACAGTTTATTTTGATAATAACATAATAGGGAATAAAGTCTGGCCAGGTCCTGGCAGAACAGGAAAACCCAAGAAGAGCTGACTTAGTGTCGTGAAAGAGGATATTATGCGATGGTCTCACAACTAAGGATGCCGAAGACTGTGCGAAGTGGAGAAAAAAAAGTAGGAAAGCGGACCCTGGGCTCTGACGCGTACACTGAGGATGTGACCGGGAAAGTGCTAAGATATGTGAGAGAGAGAGAGAGAGAGAGAGAGAGAGAGAGAGGGAGATAGACAATGACAAGTCTTCAAAACATGTCATTAACACGATAATTAATTTAATTTTGGTAAATATTTGATCAGTTCGGAGAGGACAAAGAGGCCAGACTCCGCTGTGGCTCGGACATGCGAAGAGAATGGGAGAATATTGTGCCGTCAAAAGAGCATACATATATACATTTATTTTTTTCCTTATATTTGTACGCCACTTTGGCAAAATACAGAGCACATATATATAATTTTTCACACCTGTATAACCTGTATTTACAAATAAACATATTTTGATTTGATTTGATTTTGAGGGTCGATCGAGGGGCCGTCGGGAGCCCTAGGTACCGATAGAGCGATGAGGTTCTCAAGATCTACGGAGCCTCAGAGCTGACAACTTAAAAACTGTGTTTAAGTTGTTTAAATTTTTTAGTAATTAAATTATATACTACTGTAAGTTTTCCAAATAAAATAAAATAAAAAAATAAAATAAAAAAAGAGCTGGTGCAAGACCGCAAAAAATGGCGTCATCTCGTGTCGTAGGCCAAGATCCACTTCGGGTCGCTGCACCGCTGTAGTAAGTAAATATTTGAATAATATAGTTATCTACGAACCTGATTCAGCCTAGTGGATTGTGGTCTTGGGCTGGCGGAGAGAGGTTCCGATGGTAGAGTCTGCGATTTGTATTCCGAATCGGACGCGAATTCGATGCCGCTGCTCGATTCGTCCTCGGGACTGTAACAATTTAAACCCTTACTGTCTTACTACAAAACGATGTCTAAAGTTAAATACTTGCTAAAACACATTACCCGTTCATAAGAAAAAGATGCTGACAACTAGAAAATGACATTAAAGCACGTGTATTTTAATTGTAAGGGTAATGTGTTAAGCAAGTATTTAACTTTAGACATCGTTTTGTAGTAAGACAGTTATTCTTCTTTCATGGAAGAATCTGAATCTCCTGTAAAAACGCGTTAACAATATAGGTATATAAAATTCTTACGTACTGAGTGACTGACAGACAACGCACAACCAAAACTACTGGGCGTAGGAAGCTGAAATTTGGCATGTAGATTCCTTAGGAAGTGTAGTCCCGTGAGAAATCCTCCTTAAACAGCGGCAATGCCTCATGAGGAATGAGGGATGCCTCTTCTGCACAAAAGGTTCGCACATCGACCACTCCACTTTGACCTTTGACCTTCACCAATACATCCATTAACCAAATCAAATGAATTTAATGTAAATTAGTCAAAACTACCTCATGTTAAACAGAAGCAATGCTATTACAGTCACTCCACTCCATTTTGACCTTCGGCACTATTATCCATTAACCAAATTAAATACATTAGGTATCATAACTAATTACCTCATGTTAAACAGCGGCAATGCCTCATCATCATCATCTTCCTCGCTGTCTGATGAGGAATGCCTCTTCTGCACCGAGGGGTCGCACATGGACCACTCCACTTTGACCTCTTGCCCGAGCTTCACCATTATATTCATTAAATATAAACTAGTTATTACAATTACCTCATGTTAAACAGCGGCAATGCCTCATCATCATCATCTTCCTCGCTGTCTGATGAGGAATGCCTCTTCTGCACCGAGGGGTCGCACATGGACAACTCAACTTTGACCTCTTGCCCGAGCTTCACCATTATATTCATTAAATATAAACTAGTTATTACAATTACCTCATGTTAAACAGCGGCAATGCCTCATCATCATCATCTTCCTCGCTGTCTGATGAGGAATGCCTCTTCTGCACCGAGGGGTCGCACATGGACAACTCAACTTTGACCTCTTGCCCGAGCTTCACCATTATATTCATTAAATAAAAAAACTAGTTATTAAAATTACCTCATATTAAACAGCGGCAATGCCTCATCATCATCATCTTCCTCGCTGTCTGATGAGGAATGCCTCTTCTGCACCGAGGGGTCGCACATGGACCACTCCACTTTGACCTCTTGCCCGAGTTTCGCCACTATGTCTTCAAGGCTGTCGGGTTTCTTCCTTGGAACAAAAATGTTCAATGATTAAGCCTACGGTCGAAAGGACACAAACAAGCAAAGTCACTTTCGCATTTATAATATTAGTTTGGACCAGCTGTTGCCCTTCCTGTTACCCTTTACGGCTAAACTGCTAGACCGATTTTGATGAAATTTGGTATGGATATAGTTGAAGACCCAGTGTCAAACATAGTCTATTTTTATTTACAAAAATCAACCCCCAAGGGGCGGCTGCATTGGGGGTGAAAATTTGTATGAAAACACATGAGATATAAGTTTTTCAAACAGCTGGTCCTAATTAAAATAAATAATAAATGCGAAAGTGAGTTAGTATATTTTGCCGTGGGAAATTCACGCGGGCGAAGCCGCGGGCAAAAGCTAGTATTACATATTTAACAAACAGAATACATATATTGCTCTTACCTAGTATTAGTGACTTTTTCACTGCAAGTGACAGGAGTGTCGCCCTCTACCGGTTGAGTGGTGGACTCGATCCAAGCGTTGTAATACCGCACTACGTTCTCATGGTTCAACCTTGATAACAGTTTAACTTCGCGGGTTATCTTCTTGTTTAACTGGACGCTTTCCGGGTTAAGTTTGATCCGTTTTATTGCGTAGAGGCCGCCGTCTAGTTTGTTCTTGACCTGTTTTTTTTTAATTAATATGTAAATAGGCAGATAGGCATCTCTATGTTTAAAGTCCATTTATCCATAATTGTCCTATTATGTAAACAATATTACCATGTCTTTTTATGATTTTACAACAACATAAATTAAAATAGACTTTTTAGGAAATTACTTTCGTGGTTAATAAATGTTTTACTTTAGAATGTTTAGGTTTGAACTAATATTTGATTTAATTTCAACAAAATTCAACATAAAGTACTGTTAAGTTTGTTTACATAATAAGACAATTAAGAAAAATGAGGTTTAGATGAACACTGAAACTTTTAATGAAATGCGAACTTTAAGACATGGAAAAGTATAGTGGATCGTATTTCAGGTGGTATACTTTTGGCCCACTGAACTATCAGAATTTTGATTAATAACGAATTTAAACCAAACTAATATTATAAATGCGAAAGTGAGTTTGTATATTTGTTTGTAACCCTTCACGCTTCATCTACTGAACCAATCTTCCTGAAATTTCGCATGCACATAGTTAGAAGTACTGAGTAAGACATAGGGTACATTTCATCCCAAAATTCCCATATGACCGAAGCCACCTGGCACAGCTGGCAAAATATGCTGGACTCTATATTTTTATTGACCAACCTGTAAAGAAATATTTTAAGGGAATAAATGTGTCATCCACGGGAAAAGGTACCTTAAGGTCGGTGGCGCTTAAGTCGTTTGGAAAAAGAAATCATACGAGTTTACTTAGCTCATAATAAGCACAATGTCGTAAGTGCCAACGACCATAAGGTACCTTTTCCCGTGGATTGACACAAATGATTATAAGTAGTCAAAAAATAGATTACTTTCAAGACATCTCCGAAGGCGCCCTGCCCCAGCCAGGCTAGCACTTCGAACTCATCGGCCAAGCGCGAGTGGCCGTTGATGGCGGGGCCCAAATTGCGGATTTTCTTCACGGCGTCTTCGTCCTAAAATATTTCATCTCAATGTTTAAATGATAGGATGCTTATCGATGCACGTGATCATAATGATTTTACCTAATATAATAATTTATTTGATATTTTAAATGTTCAATCCAATAATATGAGAAATATATATTAGATGTACCGAATACAATGAATATTGTTACTGAATAAATGATATGATATACTTATTCTTACATCAGAGCCGCTGCCGCCATCATCTTTCCTCTTGCCCCCGACTTGTTTCGCGGGCGCATCGACCAAGAATTGATGATTCATAAGCTGCTCGGCCGACCATTGTGAGTGTTCGTCTTCTGTTAGACACCTGAAGAGTTCATGATATGAATGAGTTGCCATGGGTCTTTTTCTTTAAATATCAAATAGAAAAAGTAAGGGGACAAAGAAATAGAGGTAAGACCCAAAGTAAGATAGATGGATATTAAAATTCTGCAAAGTAACAGGTAGATTCAGTGGGTCGCCACCAACGTAAGTTACCAGGTAACTCAAAACCCTATACGGGTCTCGGGGAATTGGGTGAATGGTCCCGGCATGAGTGGACTGATCACCCGTCTCACAGTAGGACGACCAGTATGGAAAGACGTTCAAAAATGATAAAACCTAAACTATTAAAGATAGGTTTATGATTTTTACATATGTTGATGAATATGCGTAGTTCTACGAATTATGACCCGAAAACTCAAATTAAACCCGGCCAAGTTCTTGTCGGACACTAGCAACCAATGTTTCTTATATGAGCGTTATTTGGTTAGGTTCACAAGAAGATTATGAGCACATGTGTAAATAATATACACGCTCATATTTTTCTAAAATAATATTGTTAAACATAAAAATATGTAAATAGCATAATTATTAAAATTACTCTGAATTTGAAGTCACGTTAATTTGTTGATTATTTGAAGAACCCAAAGGGTACTGATGTGGATCCAGAATACGTATGATATTTTCACGGACCTGTAAAAGGTTTGACATAGGAAATGATATCATTTCTTTACCTATAATATTTTATTGTTGCCAAATAAGGATCTGACGTTATCAAAAAAGCATTCAATAAATTCTTATTAGTGTTAACTCTAGAATTTGGCCTTCCCCGAGCAAAGACAGACTTACAAGTGGTGTTCTTTGGGTCTCCAAATACTGTTTGACTCGCTACGGAATGATAAAATTACCCTCTAGCCATTTTTTGTTTTTAATAAACATTCGAATGCCTGTATAACTAGAATCTTGCTATTTGTGGCGAAAACTTAGACACAATATTCTTACACTGCTTTAGGCAGCTTCAAATATAGCCACAACAGTCGTGTGGCATCAAGCACTCTTTTAAATGGTTCATCACTGCAATAATTTTATTTTTCTTTGTGCTCTTCAACCATATCTTAAACAAGTTCATTATTTTTACGTAGGGGGCTGTACCTGAAATAAGCCAATATTGATGAAGGTGGCAGATTGGGGCAGAATGTCTCTATGGATTCTATATCTGGAGGGGTTTGACTACATAATATAGTAATTTACAGAACTCAAATGTGCTCACATTTTTTTAAAAGTCAAATTGAATTTTTAAATTAGGTCAACATATTATGGTTTTCAATTATTATGTGTATAGGTAAATATATTACAAAATAAGTCAATCTGTTTATGCACATACCTTGTCAAACATCTGCTATTGCTAATAAAATTAACAGTTTATAATAAATACTAGTAATTTTTCTCAAAACTGGATTCAAACAAACAATAAATGAATCTGATAATCAGTGCAGCAATATCTTTGCGCAGCTTTGCGGCGTTCAATATAATTTTGTTGAAGGTAAATTTACAAAAATTTGTTTGAATAGTATGCTTTGGAATGTCCTTAACACATTCCAATATTTTTTTGTACAATATTGGGTAAGTCGATTTTTTATTTTTGAGTACTGGCCGTCCTACTGTGCGTCTGGTGCTTGGGCTAGCGTTCGCAAATAGCAAATAATAACAAGCTAAAAATTTAAAAATAAAAAAACACGACTGACAACTTACATAGCCTATGTCACTCTGAGGAATGCAAGGAATCTAACAATACCTCTCACATCAAAATCTATTAAGCCATTCAGGACTTATGGTGGAATAAAGAAACTTCCATACATACTTACATACATGAACTCTGAAAACATAACACTCCTTTTTTGGTCAGTCGTGTAAAAAAGATAGACGGATTGTGTCAAGGAGAGCATGAGTAGGGCGCACACGGACGATAAATAAAGAGGACATGCCATAATGAAATGTCTCTAAGAAAAATTGTGTGACGATACGCGGGGTAGAAGGAAGTCGGTGCGGGGCACTTGGCTCCGCCCAGAATCGCCAGTTCTGAAGAAAGATGGTTAGGAGAGCCGACCCCAATTAAAATGGGAAGAAGGCCGGAGAAAGAAAAAGAAAGTCGTCATAAAATTACTTAAAGCTAAGATTACTACTAAATAGCAGACAGTCATAAAGCACACAATTGAGCGAAAAATGACATAAGCCCCGCCCTTTAGGTGACGTCGGTGCACCATTGACTGTAACAGTTTAGATACAAAGTGTCCTTTTTATATTTCGTTCGTGGCACATCATTTGAAAGGTTCTTATAATTTTTAGCCATAAATCTATTTATTAGCATATTCATTCTATATATAAGGTGGACTCAAATTAACTACAAATATTTTCAGGACTGGCTCCAGGAGGCTAAATAAACGTATTGGAGATAAAATTTTAAAAATCGATACGCTAGTTTTTATTTTATTTTTTTCTAACAAAAAAGATATTATAAAATGACGACATTTAGTATCATACTGTAGATACATGTTAGACAATTCATTCATCTATAAGCTCCACCCACCAAATAATAGTAGAAAGCTCCACCCATGGAAGTAGTAAGTACTTTGTACAACTGGAAGGTTTACTTCAAAATCCGTGACAAACAAAAATGAACTTAATGTTGAAGTCAATAGTACTGTTTTTAAAATAATCATAGTTAAAATAAAAAACGTGCCCGAAAGAGAATCACTTTCCCGTCATTGTGTCCCTTTCACTCAGTTGCTATGTTAAGAACTTACTTCTATTTAGTAGAAAACGTTTACAATGAATCAATGGAAATTCGTTGTGTAAGTATTTCTTATTTATTTACTAGATACCATCTAGATACAACTATTACTTGAAATCATTTTCATTAGGCAACATATTGGAAGAAATCTATACATATAATAAAACAGTAAAAATATTTTGTCTGTACATGCAGTATTTTTTACTGAAATAGATAGAGGGACACTTAAAATAAAAAGAATAATAGAAAGCAAAAAAAATTTTTTTTTTATTTTTTATCTGTCTGTCTGTCTGTATGTATGTACGCGTTTCACGCAAAAACTACTGAACGGATTTGAATGAAACTTTTTTTGTTGTATAGCTGCCTGGCAACATATAGGCTATAATTAATTTTGAAAACTGGAACACCTGATGAAGAACCTTAACAGAACAGCTAAACTATAAGAAATATGGAAATGGTACCTTTGCAAAAGTTTATCAATCTGACGAGCATTTTCTATTGACGTATAAAAATCGAAGATCAGGATCATCTGATGAAGAATTCCAAGAGACCAGCTACACTATTACATATATGGAAATGGCGCCTTATCAAAAGTCGTTCAACCTGATGAGCATTTTCTTCTAACGTATAAAAACTGAAGATTATGGAACATGTGATGAAGAACTCCAAAAGACCAGCTACTCTATAAAATAAATGGAAATGGGGCCTTAGCAAATGTCGTTCAACCTAATGAGCATTTTCTACTGACGTATAAATAGCCAGGACACGGGATAAGACAAAGAGGGACTCGGGGTGGGAGTGGTAGTACACGGGAAATTGTAGATAACGAGCAGATGAAGATCGTTTATTGAATGAAATATCACTTTTGATTCTACGACGTAGGCGATTCGCTAATGTCATGTTTCGCTTCGCAATGCGTCATGTAATCAGAAATCAATGCGATGCGACGTGCAAAAATATACACCAATATATTAAAATATAAATTCTTGATTTCTTTCTACAAAACATGCCATATAAAAACCGGCAGTGTTTCGCAGACGTTTCGCAGTGAATCGCTTTCGCATAATCGCATGCGAACGCGTCGGTGTACTAAGGGCGTAATAGCATGAAAAACTTTCTAGTTATGGAAATAGTAAATATTTGCAATACACTAGCAACACAAATTAAACAAAATGGCTGCTTTTTTTCTGTAGCGCGTAAATTTAATTGTTTTTAATAATTATTATTATTGGAGTTTGAGAATGGTTAATAAATGTTGTGCTATTAGAGGTTGCAATAAAGAAATCATACCCAGGTTGTGGAATTTCCTTCCACGGGTAAGTTTTCATTTCTGGTAGTAGGGTGACTACATAATAATTATAAAGAAAATAAATGTATCCTAACAAAGATTCTTTTTTCAGATTACCGCAAATATAGAATTAAGAAAAAAATGGATTGGGATGATTCGTGGGAAATTAACTAATAACTCGTAATATGTAGCTTACATTTCCAACCTGAGGATTACCGGGCGGATTATTAAACTAGCTTTACGCTGTTGCAAGGAGAGAAGTATTGGGCTCAGACGCCCTATCTTAGGATGATCTGAGCGACATAACAATAGGGCAGTTATTAAAATCCTGCAAAGTAACAGGTAGGTAGATTCAGTGGGTCGCCACCAACGTGAGTTACCAGGTGACTCAAAACCCTATACATACGGGTCTCGGGGAATTGGGTGAAATGGTCCCGGCATGAGTGGACTGATCACCCGTCTGGAGCTTGCGCTGGCATCCCCGATAAGTAAATAAAATAAACAATAACGTTTAAGTAATTAAATAAATCGTTTTTTTAACTTGAGTATTATTTTACTTAGTTTATAAATAGTACTATATTTTATTGAACCTATGGAATAGCTACATATTTTGCTAGTAGCGTAATTGTAGGGGCGTAAGAGCGCAAACGAACGTAATTTTGACTCACACACAACTCACGAAAGTAGGCTCAATTGCCTTCACACTGACTCATGACATGTGACATGTGGTTCACTGGTCCTAAGAATTTTGTTTAACATGGTCACCCTCGTCAGAAAGGGACGCGCCACGATTTCGAGCCTCTCTTTCGGCTCGCTTTTCTAGTCTCAGTGAACCTTCCAGTTGTACAAAGTACTTACTACTTCCATGGCTCCACCCACCAAATAATAGTAAAATTAAATTGATTTGCCGTCTTCCTCTTTTTTATCAAAAGTGCGTGGAAGACAGAGTTTTATTTATTTGTGTGGATTAACACACCACACACACACACACACACACAAATAACCTAAGATAGCCTAATAACCAATGACATTATGTCATTGCTAATAAATAATAAGATGATAATTTAAGTGTAAGTTTTGGGGTTTAAGGCGACTAGGAGAGCAAACACGTGAATTTGGTTTATCAAATTTATTAATAAGTTTACAATTTACAATAAAATAATACTTCCCATCACACTTTTTCACACGTAAACGTAAAACGTGCACTCATCTGTCCACAAAATGTTATTATTACGGTTCCTACACAACCACTGCGAAAACTCCACTCTGTCTCATAGTCCGTCGGGAGCATCTCCTGAATCCTCAGAATATGATAGGGATGAAATCCCTCGCTATGCAACACTTTTAAAATGTATGATTACGACACAAAGAAGACACGTGCGGCGTCTTCAGAGCTGGCCACCGGGTGTCTTAAAAAAAAGTCCAACACATTTTCTTCCAGCCGTACAGGATACCGCGGTCGGCCTGCACCAGGCCTGGGTCGGAAACTGCCGGTCTCGCGGTGACACTGCACGGCACCAAGAATAGTTCTTGGGTTGATCTGCCGACCATACCTCTCGAAAAAAATCTCGCACGCCCGAGTACAAATTTCATTTGCATCATGGTAGCAGATTGTCATATTCAAGTAGTCCTGGTTTTAATATCGGTAAGGCATTTTTTACAACATACAACTTCATGTCAAAGCTTTTTATTAAACCAATCTCCAAGACAACGTCTATGGTATATCTCTGGTATGTGCACAGAGTATATCAAAATGAGGTTGTAACATTCCTCCCCAATTAACTTAAAGCATTTCTTCGATTAATCGACGAGGTGCTTGCCTCTGCCGGTTCGGGAATACACAGAGTATCTATCAGCAGAGTCGACAAAGTATGTAATGTTTTGTCTCATGTCAAGGTATGTATTTTTTTACATCTTTATTAAACATGGTCGTTACTATTGTGCAATAGTTTTAGGTCGGGAAAACAATTAAATACGTAGGTGATAAAAGAAAGTCAAGTGCGAATGAGGCCATACCAACTAGTAGATCTATCAAATGGTTCAACATTTTTGCTCTCACTAAAACATAAATAAAAGCCAAACTTTATTTTCGCCATTCGATCCGTAGACGCTGTTACTGGACGAATTACATTCACTTTTTAGTGTTCGAACGGGACCCTATTACTAACACATCTTAAGAATACGAATAATTAAATTAAAACAATTATTTAAGGGGGCTCCCATACACCAAACGTGATTTTTTAGAATGCTACGGAACCCTTCGTGCACGAGTTCGACTCGTACTTGGCCGGTTGTTGATTTGATTTGAAAAGGAAAAATGAAAAGTTTTCAGATATCTTTATTTTCTGTTTGTCAAGACAAGAGACCTTTCCAGTAATAGAATAATCCATTAATAATAATATTAAAAAAACCTATGAAAAAAACCTATAAAAAAAGACCTATGATTGATTGCTCCGTTCCATAGTTACTCTATGACAGAGCGGCACCATAGATAGAGCAACACGGACTCACGCGCGCGCCGGTGGGCGGCGGCTTTTTTTTGTGGCCGCGTGTAGGTAGTTTCATTTTAATTGGTTAAAATAATTGGCCAATGAGGTAAGGACTGAAACATCGTCTCTCGTGTTTTATGTTACATGATACAGGATGTCATAATGTTACGGTTTTCAAAAAACAAAAAGTTAATTTTTCTCGAAAACTAGCGTGTAGAAAATTGAAAAAACCACTGATATTATTTCTAAATAATATCAGTAATCAGCCCTGAAAATATTTGTAGTTAATTTGAGTCCACCTTATATATATATATATCTCGATTGTATCTATTTCTTACCATGATTTTATAATTTTATGGACATATCCAAGACTTATGTTGGAAAACAATGGCATTTACCTCGAAAAGAAGTCTTTAGCTGCACTAGGCAGCTCCGGTGGTATTTCATGAGTAGTTTTCTCTTGGCACAATATGGAGAGTAGTAGATGGCCCGCAGCATATATGTCTTGCGCGCGGGTCTGTCTAGTTGAACATAGAAATTACTGTTAAATCAGAAATCAAACACACAAAGGTAATATAACACAATATTCTAGTTCGTCAAGTTACAAATTATTCACACAGAACTAAGCTACTTGGAAGTGGTAGTGGCCTAGTGGTAGGGCATTCGCCTGTGGCTGCAATGGTCCCAGGTTCGAATCCTGCCCGTGTTACATGAGTTTGTATGCCAATCTGACTCATGTACCTAAGTTAGTTTTCATTGACCACAACTTGCTTTCGGTGAAGAAAAACATCGTGAGGAAACCTGCACTCTGGTTAATGATTATTAGTTAGTGTGTGAAATGGAGAACGCAATGGCAAACCACTCCATTAACATTGCCAAGATAGTCGTTGTGTGTTTCATTCCATATATTCCTCGACCCTCAGTCATGAGGAATATGGCTAAGGAGGAGGAGAAACTTATGAAACAGACTAATCAATTAACTCATCAAACACGGTGAAACATTGCATCAATGCAGAGATAGAACTACTGAACATGGAAACTTAAATTTTTTTCAGAGAGGTAGTTGAACCTGAAGTTCGGACCGGTCGTTGTGGAAGTCTTTCGGCTGAGAGAGAGAGAGAGAGAGTTGAACCTGAACACAAGTCAGTGTAGGACCATTGTGTATATACGACGCTAGATAGCTGCAGTTGTCAAGTCATGTCAGATATATGCAAAAATCCCACACCAGTGTTATGTTAACACACTTGATAAAAAAAGAAAAGAGTGAGCACTAAGAAAGGAAATTTCACCCCTAAGGGGGTGAAGAAATGAACTCTCTCGTGGGCGAAGCCATGTGCCTTTTTTTTAACTGCCTATCTATAGTGTCCCACCGCTGGGCAAGGACCTCCTCTCTGGTTTGTCATTTCTGTCTATTCAGGGCATTAGCTCCAATCTCTGTCCGTCGTGTCCGGATCATCCGATCATCTCGTTTCGGGGCGGCCCCAAATGCAATAGCTAATGACTAAATAAAATACTTACTTCTCACAAAAATTATCGCCATCTAGCATCTCAGCCAACCAGCTGTCCAAACTAGCACCAACCAACTTGACCGCACCAAACACGTCCAAATAAACGTTTTCACTCCTCACATCTCTATGCACTACATCGGCACTATGCAATTCACTTAACGCACTAAAAACACCAGCACCAACATGCCTTATAAGTCTTAACGTTTCGTATGTATCACTATTTTTGCACTTATCCGATAAATACTTTAACGAACTACCTAGAATGAAGTTTCTGAATATATAAACTGATTGGGTTGCTGTCCGTCCACTTTGGCCTTCTTTGCACGTTTCCATGGCTATGTATGGCACTAAGTTTGAATGTTTTAACCGGCACATTGATTTTAGGTCTTGTTGTAATGATGTGAGTAGGCGGTGCCACGTTTGGAAGTCCGGAGTGGGGATGGACCACTTTTTGGTTAGGAGCGGCTCTCCCGTTTCGTCTTCTATCGCTAGGTAACTTGTTGCCCCATTAGAAGAATGCCCTGAAAAAGTTATGGTTTGAAATATTTGTTTTATTTTCTAAAAATATGTAAAGAGTAGCAGGTCCGAAAAGGCCTCTTTGATAAGTCAGAATATGATTACTTTCCCATTTCCTAAATATTTACAAATGAACCTTATAAGTGGTCATTAATGCCTAGGATTTCTAGGCATTAATTGACGCGTAACATGCCGCATTTTCTCGCTCCGTACAATTTATATGAATGAGAAACACAATGTGCTATTTCACTTTAGTCAGTATAAGTGAGTGAGATACCATAATATATTGCGCAATTATTTCCTAGTGAATACGAGAGAATGCTCCGGACAGAATTCCGGTCCGCGTGCGTTGTATAATGTGCTTCCCGCTCACTCGTTGGAGCAGCTCATAAGTTTGTTTCGCTCGAATTCGCGGCGCGAGCGATTCGCACGCGGATTTGCCCCAGTTTGATACAGAATCTCGTCTTTATCCCTTATGGGGTAGACAGAGCCAAGAGTCGTAAGACTTGAAGGCCACACTTAGCTGAATAGTGGGCTTATTGATGGAATGGAGATTCAGGTATAGTGACAGGTTGCTAGCCCATCGCCTATGAGTGGAGGAATCCCCAGTTTAAAGCCCTTTCCCTCGATTGACTTTTACAATCTGCGCGGAAAGAGAAGCAGATGGCACATTCTATGTTTTTTCTTCACTCCCGATCAGCATGGAAGCCCTAGTTTGACAATTTTTTTTTATCTAGCTATTTATGTCACTGCTAGGCAAAAGCCTCCCCTAATTCTCTTAACTAATAATAGTAATTATATTTGTTCTTGACTAATAATAGTAATTATATTATTTACCTAAACAATTTCCTATATAAACTTTCTTGTGGTTCTTCTGCGTTATCCTGAGCACTTGTGCGCACTTCAGATTGCACGTGCAGGCCACGTCTTTGGGCCTTTTTCGGACCACTTTCTTCGCAGGAGACATCTTGTCATCGGCATAACTGTAAAAAGAACAAATCAGATATAGACACAGAGGTTTCAATTTAAAATCTACTAAAATATTATAAATGCGAAAGTTTGGATGTGAGTTTATGAATTTGTGAGGACGTTTGTTACTCAATCACACAAAATCTACTGGACGGATTTCGATGAAATTTGGTACGGTACACGGGTAGAAAATAACGGGAATAGCACATATATACTTTTTATCCCGATATTCTCACGGGAGCAGAGCCCTGGGGCGCGGCTAGTAAAGAAATAAGTACTAAATTAAGTATTTATTTGCAAACACTTACTAAACCAACAAGCGAATTATTAAAAAATAAAAAACACGACTGACAACTCACTTAGCCTATGTCACTTAGAGGAATGCAAGGAATCCAAAAATACCTTTCACATCAATATCTGTTAAGTCGTTCAGGACTTATTCATTTAATATTAATTCATTAAATTATGATATTATACTTATTATCATTAATTGATATTGTAATTGTAATTTCATTTGACATTTTTTTTTTATTATTGACAATATTGTAATTTCCTACGACTCAATTGGCAAAATATGTTTGACACTATGTTTTTATTGACTATCCTGTAAACACATATTTTAAAGAAATAAATGATTATGATTATGGTGGAATAAACTTACATACATACATGAGCCCCGAAAACATAACACTCCTTTTTTGGTCAGTAGTGTAAAAAGAAGAATCATTCGTGTAAAAAGAGTGAGGCCTATACTTAGCAATGGGGTAAAAAAGATTAAAAGTGCTATTTTTAAGCCTATTTCAATAAAAAATGACTTTGACTTTAAAATGATAATGATGACATACTAAACCAACTCAGGCGTCCCCCCCTGCCCCTCGTGGCTGTCGTCCTGACTCAGGCTGGTCCTGTGCACTCTCTGTCTGCGCGCGCAGCGCAGCATCTCTTGGCGCTTTTGTATCTCATCCTTCATTTTTTGTCTCTGAAACATAAACGATATACTTATATTACCATTTTTTTACCATTTTCTTCTTTACCTTTTTCTCCATTTGGCACAGTATATTCACTTTTTTCACCTATTTTAGTTCTGAAGCTTGCCTTCGATCGACACTTTCTTCCTATTTATACCATACCTTTTTTTTTTTTTTTTTTTTTTTTTGATTCGCAGGGGGAAATGCCTTTACACACAGAGTGTGGGACTCCTGGGCCGCTAGCCGGCCCAGACTACCCACTAAAACCCCCTGCGGATGCCATCGGCCGCTTTACAGGGAGGCGCCTCGGATCTATCTAACACAAGGCGCCTCAGCGACTGGCCGGTCTCTGTTATCGGAGACCGGACTCACCATTTTCAGGGGCACCTTCCGACACCTGGAAGACCCCTGCCGCCGGGTGGGACAACCAGTCCCATACTCTACGGCGCTTGCAGGCGCGCAAGGTAGCGCCTGCGTCGCACACCCCTCCGCCGTCTTCTAATCGGGTCCGCGAGGGGTGGTCCTCGCGGTCCCTTTCTTCGGCCTCCCTCTGCGACATAACAGTCTCACAGAAGGAGGCCATTGCCTCCCAGGCCCTGTCGCTCTCGAGCATCGCCTTGACGACACTCGGGAGCGACAGGTCCACTCCGCCCAGTGCAGCCGCCAGATCGTGGCGCTGCCCGCTCCATCTGGGACACTGCTCGAGAACATGCTGAGCAGTGTCCTGAGCATCGCCACAATCGTGGCAGACTGGCTCGGCCTCCCTCTGGGCCACGCGGTGCAGGTACCCACCGAAGCAACCGTGCCCGGTGAGCACCTGCGTCATGCGGAAGGTGAGAGGCTTGCGCCGCCTCAACATCCATCTCTCCAGGACCTGACGCAGAGCTTCCACTGTGCGCACACCGTACTCGGCCTGCGCCAGGTCCGCCTCCCACCTCCGCATGAGTTCCGCTTGCCCTCGCAAGCGGACCCGCCGGACCATCTCCGGCGAGGGCGCTCGCCGATTTCTTTCCGGCTTGCCACGAAGTGGTACACCTCGGCGAGCACCTCCGCCACCAACTCCCACGGCGGGTCGCCCGCGAGGGCTGTGGCCGCAGAAAACGCCACTGTACGGTACCCCCGTATCACCCTCACCGCAATCGTCTTTTGCGCCTGCCGCAGCAGACGCTTATTATCCGCGGTGAGGGCGTCCACCCAAATGGGGGCACCGTACATCGCCATACTCCGGCATACGCCAGAGTACAGCCGCCTCACGGCGTCGCTGGGCCCACCCAGATTGGGCAGGAGTCGGCCCAGCGACGCAGCCGCCTTGACGATCCTCGGCCCCAACTCGCGAAAGTGGGGGCGGAAGGACCATCTTCCGTCAAGGATGAGTCCCAGATATTTCATCTGGGTACTCACCCTCAACTCTTCTTGACCCACCTGGAGGCGCGCCCCTGAGGGGGTCCTCTCGTTCGGGCCCCGCGGAAGAGGAGGACTTCGGTCTTGTCCAAGCGGACTCGAAGCCCTAACCCCTCTATGCGGCCAACCAAAAGGGCGAGACCCGTTTCGGCCAGCCGCGCCGCCTCGCCGAAATTCGCACCCCGGGACGTGAAGAGAGTGTCATCCGCATAGCAGATGACACCCGTCCCGGGGGGAAGCCGGCACCGCAGGACCCAGTCGTAGGCGATGTCCCACAGGATAGGGCCAAGAATCGACCCCTGTGGGACACCGCACTCGACGCTCCGCCGAACCATTCGACCCCCCATATCCTCGTATAGGACGACGCGTTCCTCCAGGTACGCCCCCAACAGCTCCCGCAGGTACGAGGGCACCTCGAAATACCGAAGTGCCTCCCGTATTACACTGTGCGGGATGCTGTTGAAGGCGTTGGCGATGTCTAGTGACGTCGCCAAGGTCACCTCGCCTTCCCGATCCGCCTCCTCTGTCACCGACCGCAGACGCCTGAGGGCATCGACGGTGGACCTCTCGGCCCGGAACCCGTACTGCACGTCAGAGAGACGCGGTCCCGGGCCTTCCTCCACATGCTGAACGAGGCGAGAGGCCACGATACTCTCCAGGGCCTTGCCGGCCTCGCTCAGCAGGACCAGAGGTCGCACCGCCGAGGCCGAGTCCAGGGGCCGGCTCCCCTTCGGAATGAGGCAGAGTCGGCCCTCCTTCCACAGTTTCGGGAACTGCCCTCTCGCAGACAGCGGTTGAGCAGCTCCCGAAAACCCTCCCGAGGTGCACGAGAATCAGCGCAAGCACCTTCCCGTGCACCCCGTCCGGACCCGGTGCCCTCATCTTCGTCCGGAGGCGGTCGAGCACCGCCTCCATTTCGACGTCGGTGACGGGAGGCGGATCAGCCTCCACCCGCTCCTCCTCCGCTTCGCCAGGCGGCTGTCGGGCCATCCTTGGAGGAGAAAACCCCCGAGGATTGCCGGGGAATAGGCCCCCGACAATCTCCTCCAGCAGAGCCGGCTGGAGGGTCTCCGTTAATGGGGCCGTCTGTGGGCGCATTTTGTTTCGCGCCCACTTGTACGGTCGGCCCCACGGATCCCTTTCGATACCCTCCACCAGCTCCTCGAGGGCTTCCTCCTTGGCCCGACTGATGGCCAGCTGTAGCTCCATTCGTTTTTCCACATACACTGCATACAGCTGGTCATCCCTCCCCTCGTCCCGGGGGCTGCGCCGCCTGCTTCGACCGTAGGCCCTTCGGGCCGCGTCGCAGGCGACGCGAAGGGCGGCAATCTCAGCCGACCACCAGTATACCGCCCGCCTAGGGGGCGCACGACCTACGCTAGGCATGGCCGCCCGGCATACCGCTGTGAAAGCGTCGCCGAGACGGTCAGCCGCTTCGTCCACCCCCATTCCAGCCAGAGGCGGGAGGCTCCAGCGGCCGACGATGGCCGCCTCTTCCGCCAGCTCCCGGTCAAGCCGCGTGAGGGCCCAGCGCGGGAACCGGCTGCGCACCCGGGACGGCGACGCCGCCTGGCTTTGGGGGGCGGCAGACACCTCGAACCGAATATACCGGTGGTCCGAAAGTGTCTCCACCCCCGCTTCCACCCTCCAGTTCATGACGCATCGCGCAGCGGCGGGGGTGGCGAACGTCAAGTCCACCACCGAACCACCCGTCCGCCGCACACACGTCTGGACTGTCCCCCTATTCAGGAGGGACAGTCCCGCGGCCAGCGCCCACTCTTCAACCTTTCGCCCCTTGGGCTCAGTGGCCGGGTTCCCCCACGCCGTTGATTTGGCGTTGAAGTCACCGGCCACCAAGACTTTTAGGGGCGCCAGCCGCCTCACCTCCGGCCCCAGTGCGTCCAGAAACTGCACCAGGGCCGGCAGATCCCGGTTCGGGGAGAAGTAAACGCCGATTATAGCGTACTCTCCCCGAACCGCCACCACAAAGCCGTTCCCTCTCCTCTCAATCGTGAGAGGAGGGGCGACGCCAGACCTAGCCACGATGGCCACGGTGCCGTCTAGATCCCCGGCCCAATGGGGCAGGGAGGGGACCGCGTACGGCTCCGAGACCACCGCGACGTCCACATCCCACTGCGCCATGGATTGCAGGAGCAGATCCTGCGACCCGGCGCAGTGGTTGAGGTTGGCCTGTATGAAGGAGACCCCCATCACTCCTCCATTTGGCCGTCTGGCGCCGCCTCTCGTCTGTCCTCACGCGGAGGAGGGGACGGCCCTTTCCTCGGGTTGGCGGGGGTTACATGACTTACCCCCCATGACATGGTTGGCCGGCTTACCGGCGTCGCGGCATACCACGCAGCGGGGCTCTGCTGTGCAGGAGGCTGACAAGTGTCCCTCCTCCCCGCACCTGTAGCAGAGCCGGCTGCGGTCCGCCTCCGATGGGCACAGCGCGGCTGTGTGGCCCTTCCCCATGCACTTGTAACAGTGCATGGGGCGCGCCTCCAGCAGCCGGAGCTGCGCGCGGCCCCATCCCACCCTGAGGCTGCCCGCCTCAGCCCACTTTGGCTGCTGTCACCGGGCAGCGCATCAGGACAGAGCCAGAGCCCCGCCAGTCTGGGCGGATTTCACCCACCCAGACCTGGTCCACCGCGCAGCTCCCGGCTTGCGCGACCGCAGCCTTTACCCGCTGCACTGTGGCCGCATCGTTAAGGCCCGTCACGCGGAAGTCCGCGGTTTTGACGGGCCTGGTGACGTCCGCGACACCGGACAGGGCCACCGTCAAGGCCGACGCAAGCACGTCAGCCTTCTCTGAGTTAGAGGAGCCGAGCACCTCTATTAGCCTCGCTCCGGTCGCACTCGGGCGGATCCGTAGCGAGCTGATGCCCAGCTCCTCCAGGTCGACATCTTGCTCGGCCCTGAGGAGGGCGGAGCTGTAGGTGGCCCCGTTCTGCGCTGCCTGCGGCTGCAACTTTATGATCACAGCCGAGGAGCTCGGGACCGAGAGCTTGGCCGCCCTCGCCGACGCCGTCTTGGGGGCGCCCTCGGCACCGCAGCGGGGGCGCCCGTAGGTGCCGCCGCTGGCTTGGGCTGGGTCTTCTTCCCCACGCCCTTCCCCTTCCCTTTCCCCTTCCCCCGAACCTCCACCCAGGGCAGCTCCGGGAATTCCTCGACCGGAGCTGCCGAGGTTGGAGCCGCCGAGGTCGGAGCTGTGGAGGTCGAAGGCCCGAAAGGCCCCCACTCCGTCTCCTTCTGGGCGCCCCTACGGGGGGCCTGCTTCTTTGGGGCCGGGCGTGCTGGAGCCCGGACCTCCATCTCCTCCACCGCCGCCGGCCGCTCAGGCCGCAGCCTCGGGCTCTGGCCGGAGGCCTCCTCAATGGCCGCTCTCGCGGCCCTCGCCACCTCCGAGTTGTCGCCCGCCAAAGGTGGGCGCGTAGCCCTCCGAGGTAGGCGAGCCTCCAACTTCTCCTCGATCATCCGGCCCACGGAGGCCTCCAGCCTCTGTAACATCTCCTCATATGAGGGGGTGGCAGCAGTGTGCCTCCCCGAGACCTCGCGTCGGGCCTCCTCGAACCCCCGGCGGAGCGCAGCGACCTCTGCCCTCATGTTGGCCACCTCTCTTTGGAGGCGGCCATTGTCAGCTCTGAGGCGCCGGACCTCGTCCGACTCGCTGCGCGCCACCAGGGTGTCCACAATATCCCGGATATCCGAGGAGGCCCGCATGATCTTCGCACTGTAGCCCCCTTGAGGGCAGTCGTCTTTCCCACGAGGCTGGTGATAATCCCCAGCCTCTCCACCGCGGTGCTCATGAGGCCATCGGCGCCCATGGCACCGAAGTCCCGCACCTCAATGGGGGCCATGACAGACCCCTCCTCCTCGTCCCCACTCGGGGGTCCTCCTTTCCGGAAGGCCCGGGCATCCAGGGTGGCCGAGAAAGAGGCCTCAGCATCCTCCTCCCGGCTCCTTCTGACTTCAGCCCGGGCCCTAGTCTGGGACGAGGCACCCCGAGCTTTCCCCTTTTGGCCACCGCCTTTGGCTGTGGCGCGCCAACCTCGGTGTCGGAGCCGCTCGCCACCTCTGAGTAGAGGCGTTTGCTTCCCAGCACCGACTCCGACAACGAGGTGATGGAGCCCATGCTTCCCAGCAGGCTCCCCAGCCTCCTTTGGCCCACCGCCACACTCCCATCGGTAGCCTCCCCTTCCGACACCTCCCTTGCTGTGATCGGATCTGAATCTCTCCAGATCCGACCCTTTTCTTCCCCCATCCGAAATATTACCCCCCCGATTTTTCCCTCCCCTCCCCAATGGTTGGCCCTCAGAAGGGCCTTTTGGGTGGCCCTGAGAAGGGCCTTTCTTTCGGAAACGCCCGGAGGCGTCCCGCGTATTATGGCGCTCAGACATCGTATTTAGCAATTGTTGCTCCGGCTGCACAGAACTATTAGCCGCCGGCCTGCCACTCCGTTACGGTGGACAGGACGCGACGTTTCCAGGGGACGCGACGTGGACGCTAGCTCTGTGGGGTGTCCCCCATTTATACCATACCTGACCCAATCTACCCTATCTCTTCTTTGGTTTTCCCCTATTCCTTAATCCCTTTACCTCCATAATCAAAGCCCTCTTTGTAATGTGCTTGTCCTCCTTTCGATCATCTTAACCTATACCACAGAATTAATATTAGTACTACGTACAGAAAGGAAACTCCTGCCCCTCCCGCAATATGGCACCCCCCGCTCCTTCCGCACTTCTCCCCTGTTCTTGTGTAACTGTGGGACGTTCGACTATGAAAACGCACACATTGACGTGTTACTGACGTGTTCACGGATATACAGTTTCATTTGTAGTAGTAGTAGGCATATTTGACGCGCCGTTTCTATGAAGCGCCCGCCCTTTGCCTATACCTATTTAGTGTATATGTATACTGCTATCGAACCATTACCATTGTCAAAACAAAAAGTTTCAAAGACACTGCTCAGATCAGTCAGCTAGTGTGCTCCTAACAATGTTTTAAAAATCTAATTAGTAAAATTGATAAGAACTTACTTCTTCCTTTTCCCTGATTTCCATGTCATGTTGTTTCAATTTCTCTTTTTCTGTATTCTGTTTCACCATTTCGTCATAGAAGGAGAGAGTAGGCTTATTGTGGTCATGAAGAAATTGCTGAAAAACATTATGTAAATGAATCAGTGAAAGATATTATTTCTAAAAAAAAAAAAGCCTAATGAGGCAGGGAGGTAAATTTATTTTGAAAAGCCTTTACATAACTAACTTTTGGCAGTAGTTTCATCAGAGTCACAGTATATTTTTTCTTTGCCAGCGTGAAGTCTTGCTTGCAACATTCAATATCTTTGGAGTGGAATTTAAAGTAGTTTTGGCTCTATATTGATATGGTAATCAGCCAGTCAACTTTTTTCCAATCTCAAACTTTTTTTCAAGTCTCAATTTGTATCCTTTACGTGTTTTTGGTGCAATAAAGCATTTTTACTTACTTACTTTTTTATAAATAGATAAATAACATGTATAACACCTTAGGTATTGCAGTTCATTAATTTTTGGAATTGAATTGTAATATAATTATACCTGAACATGTTGTGCTAGTTCGAAAATCATGACTTCTCCGCACTTCTCTGAAGCCAAATTGACTAGTTGCGCCAAGAGCTTCTCAGCATTTTCCGCAGACAGCCCTTTCATTTTTGATATTTCTATTGTTGGAGGCCTGAAAATATTATTGAACTGAATTATTTTTTGCATAAAAATATTTTATTCTAGTTGTGTCTTGGGGCTCCGCTCCTGTGGAAATTTTGCCATATTTGCAATTCCAGTTTATAACCTACCCGTGTACCAAATATTATTATAATCTGTCCAGTAGATTTTAGGTACATAATGACAAACATGACTCGCATACCAAACTCGAAACATACACATTTATATACCTAATCTAAAAAAGTGGGATTGTTATAGACATTATATTAAAATGTTGATAAATAAGTATCCCAAACAAACAAAAGTTCTCATATCAATTAAACAAATATTGCAAAGTAAAAATATAGCTTTAGCTTTGCTAGATATCTATGCCAATCACTACCTATTGATAAAAAAAATCAATACATACTTATCAGGATAATTGTGACAGCACTTAAAGCGCAGAGTGATGGAGCAATGGACATCAGGCATAGATGAGTTGTGCAACGGGTAGAGACTTAATAGGAAGTCATTTGGTCGCCAAATCTTCCAAACAGTTGGCTCACGCTTGTCCTGCACCAGATCTCCATATATAGCCTATAATTTTAGCATAATTAACAATCAAGAATAAACATTTTTTAAGCAAACTTTACACATTAACATCGATTACAGAGAGTTACTCAAATTTCATCCAAATCGATATGTTTGATGATCAAACGACTGAATTAAGTACCTAATTTTAAAAAAGTACATACAATTCAGATGATATGGATTAAGTACATCACTTCTAACTGAGAAGACAACAAACATGTTAGTACAGCACAACATTACTCTTCTATTTATAAATACACGTGCTACCAAAAAATCATGCAATAATTTGTAAACTTACAATGCATATTCTAAAAATATGATACTAACCTGTAACGCTTCGAATTCATTATTTTGTCGTTCCTCTGGCGTTTCGTCACCCATTATTGTGGGAGAAAATTATCATAATCTCAATATTCACATATAAATTACTATTTTCTAGCACAAAAATAGCTTTTTGCTTTCTCAGCAATACTTTTAGGAAAATAAAGAAAACACCGCCACACACAAAAACATTTCATTTCAATTCAACTAAACTCAAGTCACAAAATGACATATGACTTTGACATTAGTGACAGTTTTGAATGTAAGACAAAGATAAATACGTCCATACGTCCAATATTTTATTATAGGTAGGTATTAGTCAAAGAAAACTTCTGTGGTATGGTATTAGTAGGATGATGATTTATTCAGGATAATAATTAAAGTTCAGTAATTTTTTTTATTAAAGTTACAATCGAAGATTTATTCAGAATTACTTATTTTGAATGCAGGATCCCTTTTGCCGATCGGCAAAAGTGTGGCATAATCACAGGGCATAATGGGTTTTGTTGCGTGAAGGTGGAATGGACAGATATTATAAAGGTAAAGCCTGACCTGGAATAAAAAAACCCTCGCCATGTTGCGGAAAAGCAATAGAACTTTCTTATACTGGAAACTAATTAAAAAACCCATCTGTCATTTCTCCAGTCAAAGTTTGACTTTCAATCAAGGGCGGATCCAGTAGGTATTTTTTTCTGGGAAGGGCACTGTTTTCCATTTTCGAGAATATTTCCGAGAAATTTTGAAGAAAGTTTCCGCTTGTTCTTTGAAAATTTTGAGAACGGCACATCTCACATCTCTAATAGTGGCAGATTATTTTTTGGAAATACTTACTTGTAAGATACTATTACTACTAAATCCAGTTATTTTAACAACACTGTAATCTTAATTTGAAATGTACTGTTACGGAAGTTGCCTCCACAGTGCACTATATATATACAATAATAATCTATGCTTCACAGTATGTACATACACAAAATAGCAGTCGGGGGACGGGGAGCACGTGCCCCTGTGCTCCCACCCTTTAGGTCCGCCACTGCTTTCAATAATGTTGCAATATAAAACGCATTAATCTGGTCAGGCTTTATAATACAAATCCGACGGGACGTAAGTACCTAGCTCGATGGCACAAATAGGTACTTATTGAACATAGAGCTACTCCTTACCGCGCGCGGAAGTCCTTGTTGCTCGAAGGTATTGAACGACATGCTCGGAAAATCAATGAAATTTTCTTCTCGCTATAATCTTAATTGCTCAGCTCAATAGTTTACTTAGGTAAAAAATGTTAATTCAAAGTGGTATTTTTAAGGTGAACGCAGACTTGTGCTGCACCGCACGCACCGCAGTCGCCGCATTTGATTTCTTTATATGAAGTTATATGGTAACCTCGCATCGCACCGCAGTACGCTAATGCATCTTTACTACCCAAGGCTTGTGTTACCGATTGAGGATCTTGCACCCTGTTCATTAATGTATCTTGACAGAAAAAGTAGGTGCAGATTTATTCTTTCTTGGCCTTAAGTTTCGAGTGGTAACGAGCGGTGACGGCGTAGGTAACGAGCTCAAATTTCCACTATCTTCAGATATATAATCTTCATCTTCAGGTACATAATCTTCATCTTTATCATCTTCACTAAGTTCTAAACTGTCAATGCCTACGACTGTGCTTACACTTTCTTTTGAGCTTGTTTCGCTATCACTGATTTCTTCATCATTATTTTCTTCCTTATTTTTGGAATTTTCAAGTTGCACCACTGTATAATCCTTTGTTATTTCTTCTTCTAAGAAAACAACATCTCTACTTCTTACAACTTTTCTTTCATTTTTATCATTAAGTCTATAGCCTTTAGATTCCAAACAGTATCCAACAAATATTAGTTTCTTCGATTTACAATCCCATTTTAATCTTTTTCCTTGGGTATATGCATCATAGCTGGACAACCGAAGATTCTTATATGTTTTAGGTTAGGTTTCACACCTGTCCACATTTCTTCAGGTGTTTTGTAATCTATAGACTTAGTCGGTGAACGATTAATCACATATGCCGCAGTAGAAACTGCTTCTGCCCAGAATTTCTTTGATAATTTGGCATTAATAATCATACACCTGGCTCTTTCCACCAGAGTTCGATTCATACGTTCACTTAAGCCATTTTGTTCCGGAGAATATGGTATTGTAAACTGTTGTTTGATACCAGATTCTTTACAAAATTTATCAAATGCTACATTCACATATTCTTTTCCATTATCACTACGTAGCACTTTTATCTTTCTTTGCAGCTGATTTTCAACCAGATTTTTGAATTCTTTAAAATAATCATAAACTTGAGACTTTGAATGCATAAAGTAAACAAATACCTTTCTTGAGTAGTCATCAATAAATGTGACATAATATCTGGCACCACCCAGTGACTTTTCTTCCATGGGGCCGCATACATCTGAATGTATCACCTCTAGAAGACCGGAAGCCCTAGTGCCCACACTCTTGAATGGCTGTCTGGTTTGCTTTCCCTGCAGACAGGTGTTGCATGTCACATTCTTCTCCTGATCAATCTTCAAATCTAAACCTTCAACAGATTGATTGAGTTTATGCAGATTCTGGTAGTTCAAATGACCCATTCTTTGATGCCATAACTGAGCAGAAGATAACAGAGCAAAAGTTTCATTATTTATTACATATAAATTATTTTGCATACATCCTGTCAGTACTAGTTTTGAATTTTGATATATTCTACAGCTGTTCTCATCAAATTTTACTTCACAATTATTCTTTGTAATCTGATGTATTGATAATAAGTTCACTGCCAAATCTGGGATAAACAATACATTTTTTACCTGCACAGTGCCAATCAATTTCTTAGTTTTGATATCATAGATTTGTATGTTTACCTTGCCACAACCCTTAACAGGCAAAGTTTTATTATTAGCAACAGTGATGTTATGTATTGAAGCCGGTTCAAAATCATAAATCCAATCTTTGTTGTTGGTCATATGCATAGCAGCCCCTGAGTCGAGGTACCAACATCCATTTACTAAAGCTGGAGAAGCCGGAAAAGCAGCCACAAAACTAGAAGTCTCATTAGACTTGTCGTTCTTCTTGTCACTATTAGTATTTGTGTTCGAGCCTTGTTTAGAACGACAATATTTAGCTAAATGACCATATTTATTGCATTTATAGCATCTCGGGCCTTTTCCTGAAGGCTTGTTAGCATGGTTTTTATGATTTTTGAAATTAGAGTAAAATGCTGCAGAGTCATTCTCATTTTTGACATCCTGAAGAATTTTTGTTTTTACTAAATCGGTACTTATAGTCACACCTGAGCTTTCCATTGCCATTATCATCGGCTTGTATGATTCAGGTAGCCCTGCAAGGAGGAGCGACCCAGCCACTCATCATCAACATGAAAGCCAATGTTCCTGAGCTTGTGTGCACAAGATATTACCTTATTTACATAACTTTCTACGCTTCCACAACTTTCCAGATTAGTTGTGATCAATTCTCGTAGCAAACCAACCTTCCTAGTTAGTCCTGAGTCATCAAATGCCTTCCGCAAATTGGTCCAAACCTCTTTTGAAGTTTTTGCCTCTTGAATATGAATATAGTTGATAGGATCAATTAGCAATATGATTTTTGACTTGGCTTTCGTGTCTTCACTTTTAGTAAAGGCAGAGGCGGTTTTGCCATCGCTTTCGATGCATTTCCAAAGTTCCTCGTGTTCCAGGTACTGTCTTGACAGCAAAACTCCACGTGGCGTAATTATCACGGCCACTTAGCTTTTCGATCTGAATCATATGTCCATTTGCCATTATAGTGATTACTGATAGGGTTTTTGATTTTGGCTGAAAAAAATATACCTGAAAACTCGCGAAAAACGTGACTAAGGTTTCGGATTTAGGTTATACTAAATTACCACGCACGCAATTACTTTTCGCGGAACTACTTAAATATTTTCCCTAATCTAAACTAATTAGGCATGAGAGCCCATAACCTATAGAAAACTGAATAATTGACTGGAAATAACGAGATAAACTAGGGAAAAACGAAATAAAAGACAGAGCTTCACAAAGCGATACGAGGCGTAGTCATATATTGTCTTTGACAAGTACAGTACAAAAACAAAAGGGCACGTTCCATAATAACAAATTATATCTATGGATGAGTGTGGCTGCGTTCATATTTCTACACGGACGCTGCGGCGCGGGTGACATCATTCGCATCCAGACCAGAGGCCGGCCGAACATTAAATAACTCTTGTTGGCATTCGATTTTCTTCTTCCTCTATTAATAAACAACTGATAACAAATCGTTCGTCAATAGCCATTCTGTAATTTACGCTTAATTTTGATTAAATTAGAAGCGAAAAATAAAAGAGTGCCGTGACTGCGGCGGTGCGGCGCGGGCAGATGTGCCAGGCCATCAACAAAAACGATGAATGCGGTGCGTGCAGTGCGGCCAGTCAGCGTTCACCTTTAACGCCCGATGTATACCTAACCATATATACCATGTATGATTTGACATAAATATTGTATTGTTGAAAAATAAATAAAATAAAATATAATCAATACATTTATAATAATTGTTTGTAATATATTGGGTAAAACTAAACGCGGGCGTTTCGCATTGCTGCCGCCAGAGGGCGTTCGGGGTTTTCACATTGCTAGCGCGAATGGCTCGCGGACGGTCGCAATTGTCCCATGCGATATCGGTTTGATTTTTAATACGCGAGAGGTTCCGCGTTCTTTGATTGCTAATTAGCTTGAGTTGTGTTTGTGAATTTCCTGTTTGTTAAATAACTATTGAACTTTGTGTTTGTGTACCCGTCATGGTGACTTTTTCTTGTGAGAGGTGAAATGTGGCTGGCTGTTCACATCTGGCTGTTCCCGAGTGAAACTACGGGAAGAAATCTATTTATTTGTCCTGGGGAATTGAGATCTCAAGGGTTAGGTAGGGTGATTAGGAATTCCCCCTTCCCGAAGATACTCAAGTTTGGATCCGAAGAGAAAGAAGATTTAGCTTGGTAAGTGTTTTTTAAGTGTAATTAATTTATAGGTTAGGTTATCATATTGGGCCCTGTAGCTCCCTTCATAAGCTACGGTGGTAGCAGACTGCGTTAAGTTATTTAGGTTTTAGTCGGGCAAACGTGGTGCCGCGTGGAGATTTCTTCCCGGTACTTATTTTTTACCGGTGGTTTTTTCCCGGTGAAGTTCCGGTACAGAATTCTTCCCGCCGCTTCGTTTGTCCGGATTCGCTCTGCGCACATTTTCTGGCAGCAGAGCGTAGTTGCTCTGCACATTTTCTGGTAGCAGAGCGTAGTTGCTCTGCACATATTCTGGTAGCAGAGCGTAGTTTATCTACCCTCTATTTGTTCGTTTGTAAAAAATAATTAATTGTTTGTAAAAATTATTAGATTTTTCTTAGTTTGTTTGTATAAGAATATTTGTAACCTTTTTGTATTTGTTTGCGGTTTGTACCGTGCGTTCCGGGTTTGTGCCATTCTCATACCTACCGCGGTTCTTCGTGTAGTTGCTTGATTTTGTTGGTTTTTATTTACCTTTTGTTATTTTTTGTTTGTGACTTGACGCGATGGCGAAGGCCTCCAATGCTAGGGCGACACTCGCCAACGAATTGAGATGGTTTGTGACGGCCGGAGGACTCCTGTCCCGGAAGGACAGGGAGGGCGCCATACTGCTAAGAGCGGATCACCTCCACTCACGTTTGATTAGCGCGGAAGCGGCCATGGCGGCGCTTACCGAAGCCGATCTTACCCCGGAGGCCTACGCAGGTCACATGGCGGACATGGACCAGATCCTGAGTCTGCACGATGATATCGCGGAGGCGGTGACCGCAATAAGGGCGAGACAGGCTGGCGGACCAGCCCTCGCACACCTGTTAGACAGGAAGGACCAGCGGTTACTGGTCGGCTCCCCACCCTTCAGCTGTCCCACTTTGGGGGTAGGATGGAGGAGTGGGTAGCATATAAAAATATGTTTGAGTCCCTGGTCGTAGCACGACAGGATTTGTCGAAGGCCCAGAAGATGGCCTACCTCCTCTCCACTCTTGAGGATGAAGCGCGGTCGCTCATCCAGCACCTCCGGGTGGAGGACGACCAGTACGATACGGCTTGGGAGTTATTGAACTCCCGCTACCAAAACTTACGTTTGTTAGCGGATGCGCACGCCGCACAGTTGATGGCCCTGCCCAAGGTGGCCAACAGGGCACAGTTGCGCCTGCAGTTGCTCACGCCCGTTACAGTGGCCTGTAACGCGCTCCGCACACTGGGGCTGCCGGTGGACCAATGGTCCTTTTTGCTGGTGCACATTGTATTGGGCAAATTACCCAATGACATCCGCTCGCGATTTGAGCGCGAGAATGCGGAACGGGATAGCACCACCCTACCAACATTCACTGACTTGGTGAAGTTTTTGGAATTTGAGGCACGGGCTGCTGAGAATACCATGACGGACTCAGCGCCATCCAGAGCGCCTGAACGTAGGCCCTTGGAACCCTCATGGCGAGGGAAGCCCCAACAGGGACGGCAACCGCCACCGCGTGGAGCTGGTGTGCGGGTTGCACACACGGCAGCAGTCGCGGGGGACGCGGACTGCCTGCAATGTGGCCGGATGGGCCACAGCCTGCTGCAATGCAGGGACTGGCAGAGACTGCCAGTACAAGATCGGCGCCGCATGGCAAGGCGGCATGAACTTTGCTTTTACTGTTTGGGCAGTCACTATGCACGTGACTGTCCCAGAGCCATACCATGCAGTGCATGCCGTGGGCGGCACCACGCGATGCTTTGCATGAACCGCAACGGGGATGGCACCCGGATGTTGAGGCAGGGGTCCCCTATGGGCGGGGGCGCTCCTGCGCGAAGCCCTCCACCACCGGACGGAGGACGCGGCTTCGCTCGTCGCACCCCCCTCGGGAGGGGGTCGCGTACCTGCGCGGGTCTTGGCGGACCGGGACCACGCGCCCCAAGGTCATGGCCAGTATGTAGCTGGCCAGGCCCCGGATAGGGCCCCCATGGGCGGGGGCCCTAGATCGGACGGGAGAGTGGGGACACCCCCTCCACGCGGGTTACCACTACCCACCACATGCAGCCGCAGCGGTTTTCTCCGCCGCTGCACGAGTACCCACGGCTGGAGTACCACCCGCCGTACCATAGGTATGGCCGGGCCGCGGGTTATGCACCCCCTCAGATGGGGATGTGCACTCGCCCGACATATTATCCGGGTCAGTGGCGCCCCCTGGGTTGGAGAGAGTGGGGAGCCCGTAACTAGCTTGCTCCCTTGCTGGGACAGAGCCGCGGACGGTTCTGCTCCCTACCGCGGTGGTCCGCGTATGGGGTCGTGGGGGAGAAGCCATTAATTTGAGAGCTCTGTTGGACTCAGGGGCTCAAAGCAGTTTGGTTACCACTCGAGTGGCACGCCAGTTAGGTTTAGTCGTGGAAGACTCGCCTGTGCCACTTCTTGGAGTTGGTGGCATACAAGTGAAGTGTCTGACGGGCCAGACACTTGTCACCTTTTCTTCGCTGAAGTCCTCCACAATGAGGATCACGACTTCGGCTATGGTAATGGATACCATTGCGGGTTGGCACCCCTCGACAGACATACCGCCGGGTGTGTTGTCTTTGGTTTCGGGTCTGGATTTGGCCGACCCCTTTGTCTTTCATCCCGGCCCAGTGGACTTGCTCCTGGGCTCGGACGTATTGGGTTGGATTTTGTTGGGTACACAGAAGGCTCTGGGTTCGTCTTCACTGATGGCAGTGTCTACGATTTTTGGTTTTGCCCTGATGGGCCCTGTGTTTGATAATGGCACCGCGGAGGAGCCACCGGTTGTCGCATCTGCGTCCTTGGCCAAGACCATGCAAAGGTTTTGGGAGGTGGAGGAGCCACCTATGAGTTCCAGGATGGATCCGGAACACGCTGAGTGCGAAGCCCTTTTTCGATCAACCACGGAGAGGTTGCCCTCCGGTCGGTTTGTAACTAGGTTACCTTTTGTTGCCTCTCGTCCTAGCCTAGGGCAAAGTAGGGCGCTTGCGGAGAAACGACTGCTGTCCATGGAGCGACGTATGCAGCGTGACCACGTACTTCGCGATAAATATATTGAATTTATGCGCGAGTACGAGGATTTGGGTCACATGTCTCCGGCTCGAGTTGATTGGAGCTCAACTGAGCATTATTTTTTGCCCCACCACGCGGTGGTGAAGGCCTCAACGGGCAAGTTGCGGACTGTCTTTGATGGGTCCGCACCCACTTCGAACGGAGTTTCGTTGAATCTATGTTTGCATTCAGGTCCCAAATTGCATAGGGACATAATTGACATCATCTTGAACTTTAGAAGACATCAAGTGGTTTTTGGCGCGGACATCCGGATGATGTTCCGCCAGACAGTCATACATCCTGAGGACAGGCGATTCCAGTTGATACTCTGGCGTGAGCGCCCTGAGGATCCTGTGACGGTGTATGAACTCAACACAAACACGTATGGTTTGAAATCTAGTCCCTATATCGCCATCAGATCATTGCTTGAATTGGCAGAGCGGGAACGGATCCGCTTTCCCCGTGGGGCTTCCGTGCTGTCACGTGACTTGTATGTTGATGACGTGTGCACCGGAGCCCAAAGTATTGAGGAGGCCCTCCTACTGCGGGATGAATTGATTGAAATATTGAAGACAGGTGGCTACGAGCTACGTAAGTGGTTGTCTAATGAGCCTAAAGTTCTAGAAGGGATCCCGGAGGATCACCAACAGAACCCTCACCTGTTTGAGGATGTGGATGATCCCAACAGGATAGCGGTGCTGGGCATGCAGTACCAGCCGCTAACCGATATTTTCACATTCCAAGTGGACTTGGAAGTACCAAAAGTCTGGACTAAGAGAACGGTGTTGTCCGTAATAGCTCGTATGTTTGATCCAAGCGGTTGGATCAGTCCAGTGATATTCTCTGCAAAGTGTCTTCTTCAGAGACTTTGGACTTTGGGCGTCTCGTGGGACGAGCCGCTGTTTGGCTCTCCATTGGATGATTGGCTCGAGTTGTTTTCATCGATTAAGGAAGTCAATCGGATTGCCTTGCCTCGTCGAATATTGCCCCCGGGAAATATCGAGCCAGCCTGCATGGCTTTTGTGACGCGTCGGAGCGAGGCTACGCCGCGTCAGTCTATATGCGGACAGTTGACGCCGATGGCCGGGTCAATGTCTCGCTTTTGTTAGGGAAGAGCAAGGTCGCCCCCATCAGGACTAGGCTGACTATTCCCAAGCTTGAGTTGAGTGGAGCTCACCTTCTCTCTAAATTGTTGCATCACGTTGCATGTGAGCTGGCGGCCACGGTCGAGATACGGGACATCTTCGCCTGGTCGGATAGCCAGGTCGCGCTTGCATGGTTGCGCGCGGCCCCACATACCTTGGAGGTTTTTGTGGGAAATCGGGTTTCCCAAATCCAGAATATCGGAATTGATATAACATGGAGACATGTGCCGGGAGAGCTTAACCCAGCGGACTGTGCCTCCCGAGGTTGTACGGCACCAGAATTGGTGTCACACCCGCTCTGGTGGGGTCCAGAGTGGCTGATGGGATCAGAAACTTCTTGGCCTGTCTGTCAGACAGATGTTACTTCTTTGAGTTTGACTGGGCTCCGTGTACATGCTGTAGTCGCTGAGACGACGTCGGAGCCGGATTGGCTACTTGCTCGGTATAGCAGCTTGGATAAGCTTCTGGGTGTCACCAGTTGGATTAAGCGTTTCATACATAATTGTAGAAACCCACAGGCAAAGCGGTTGGAGCCGATTGCAGGTGCAGAAGAGCGCCGGAGCGCATTGTTGCATTGGGTCCGTGTCGTGCAGACCGGACGGTTTGAGTCAGAGCTTCGTATTTTGCGCGACGGACGCGCTAAGTTGAAGGGCGCGGTCGCTCGTTTGAACCCGTACATCGACTCGGATGGGCTTCTTCGGGTTGGAGGCAGGCTCCGGAAGGCGGATCTTCCATATGAGACTCGCCATCCTCTGTTGTTGCCCAAGGGCGGACCCTTGGTGCAGCTTTTGGTGTCTGATCGACACATTCGTAACGCCCATGCTGGGTGCAATGCTTTGTTGGCTATTTTGCAACGCGAATTTTGGATATTGTCTGCCCGAAGAGCAATCCGTAGTGTTCTGTTTCGATGTATTGCATGTTATAGGTTGAAGGCATCCACGATGCAACCACAGATGGGTGATTTGCCCGTTGATCGAATTCGACCTTCGAGGCCGTTTGACGGCGTTGGAACCGATTTTGCCGGTCCCTTTTCGATCAAGGCTTCTCCCTTTCGTAATGCCCGTATTGTGAAGGGCTATTTGTGTGTATTTGTTTGTTTGGCCACCAAGGCTGTCCATTTGGAGGTGGTATCGGCTCTGACTACGGAGGCCTTCGTCGCCGCGTTGGATCGCTTTGTTTCGCGTCGAGGTCTACCTTCCCTTATTAGGTCTGACAATGGCACAAACTATAAAGGAACTGTAAATTATCTTAAGGATGTTTCTGTGTTTATTGATAAAAATTGTACTAGTTTAAGTCAAATTGCTGCCCAAAGGGGAATAACCTGGAAGTTTAGTCCCCCAAGTTGCCCCCATTGGGGAGGGATTTTTGAAGCGGCTGTGAAATCCGCAAAGACCCACCTCCGCCGCATTATCGGAGAAACGGCTCTAACTTTTGAAGAGCTGGCCACAGTGTTTTGTAAAGTTGAGGCGGTCCTCAACTCTCGTCCTCTCTGTCCGCTATCTCCAGATCCAAATGACTTGGAAGCTCTCACCCCTGGTCATTTTTTGGTGGGAGGGCCTTTGAATGCCCTGCCCGAATACCCGTGGAAGGATGAACGCGTATATCGGTTGTCGCGTTTTCAAATGTTGCAGCAAATGAGCCAGGACTTTTGGCGTCGCTGGTCGCTTGAATATTTGCATTTGCTGCAGCAAAGAGTGAAGTGGACAGACAGGACTGAGCCTCCCAGGGAGGGTGATTTAGTATTGTTAAAAGAGGCAAATTTGCCCTCATTGCTTTGGCGACGAGCTCGCATATTACGTTTGATTCTTGGCGGAGATGGCACTCCGCGTGTGGCTGAGGTGTTGGTCGACGGTTCGATTTTAAGGAGAGGTGTGACCTCTCTCGCCCGCCTTCCCGTAGAGTAAGCTAGCGGTCTGCTTCTCAGACCGGGACGGGGGGATGTTTGTAATATATTGGGTAAAACTAAACGCGGGCGTTTCGCATTGCTGCCGCCAGAGGGCGTTCGGGGTTTTCACATTGCTAGCGCGAATGGCTCGCGGACGGTCGCAATTGTCCCATGCGATATCGGTTTGATTTTTAATACGCGAGAGGTTCCGCGTTCTTTGATTGCTAATTAGCTTGAGTTGTGTTTGTGAATTTCCTGTTTGTTAAATAACTATTGAACTTTGTGTTTGTGTACCCGTCATGGTGACTTTTTCTTGTGAGAGGTGAAATGTGGCTGGCTGTTCACATCTGGCTGTTCCCGAGTGAAACTACGGGAAGAAATCTATTTATTTGTCCTGGGGAATTGAGATCTCAAGGGTTAGGTAGGGTGATTAGGAATTCCCCCTTCCCGAAGATACTCAAGTTTGGATCCGAAGAGAAAGAAGATTTAGCTTGGTAAGTGTTTTTTAAGTGTAATTAATTTATAGGTTAGGTTATCATATTGGGCCCTGTAGCTCCCTTCATAAGCTACGGTGGTAGCAGACTGCGTTAAGTTATTTAGGTTTTAGTCGGGCAAACGTGGTGCCGCGTGGAGATTTCTTCCCGGTACTTATTTTTTACCGGTGGTTTTTTCCCGGTGAAGTTCCGGTACAGAATTCTTCCCGCCGCTTCGTTTGTCCGGATTCGCTCTGCGCACATTTTCTGGCAGCAGAGCGTAGTTGCTCTGCACAATAATCTTAGGTGTTACGCGTAACATCCAATACAAATGCCAGGGAAGGGAATGCGAGTCGAGACGATTTCCGCCATGATTGGCGCCATGTGGCCAGAACCCCAGCGTCCGATGCCGTCCCAGTTGTTGCTGGGCACCCACTGGAAGAAAGATAATAAAAATAAAAATATTTTTTATTAGGTAACACAATATTTTTTACCTTTATACTAATTGCTGGAGCCGCCTTTCAAGCAAACAATGCTTGTGCCAGCGGCGACTACGCTCTCAGAAAGAATTTTTCAAATGACTGCAAAGCCTACTTACAGATAAAGTATCTGTCTCTTTACCCTTTATGGGACAGATAGAGCCAAGAGTCGTAAGACTCGAAGGCCTCGCTTAGCTGAAAACACTTATTGGTGGAATGAAGTACCTCTAAGTAAAGTGACGGTTCCAAGCCTATTACCCGTGCAATTTAAAACCCTTTCCCTTGACTGACTTTTACAATCTGCGCGGGAATAGAAGCAACTGCCAGCATGCTTTTCATGCTCCCAGACCAGTGTCAAAGAAAAAATTAAAACGTGAACCAGCATGTTGGAAAGCAATATCTGCAGAGTTAAATGCATATTACAAAAAAAATGCCAGTAGGTAGGTACCTAATTAAATTTAAGCACCTCATGACCCCCATGACTCATGGGAGTCATGAGGTGCTTAAAGGTCAAGGTCACCTCCCCCTACATCCGCCACTGATTGGCTGAGTGATAAAATAAAGCTTACTCGTCTAGATAGAGCCTCAGTAACATTATTGGCAGGCATGTATATCATCCGGACACCAGACCCTGCTTGCAGACTCATCAGTGAAGATCCCGCCGAAATTTCTCCCGTGATCAAGTTCTTTTGAACCTAAAAAGTAAAAACAAAAATTATTTTGGTCATAAACGTAACAAAAAAACACTGGCACTTAATCTAGGGTCCTATAAAGTTATCGAATATTTTAAGCTTATTTTAGTTAATGCATTCAGTACCGTCTTGACCATACTTTTACACGGGGCTAGTGCCCAGGGCCCCCCCATCCTCAGAAACCGGGTGTTAGCCAACTTTAGGTGCCTGATGCGCACGAGTTTTGATATGATCTATAACAGTTCTTATATGACGACATGATTGGACAACTACCGCTATCTAGCGGCAGTAGTGTCATACTGTGGTCAATTATGAGATCATGATAAGTACACGAATCAGGTTGATCAGTCTACAATCTTACAGGTTTCGAAATTTTTTACTTATTTTTGTATTACTAAGGGTTCTATTGCGGTATCAATACTCACCGAAAGTTGATACTGTACTAAACCATGATTATAAGTTCCTGTATACTTCTGTACTGATTGCACTCGATTATTGTTCAGGGTGACTTCCACATCAAATCCGACGGTCACATCACGGAGGTTCAAATTGCCACGAACGGTGGCGAATGTAGTAGTGATGTTGTCGCTGGTTATTGATGAGAGTAAGTCTTGGATGTTGGTGAGGTCCATCTTCTGGATGGATACGAGGAACCCATTGTGGTACATCACGGTGCCGTTGACAAAGAAGTTGTATAAGGAGTCGCTGAAACACATATATTGTATCATCTTTACAATAGGGGACCGGACAAGGTAAGAGAATTGTTAAAAATATGTCATTTTATGACATATTTTTAACAATGACATTTTGCGACTTTTCAGCACGAGTTTATTCTCATGAGCTAATTATTAGAGTTCAAATTTTTCGGGAAAGTCAATTTTGTGAATGTGAATGTACTTTTAGTTAGGGGCGTTTTGGTATCGTCCAAACATCGCTTAAAAAATTGAATTGCTTTTTGCTTTATCTTGGGAAATACTTTGGTGATTCTATAACATTGTGAGATATTTCAAAGAAGCATCAGAAAAAAAGTTGTCCGGTCCCCTGTTCATTCATACATTGCTGATTTCGAACACGATTATCAGCTATTGTAATGTCCTCACTAGTGATGTACCGCTGAAAAATTCCCCGTCCTCGAAAATTTCTGAAAATTCTCGAGTTACTACCGAGAACGGTTTTATAGGAAAATTTTCCGTTCTTGAGAATATTTCCGAGGAATTTTCTGCTTGTTCTCGAAAATTTCGAGAACGGCACTTCGTCAGTTCTCACTGCTATTATAAAGAGGATAGATCATAAATCGTCACGCGGGCAAAATGCTGTTTGTTACTGACCTTATAGTTTGGTAAATGTTATCCGTCTTCAAGTTACACCACTCCTGACGCTCCAACTCATACATAGTCTCTTGGAGTACGTCCGTGAAGAACTCTTGATAGTTCAGTACATGGCTGGTGCTAACTGTAAAAAAATCTTTCTTTAATGTCTTGGTATTCCACCAAATGGGTAGTCCAAACATCATAAATATCTATATACTTTGTTGACGTAAATTGTAAATCTCATATTATCTCTAACAAATCACCTGAAAGATTTTCAATTTAGTTTTGCCAAAGACTTGTATGTAAAGGCCTCTCCTGAAAAAATACGTTTTCCCTACAGTCTTCAGATGGCCAGATATCCTGGTGACCGTTGGAATTTCAGCTAAGTATCTAATTATCTACCTAAGCACCTAATGCACGTATTGTTTCATCAAAAGACTCTGCTACCTATATTTTTATACAGATGTAGCTAGTAGCTTTAGTTTTTTGGAATAATTAGTTTGAAGGGTACGATAAGTTGGATACTTGGCACAACCATAGAACCACAGAAATAATAAGGTACAAGTAAGTACTCAATTATAACTTGACTCTTCATTGACTTGAACAAATTACAAACATTACTTAATTACTGCTTACCCCAATTTTGACTCGAAACCAAAACCACTCCGACACTAAAAAATAAAACTAAAAACTTTAGCATTGTCTTTTTTATTTCTCAATATCAAAATATATAAAGTACTGATATTTAACAAACTCTTAGGTCATCTAACTATTTAATCTGTTTTATTATCAATCCATCATTCAATTACCTGATTATCATTTATAGATTAGATATTTACTAGGTACCCTTTACTTATCCTTATAAAAATCTGTCGGTAGATAAGCACCTACATTTCTCTCAATAGAAACGGAGAACAAAATATAATCAGCATGTATATACTCGTAGATAGATAGAAACAATGTTGGTCAGTACTTGATTAAAATTATATATAATAAAATATAATGTACAATACGTACTTATGACTTAACCACCTTGACCGCGTTCAGACGTTCAGTGCCCATTGCCCGACAGTTTAACGTTCATCGGGTGGTCTACGGCACTGGTTATTCCCGTCTTCTTCTTAACATGTCGACTCGACGGTTCAAATTTATGATGGCCATTATGACGCCACTGATACATTATCTGATGTCATTTTTCACATTGATGACCTTATCTGTTGCATCGTCATTACAAGTCCTTCAGCGTGCAGGCTGTAAGGCACGCAGGACAAGATAATAAGTGTGCCAAAGTTTGGGGAGAGGCACTGGCAAGTCATTCCCGTTAGTCTTTAATACAGGAACCACTGCTTTTATTATTCATAGTTCACTCGAGAAAAGGTCTATTGGATTTTCTTATTTGTAAAAATTTCACTATGAAAGTATTTGATCATCCTCGAGTATGACATAACTAGGTGAATAGGTACTTCTTTCTTTCTTATCGAGTGTGTTATGACCATGTAATAATACCATTGTAATAAAGCATATTGTACAGAATTTACCTATTATTTATTTCAATCATTAGATAGGAATTTAATTTCTAACACTGGTGTCAGATTTGTTTTTACGACCATCGCCAACTAGTGGCAGTAGCATATATACACTAGTAAACCAAATAGTCAGCTAGTCTGCAGGTTTTCCATCACCGGAAGCAAGTGGAGTTGGGTGGATACCTACTGATCATTCAGATGCTAGGTCCTCGACTTTGACATTTTTCAACTTTTAAAATAATGAGAGGGAAAAACAGTGATAAATTTAGAGATCATTTATTAGCTTTTAAGTGACAGGACAGTCGTAGCAGATGACCGGGAAGCTGACCCTGTTGGTGACGACATCGAGAGCAATGGGCTGGAAGACTTCTGTCCACGAGGTGATGCCAGTGAATGTTATGTTGGAGTCGTACTGGAAATGGAATAGATTAACTTTATTTTCTTTAACATGGTAGGCACAGTTCATAATACATTCATTTCATTTAAATTTAAGAAGATTGTTCTTGTCGGTGGAGTTTTATCTATCTCTCCCTATTCTCATACAAGCTATATATTGCAGGCAGCCCAAGCTGCTCTCTGTTCTAGTGCGTCTGTTTAGTATACAAACTCTCGGGCTAAAGAAATAAATTACTTTCATCTCCTCTAATGATTAAGAGTTCATCTTTATGAGGCTCATTTATTAGAAAATATACATTAAGGGCTACTACCTACTCTTTTAAAAAATAATTCTAATGATTTAAAAATGCAGTAAGATTCACTTACCAAGGCAGTTATTACATCTGTGGCATTATTTGTTGGCAGGAAGTTAAGCTTATTGAGGCTTCTAGGATGGTTGCCAGCAACGGTGACTACGGTGGCCAAAGTTTGGGTGTTTCTGAAGACCTGACAAATGCAAAATCGTTCATTATTACTTTCGCCGGAAGAAAGAAACGGATTATTATTTATGTAATCCTATTATGCACATAACTTGCTTCCAGCGAAGGAAAATATAATGAGAAAACCTGTCGAGTTGATGATTTATTACCTGGAGAATGATATGGTAAAGGCAATGACAAATCTTTTAATTAATATTTCCAAGAAAGTCTTAATGGCCACGTAACGCTCAGTCACGAAAAATAGGATTAAAGAAAGACAGAGGTGATAAACAGATAGATAGTTCGTTTTGTTCTGGGTACCTAGGTAGGTACAGGTTTCTCTTTTTCCCCGGTTCGACGAAATAAGACTTGGAAGAATAGGTATTCTTCCAAGTCTTATTTCGTCGAACCGGGGAAAAAGAGAAATTTTGTATTCTGTCCAAAACTTAACTAAGTTCAAGTTTCAAATGATACAACTTCAACTTACCGAAAAGTCGAAACTGATTAGCGGATGAAGATATGTAGCACTAGATCTAAAAATTTCACCAAAATCTGCAATAACATCGAATCCAATTGTCAGGTGATGCATCCTCAAGGTGCCCCTGATTTCAACTGTCCCGGTGCCATCATCATTGTTCCAAGACCATATCTGGTTCAAACTGGATTCCAGGATTTCTAACCTCTGGATGGATACAGCAAACCCATTTTGGAAGGATACTGTGCCACTTACATCCCAGTTCAAGATGACCTGGCTGAAAATTAGAGAAATCTGTTTTAATCTATCTTTAAGGTCGTCCCACCATCTAGTCTTAGCCCTCGCTTTCTGTACCTATTCGCTGGAATCCTCGGCAAACCCCTCACTTAAATGCAGTTATGTGAAGAGTTTTCTGATCAGTTAGACATTTTATTGGAATTTTAAATGTAACAACTCGCGTAGCAACTAGAGTTCAGAAAGGTGAAATTTCCGCATGAGTTATTTACGACTTACTCGACATCCATTTGAAACTCAGGTATCTTCAAGTTGCACCATTGTCTCTCTTCCAAGATGTGTGCCACTTCCGTTAGCACTTCAGTCATATACTCTCTATGGTTGACCAGACGAACATTGTTCACTGGAAGTAAAGTGGGGTCAATGATCCTCATGTGTTTAGGGTATTTTTACTAACTTTTATTAATTTAGCCTGGTTTAAGTCAAAGAAATCTGACTTCTATAGAATTCTACGTCCCGGGTACTGGGGTGCTGCCGAGTAAGAATGAATGTTTGTTATTGGATTTTTCATAATCTACTCTGCGGATTTCGATGAAATTTTGTACTCTGGGAAGAAATTCTGCCGCTTCACATCAGTATAGTTTAAAATGGAAAGCAAAATAGAACCATTGATATTTTATGTCTAACACACGTAGTTGTATTTCGATGAATAGAACTTACCATGTTGACTATAAACAAAAGAACAAACTATGGCTAATACTAATAATAAACCGAACTGCACTGCCATTTTGCGTCTTTCTTTACAGACGCATTATTTAATTATAAGGAATTAAATAGGTATTAGTACGTCAGTAGATTTAGATTTATTTAGATTGTTGATAAGCTGATGACTGATTAGATTGTAAAAGACGTTTTGTATACAGGATGTTGTATTAAGTACACATAAAATTGTAAGGGATTTTATGATAAGTATAATTTTCCTGCCTTTAGTAGATTCTACTTAGCTATATATTTAGATTTTATCTCTATCTATCCACGGGAAAAGGTACCTTATGGTAGTTGGCGCTTTAGTCGTTTAGAAAAAGAAATCATATGTGTTTACTTAACTTTTATTAAGCACAATGTCGTAAGTGCCAACGACCATAAAGTGCCTTTTCCCGTCTGAACATAAAAAGAAGAGGAACTTAAAAGTCTAGACTATACAAGCCAAGCCAGCCAATTTCAGTGACGTCAGGCTGTTGGGGCAGCTACTAGCCCTTATGTAGTAAACTTTTGAGCAGAGGCCTCACTTTTTCAGGCTATTTCATACAGGCCCGTGAAACGTTACCTTATCTACTATATTACAATCTGGACAATAAGCTAAATTCACTGTCAAATCATGTCACACTCGATCCCCGGATTACCGTGTCAACTACCCTCGGGTGACACGCCGTGACATCTGTCAAAAACTGTCGATTCGCGCCGACCGCTGTCAGATTCAGCGCGGGTTCTGTCTGACGGAGATGCGGTTTGGGTTAAGTCATAAGCTGTTTTAATCATAGTATATTTTACAGTCTACTGTCTGTATGGGTTTTGTTAATGTGGTAGTAAAGGGTATGATTTCAGAAAAGAGAAAACCCGGGTTTTCTGTGCTCTGAGGGTATGAGGAATAGGGGAAGGAGGCATAGGCCAAGGAAGAGCAAGATGGATTGCGTCAAGGACAAGATGAATAGGAAGTCAGTGTCGAGTGAAATGGCGGGAGACAGAGCGAAGTGGAAGGAGTTGATTTGACATATTGTGCCGACCCCAAATAAATGGGAAATGGTAAGGGAGAAGAAGTTGACTACCCTCTGTACTTTCTTTTATGCAACAGCGTTTTACCTTGTCTAATTTAGGATGATAATTTTTGACAGCAGGATGAATTGATACATTCGAAATGAGAGCGACAGAGACCGATGTACCCTAAAATATTAATACTATTTGATATCTGTCAAAACAATCATCCTAAATTAGACATGGTATAGTTTAAAATTTTAGGTTTTGTCTAGGTCGTTTTTAATTTCGGTAAATACATGTTTTACAAACCTGAATCAACAAACAAACTTTTCGACGCAAGCAGCGCCTAGACCGCTTGACCATCATTTAGTTAGACACTTATAAGTACTACCTATATTTTATAATAGACAGGACAAGACAGGTAATAATTTTGTTTGATCATGCTTGTTTCCCGTAGGGTTAGGCAGATATTTGCAATTTCCACTTGCTACGATCTTTTCAAATCTCTCTAGCTTCTTCTACATTTCATCAAACTCACATAACTTGAAAGAGCGAAAGAGCAATGCGTTTCCGCTATCTCTTGTAACTTATATGCCAACATTTTCACAAACACCTGAACCACTTGGAATACTAATGAAGTTTTTGCGTTATCCCTTCAAATCTTAAGTGCCTGACATGGTTAAATTAACATTGATACCTACTCGGTCCTCAATTAAATACATTTAAGTTACTCATTTAACGGAAATAACTTAAGTAAGTAGAGATTTTGATGGTTTTGTCTGGAAAAATATCGGCATAATGACCTACCTACACTTACTTACTTGTACTATTACGTAAACTGTGTTACTATTATATGGGTAATAAAAAACGATACGCAGGCGAAGCCGTACATGTAGATACCTATGTAAGCAAGTCGACATATTTTTCGTGTTTCATATGGAATCAGACAGACGCCTTGGAGTTATGAATTTCATTCACTTTCTCAACGAGCTCGGTAGCGCAGCGGTTTACGCGCTCGGGTTGCAATTGTGCAACTATCGTAATGGTCGGTCACGGGATGGGTGACCAAAAATCTTGAGCTCCTACTTGCTTGGGGCATGTTAAGCCATTGGTCTTGGCTGTATATTAGCAGTCGTCAAAACCTACCAATCCTTAGACTAGGATGATGGTTTACGGCCCAGTGACCCAGCAACCCAGCAATGGGGATATTAATATAGCTAATGATACATGATTCTCACTAACTATTAAGTAAGTAAGTAAGTAAAAATGCTTTATTGCACCAAAACACGTAAAAGATACAAATTGAGACTTATAATAGGTAAAATATAACTAACTACCTACGGTAACTAGCCTACGACACAGGGCGGGCGCTTCATAGAAACGGCGCGTCAAATATGCCTACTACTACTACAAATGAAACTGTATATCCGTGAACACGTCAGTAACACGTCAATGTGTGCGTTTTCATAGTCGAACGTCCCACAGTTACACAAGAACGGGGGAGAAGTGCGGAAGGAGCGGGGGTGTGCCATATTGCGGGAGGGGCAGGGAGTTTCCTTTCTGTACGTAGTACTAATATTAATTCTGTGCCTACGGTTTATCTTTCTATTTAGTTTTAAGTTTTTATGTATACCATGTAATGACTTGTGTGCAAATAAAGAATATTGTATTGTATTTCCGTATCAGACGTGGTTTTCACAGTTGCAACTTTAAAGCGGAACTGGGCTGGGAACCTGGCTAGAAGAACGATGGAAGGTAAAGCTATTACCGAGTGGTACCCCCGAAACGGAAAACGGTGCGTAGGGCATCCGGCAGCTAGATGGGTCGACGATGTTAAGGATATTGCTGGCAACAACTGGAGTAGGATGGCAGGACAGAGAAGGTTGGCGTAGACAGAAGGAGGCCTATACCCAGCAGTGGGTCACGGAAGGCTGTGGATTATGATCTCCGGATCAAGAAGGACCTCGTGCAACATTACTTTCTCACTTCACTATGCACCGGTGACCAATCCAAGTTACGTCACGCCCATTATCAGGGGGCACGGCAGTGCCCCCGCCAAGTCGAGCGCGAAGCAAACACTGCCGTACCATCCTTTACAGGAACCATTTCGCCGCATTTTCAGGCCCCTATTTGAGAACCTCTGGATAAGACTAGAACGAAGAAATTTTTGTCATCCAGTAAGCTATAATCACATACTTAAAATCCAAAATTTCAAGTCTGTAGGTCGTTTAGTTCCGAAGTTAAGCGAAAGCAAAGTTTCGCATTTTCGACACTCACTCACTCACTCATGATCATCAAAATAGAACTAGTACTTCCCATAAACTCAGAGAGCTGAAATTTGGTACAGAGTTAGGTTTTAATGGTCACATAAAGGGAAAACTATAAAAACTAGGATAATCGAAGATTTGGAGTACCTGGTGACCCTAATTAGAAAACACAAGAGCCCAATCAAACTATTAGAAATCGACATACCGCCTTTACAAAAAATATTCAACTTGGTCGGCCGCTTCATTTGATGTCAAAAATCGAAGGTCTGAAGTATCTCATGAAGAACCCTCAGCTGGTCTCAGCTGTATTAGAGATTACCATATCTCTATGGCAACGCCCAACACTATAAAAATTCTTCAAGTAAACCTTCACCACTGCCGAGAGGCTATGAGAGAACTTAACCGGTATGTGGTTGAGAAGGGTATAGACATCGCCCTGTTACAAGAACCATACGTGGCCAACAAACGTGTTGTTGGCCTCGGCTCCCTGGGAGGGAAACTCTTCTATCACAACGATGGTGAGCAACCCCCCCGGACGTGCATCTTTGCAAGTAACAGGGTCAGATCATTAGGACTAATAGAAACGCTATGTTACAGAGACCTTGTTACAGTGGAAATCACTGTGGAAAGGGAGAAGAACAAGAAATCAAGAGTGGCGCTTGCTTCGGCTTACTTACCCAGTGAGACCGATTATAAACCGCCATCCCAGGAGCTAGAAGAGGTGATAAGGATGTACAAAGGTAAGGACACCCAGATTGTTGTAGGCCTTGATGCCAACGCCCACCATTTGGCCTGGGGCAGCACGGACTGCAACAAGAAGGGAGATCTGCTTTTGGATTTTATTGTTGCCTCTGATCTAGAAATTTTAAATATAGGGAATGTGGCCACTTTTGTCACACGCGCGCGCGAGGAGGTGCTTGACATCACCATATCGACACGCGAAATAAGTACCTTTGTCAAGAATTGGACAGTCGATGAATCCGACGCTTTTTCGGACCATCGTCGCATAACGTTCAACATAGACTGTGTATGTGATAGTGTTACAATAAGGAATGCCAGAAAAACGAACTGGGACATCTTCGAAAACGAAATGAAAAAATGGGTCCCGGGGGAAACAATGGCTCTCAGAAGCAAAGAAGAACTAGACAAAGAAGCTGAAAGACTTAATAATGCCCTGAAAGAGGCATTCCACAAGGCTTGTCCATTGACGGTGATCAAACCAGGCAAGGGACAACCATGGTGGAATAAGTCACTGCAAAAAGCCAGGAAAAGAACCAAACGAGCTCTCAGAGTCGCCCTAAAGAACAAGGACGACAATGAGAGCTGGGAGAGGTATAGACAAGATAGAAACACATTTAAATATGACTGTCGCAAAGAAGACAGGGGAGGCTGGAAAGTCTATAGTGGGGAAATCTCCAGCTACCCTGAAGCAGCAAGACTGGTGAAAGTACTCGCCAAGGATAGAAGCAGCCAACTAGGTAGCATTAGGAAGGATAAAGTTCTAATTACTAACCCAAAAGAAATCTTAGAGAACATGATGGACACGCATTTTCCCGAATGCGTGGACTTCGTCGATGAAGAAATGACCACGGTGACCTACTCCGGAGGTGCTACAGCGGTCATAACAAAAGAATGGATAGAATGGAGTGTGGAGTCCTTCCAACCCTACAAATCACCTGGGCCGGACGGGATTATCCCGAAAATGCTCCAAATAGCATTGAAGTATATTATAGAAGACCTACTGAAACTGTTTTCAAGCAGTATCGGTACCAACTACATACCAAAATGTTGGAGAGAGGTAAGAGCAGTCTTCATTCCAAAGCCGGGAAAAAGCTCGTACCAAGAAATGAAATCTTTCAGGTGCTTAAGCCTTTCCTCCTTTATGTTAAAGACAATAGAGAAAATTTTAGACAAACAAATAAGAACTGAAATAGAAAAGACCTCAAATCCACTACATGGAAATCAACATGCATATATGGAGGGCAAATCTACAGAGACTGCCCTCCATAGCATAGTGACACGGATTCAGAGATCAATTAGCGAATCGGAATATGCCCTTGGGTGTTTCTTCGATGTGGAAGGAGCATTCGATAAAGCAACCCCGGAATCAATAGAACAAGCTCTTGAACGAGAGGGTATAGACAAACAGATTTCAGGATGGATAAAAAACATGCTGAAACATAGATCAATCACTGCGGAGCTAGCAAACACCACACATACAATAAGAGCAAAGAGGGGTTTCCCACAAGGTGGTTGTCTTTCACCCCTCCTGTGGTGTCTGCTTATAGATGAACTTATCCAAAAACTAAACAAACTGCACATATACACACAAGTATATTCAGACGACGGTGCACTTCTAGTATCAGGAAAAGTTCTTAGTGTCATAAGAGATATTATGAATAGAGGATTAAAAGTAACCCTAGAATGGTGTAGGAGCAAGGGACTAAATTCACCATTATTTCCAAATAAAACCAAGCTCGTTTTATTTACCACCAAAAGGAACAAGTCGTTACCTGCTCCTATCCAAATCAATAACACCAATCTAGAGATGGTAAGAGAAATCAAGTATCTGGGTGTTATCATAGACGACACACTTACCTTCAAGTCTCACATCGTGGACACTTGCGCAAAAGCGAAAGTGGCCATGATGCAGTGCCGAAGAGCGATAGGAAGAACCTGGGGAATGAAACCCGAAATATTCATATGGGTAAACAAGGCAATAATAATGCCAAGAATTCTTCACGGTGCCATAGTGTGGTGGCATAAAGCTGCTCAAAGTACCAACAAAAGGGAACTAGACAAGGTCCAAAGACTGGCTGGACTGATGGTATCGGGGGTGATGAAATCAACCCCGACGGCGTCACTAGAAATGGCCCTCGGTCTAAATCCATTGGACATAGAAATAAAAAGGAGGGCAACAGAGCAATGGTTTCGACTAAAAAGCCATAAACTCTGGAAAGGGATACACACAGACAAAGGTCACGTGGAAATAGAACGCGAATATATAGGTAACCTGTCAATGATCCTAGCAAATAATGATCTCATCAGGAAAGCAAGGATCTTTGACAAAAAGTACAAGATACACATAGGTACCAGAGAAGACTGGGAAGTCGCAGATGAGGCGGGCATTGTCGCGACAACCTGTTTCACTGATGGCTCCAGGAAAGAATCTACAAAGCTATCTGGCTCCGGCATACTGATCACACATCAGGACGGTACAGAATATGAAAGAACCGTAAAATTGGGTAAATACGCTAGCGTGTTCCAAGGAGAAATAAACGCAATCCTAGAGTGTGTGAACACTATAAGCGAATGGCCCGACAATACGGAAAAAGTCATCATATACAGTGACAGTCAAGCAGCGCTAAAAGCACTAGATAAAGAAGAAACAACGTCGGCGTTAGTTAAAGAATGCAAGGATGCTCTGAACAGGCTGGCCAACAATACTGCGGTCACTGTGGCCTGGGTTCCAGGTCATAGAGGCATAACTGGCAATGAAAGAGCAGACGAACTTGCTAGGAAAGGAGCAGATGAAACCTTCGTGGGACCTGAACCCAGACTTCCCATAGCCTATGGGATAACGAAAGGCGTCATCAAGCATAGAATGAAAGTAGAATCCAATAGAAGATGGAGAAGAACTAGAAGTCTAAGACAATCTAAAATCTTCATCAAAGCAGCAGACCAAAAGAAATCAAAACACCTGCTCAAATTGAGCAGGAAGAACATTAGAATCATTATAGGAATCCTCACAGGACACTGTCAACTGAACAGACACTTGACAGTGATTAAGCAAATGGACGATCCCATTTGTCCCAGCTGCCTGGAAGAAGAGGAAACTAGCTTTCACTTAGTAGCAGAATGTCCTGCATTTGCCGCTGCAAGGAGAGAAGTATTAGGCTCAGACGTCCTATCTGAGGATGATCTGAGCAACATTACAATAGGGCAGATGTTAAAATTCTGCAAAGTAACAGGTAGATTCAATGGGTCGCCACCAACGTGAGTTACCAGGTAACTCAAAACCCTATACGGGTCTCGGGGAATTGGGTGAAATGGTCCCAGCATAAGTGGACTGATCACCCGTCTGGTGCTCGCGCTGGCGTCCCCACATAGTAAATAATAAATAATAAATGGCAACGCCCCCTTCTATTGCTACATAAAAAAATCGACTGTAATTGCAAAAGTCCAGCGTAGAGGGACACATCTTCTTATTTAATCTAGCCTATAGCGTCCCACTTTTGAGCGAATGTCTCCCCTTCTGCTTAATCATAATAAAAGAGTAATTACATTTTTATTAGGTTTATTACTACCATAATAATTAAATTTTTATTTTTTGTGCTTCTTCATCTAAGTATTAGTTTTAGTGCTTCTCCATCGGATTCTGTCCTGGGCAATGCACTTTGCTTCCGACCAGGAGAGAACGACTGCCTTTCCGCTGCAACGGTACGCCGCCGCCAGGTTTGCTTGGGTCGACCAACTTTTCTCTTGTCCTGTGGTATCCACTCGAGAGCTTGCCTAGTATATAGGTCTCTTCGAAGCGTGTGGCCGATCTATAGCGTTGCACATTTCCCACAGAGCTCACGCTTGGAGATGATCTCTGGCCAGAAAATGCCAAGTATTTGCCATACTTGTTACCTCTATAATACGTTATAACCGTACATATTCATCGGGATATTGTACCAAGTTGTATTTCGATTGTACTTAAAAGACAAATTTTTCGTTGTTGTCTGTTTTCATTCTGCTTTTAAGAGTTGCCCGCTTCTTCAAAAATTACCCTAAGTTCAGTATGAAAAATTGAAAATATTATGCCTCCTAATGCTTGATGACGAAAATAAGGTTATCAACTTGCATGAGGCCCCAATTATGTCGAAAATTGGTAATGATTATGGTGGTTTAAATGATATTGTTACATTTAAATTGTCAAAGTGCTAAGGAATGAATAAAAAATACTCATCAAGTATATTTTGACCCTTAATTTAGGGCTAAAACCCTCAATTTGATAACACTGATCAAGTGTCAAATAAAAAAATTCGTACATATCAAATTAACAAACGAAATATTATTTACTTTTGTTTGGGGTAAGCCACAAGTTGGAAACCCTGCTCGTGATAGGCCAATAATGACAGACAATAACCATTTTTTTTTAAATTTATTTGGTCTCTGGTTTTTAGAACACTGGCTGTATTATTGCATAGGAAAAATAAAACTTCGATGAAGTCTTATTTTTTCCTTGGAATCGAGCTAATTTTCAGTTATTCTTTACAATATTCCATGGAAGTAATAAGTACTTTGTATAATAAAGTACTAACTACTTCCATGCAATATTCTGTGGAATAAATTTCTAGAACATAGACATAAGAAAAAAATCAATTAAACATTTTTTTGCTAGCTCTATGGTCTAACATTCTAGTAACCAATCTTCATGGGTATGGTATGGTTCATCCATCGAAATACAACTACTACGTATAATCATGGAAGTAATAAGTACCTTTGGTTGTACAAAGTACTTATTACTTCCATGCCTATAATATCTCGATGGGTTCATCTCATAAATGTTGACTTCAAGAGTATAAAAGCTCAAGCTTCAGCGATCACCGAATACAACCGGCTTAGGCGTAAATACCGCGCCGATCTTACAGAAATTAAACGGTCTAAACCGTCTAAAAGATTAAATAATGAACGCGAATGGGCAATACGAAAAACTGTTGCTTACTGTACAAGAATCAGAACCGGAAAAAAAGAAAAGAAAGATTTGTAATAATAATAAAACTACTCCTAAAAAGAAAAAAACTGTGTCAAATAAGAAAATTTAATAAAATAAATCAATATGTCCACGTTTCTACAAAAAGAAGTGAAATCCCACCAAAAACATTCTGTAAAAAACTAGCCAAGTCTCGATGGAGCTATTTGTTTGTCTCTAAAAAGTAATGAAATCTAGACAAAGTCGTTCCAAGTCTAAGGTTCCTTACTGCGATTTCTTTATTATTATATTTAATGTTGTGTGACTTGGCCGTTGAACATTCTTTATACATTAGTGGCTTTATCAAGCCTACAATTGACTGGTTATTGAATCAACGTTTTCCAAGTGGCAATTTTCCATCGTCAATGGGTAGCGGTTCTGGCGACAGATTAGTGTAATGGTGTCATGGCGCACCTGGTTTTGTACCCTTGTGTACCCTTCAACGGCCAAGTCACACAACATTAAATATAATAATAAAGCGAAATCGCAGTAAGGAACCTTAGACTTGGAACGACTTTGTCTAGATTTCATTACTTTTTAGAGACAAACAAATAGCTCCATCGAGACTTGGCTAGTTTTTTACAGAATGTTTTTGGTGGGATTCACTTAACTTTAAGTATCGATAACTTGTCATTACCATTCATCACCTAACCTGCGTCATAAACATAAAGCAATAAAAAAAACGTCAAATTATATACGTATAACATTGTATGCCATGTTTACTGTTTTATTTTACGAGCGCTTAAATTCCAATAAACTTCATCAAAACGAATTGCTGAAATAAAATCCAAGTGTTAAACTTGCTGATGGGAGCATTCCAATGGCTTTTTTACAGCTTTTCATATTTAAAACTATTATGCTGATTTTAAGTGGCACTTTATTGGGTATTTGCCGTAAATTTGAGTAATACTTAGGTATTAACTTGTTGCTATATTTTTTTTCTGAATAAACTTTATTGGGAATTTGCCGTAAATAATACTAAGACTTAGGTATGCTTTAGGTACCTACTAACTTATTGCTACTTTTTTTCTGAATCCTAACTAATATTATAAATGCAAAAGTGAGTTTGTTTGTTTGTTGGTTTGTTTGTTTGTTACCTCTTCACGCTCTATCTACTTAACCAATCTTCCTGAAATTTCGCATACACATAGCTGGAAGTACGGAGAAGGACATAGGGTACCTTTCATCCCGTAATGTCCCGTCCCAGTAAACTATAGTTTGTACTAGCTTTCGCCCGCGGTTTCGCCCGCGTGAATTTCCCACGGGAACCGTGCCTTTTCCCGGGATGAAAGGTGTCCTTCTCCGTACTTCTAACTATGTGTATGAGAAATTTCAGTAAGATTGGTTCAGAAGATAAAGCGTGAAGAGGTAACAAACAAACAAATAAACAAACTCACTTTCGCATTTATAATATTAGTTAGGATTTACATAGAGACTAGATATTTCATCCCAAAAATAAGCATGGTTCTCACGTGAAGCATGCCGCTTGATAGTCGCAAGCCAGAAAAAAAAGTATTTTTATTTTCAAAAAGCCCGATCAAAATTGAAGTTTGAATTTCCCGCGAAATCAGGTAAAAATTTAAAGCAAAAGTAAAATTTTAAACCCCCTTTTGAAGTTAGAATTTCCCGCCCAACCGCCCATGATCAAAATTGACAGAGTCAGTGAATTACGCGGGTCAAATTACGGAAAGTTTCTGGTAGTTCCAAAGTGGCCGGGGGTTTATGTGCGATAAAATTTTGATTTCACCGCATTCGGTAATTACGTCTGAAAAATTACAAAGTTGTGTTGAGAACGCCCGCCATTTTATTTTCGTGTCGTAAATTAGGTCGTATTTTTGAGGTTAACTTAGATACTTCTAAAAAGCTTAGGTTTTAAGACCAAATTTAGGTTTAATTAAGTTTGGAGCACACATTGTCAAGACTTCATTAGTTAAATTATGTATTTAAGTACCGGTTGAAAGGTATATAATCACTGAAAGCTATAATGTCAGGCACATAGTAGTTTTCGTGAAATGAAATGAAATTAAACACATAATAATGTACAGTGGGTCACACAGAAATGTATATAAACCACCTGAAATAAAATCCATTAAAAAAAAAGTAATCCAGTAGAAAACAGCGTCGACACGCAAAGAAGACATATTGTGCTTACAAATACTTCTTCTTTGAAACGTATTCTAAAAATATTCAACTACAAGAACAATCTAAAGAAGTAGGACCTAATTTATACTAATAAGTCGTATTATAATTCTTGTCTTAGACAAACTTCCTCAGACTCTATTGTTACTGTTCGTATGTAAAATTAGTCCATTGTCTCTACCCACAGAGTATACTTAATAACAACTACGTCTCAACCATAGAATTTGAAGTAATACAAACCTAATAGAAGTGGCAGAGACGCGTAGTTTGTCGCCGTCAGACATAAGCCATACAGGCAGGCACAGCCGTGACACTCCCTGTACGTGAGAGTTCGAGGGCCGTAGTAGCAATAGAGAAAAAAACTTCTTGAGTCGGATTTTCAACACTAACTAGGGTTGATGAGTAATAAAAAATAACTAAATTTTATTTGAACTCTAAACTCTAGTATTTGACAATGGCGCCCATCGGTCATGATTGATATGAGTAAGTTAGTAGCCCTAAGGAAAGACATAATAATAAAAATATCTGGTGGAGGTTGGCACCACGTACCGCGCCCCTCTCAACGCCTTCGCGCATATTCAGTCACCCACATATACTTGGACGTAAGCAATTTTACGGCACACATGCTTAAGTGTCGCTTCTTTTCGCGTAGTTTATTTTTTCTTTGACACGGGCAGGATTAGCTTCTGAGCTCACTCACATATTTCAATTATGTATTGCTGTAAGCACGGACGATCGTACACTTGTTTTCAGTGAGCGTAAGAGCGCCAGATATTTTCATATTAAAGTCAGCAAATGGCGCTTCTATACACCTTATTATTCATAAATCTGTGGTCTTAACTAACAAAAGTCTTCACTGTCACATACAGGCTTCCTTCCTGTCTCTTTCCGTATCAAAATGAGGTTATTATGCTTAATTTCCAAGAGCTACTAAATAATATGACAGTGTTTATAACAGATTTTCAAAAAAAGAGGATGTTTAGGTATACAATTCGTCAGAAACTTTTATAAAATGATACTTTTGGCACACAAGAGCCACTCTGAAAATAAATGAAAGTACTGTAGCAGTCTTCCTGCTAACTGAACACTTTGAATTAAACAACTCGTAACTGATACTATATTTATTGCATAAGCAAAACCATTAGGACCTGCGTGTAGCTCAGATCCCACACGACTGTGTCACATATACCAAACATTCAATACTCTTCTTTTTAATTTATTACTCTTTATGGAATGCACTGAAAGAGGTCTAATACTATTGACAGACCTCCTTCATTACATTCATCCCCCTCCTCATCAAAAAAATAAGCTTTTTTCTTAAGGGAGAAACTTATTTTTTCCCTACGGCAGTTATACAAAACAAAACCCTAGCCTACCTATGGACAGGATCCCTACATAACATCTAATAAGTTCGGAGAATGACCCAGGTAACAGAGAGAAACCAGCAAGAGGGAAATCTCATCCCTCGTGCTCGAGTGATAAAAAAACTGTCCCAAAAATCATCACCCCAAGACCATTTTCCAAACTGTCTGATTCAACTCTGAATCAACAAACTTAACAATTTATTTTGATCTAGATCCCAGAAATACTCTTGGAGAGGCCCAACAAAAACCTCATATCATATAGGGATTTATGACCCCCAAGATACCTTTTCCAAGCGCATCCCTAAAATCCATATCTCAACTACACACAATACCCAAATAAAACTATTCTCCGAAATGACATCTACCTCCTTAAAACCCAACATTAGAGATAATACACAAAAAAAGAACAAAGTATGTTGAGAAATCCAGCAAAGATTTCATACCTGTAGGCATGATGTGCCAGGTATCTTTTCAACAACTCTATTATTTCTACATACATTTCTCGATCCCTAGTTAACACGATGTGAAGATTCCCCACTAACTCCTATTAAATCCCAAGGCCTACCTACCACAGGAACAAACATTTATTTTTACGGGGCTCTAAACCTTTCTACCTAATACCTTAAAGCCTAACACGATGTATTATGTTGAAATTCTTCTTCATGTCCTGAAGAAGTCCTACAATCGTTTTTAAACTAAGCAAATTTTTTTTATTTATAAATCTTCACTGTCTGCATGGCTCTCGCCCCATACATGAAAAAACATAAAGTTATAATACTCATAGTTATAACACAAATACCCAATCCTTCTGAAACAGTAATATACACATAAAAAGGAAACACAAATAAATTAACAAAAATATACAACTTTAGTACGTTCTCCTAATTGATGCAAGACACTATCGTCTTACCAACTTGAATCTACATCGGAAAAGCGACAGATCGACGATGGAAGGGCTTTAATCTGTTTACATGTACAATATCGCACTTACGTCCCCTTAACTTCTTTATCTTATAATTCGTGTCACCCCTTCGACTTACTATTTCGAAAGGACCCCTATATAATCTACATAATTTGAAAGTTTTACCAGAAACTCTCCTTGGAGTATACACCAACACCAAATCCCCCGGCTGAAACGATTGCAGCTTGATCTTTCTATCATAGTACCTCTTCTGACGTCGTTGAGCTTTCTTTATATTGTTGACTGCACACGACGTCAACTCTCGCATCATCGACAGCTTTTCTTCTAAAAAATTAGAATTATTAGCGACATTTATTCCAAGCTCCATCTCCAAAGCCAACTGTGGATCCCTTCCATACAATAAGGTATACGGCACAATGCCCGTGGATGCTTGTATACTCGTATTGTACGCATACACCACCAATGGTAACAGGTTACACCATATATTCTGCTCACGCTCTATACACTTAGACAAAGCAGCCAATAACGTAGAATTGAACTTCTCAACCAAACCATCAGTTTGCGGGTGAAAAGCAGACGTAGTTACCGCTCTTGCGCCAAATAATTGAATGGTTTCTTTCACCTGATGCGCTGTAAACACCGTACCTCTATCGGTTAATATTTCCTTGACACCTCCGAATCTGCAAAAGATTTCTTGGATTAAAAACTCAACAATTACATCGGATGTAACCTTCGGGACTGCTTTGCACACTGCATATTTGGAAACATATTCTAACGCTACTATTATAAACTTATTGCCCTTTGAAGATATATGTAATGGACCCAAGATATCAATTCCCACTCTTTCCATAATATGTCTTACAGAAATAGGCACCAAAGGAGCAATAGATTTGACACTCTTTCTTTCTTGACACGGAATACATGTTCGAACATAATCTCGAACACCCTTCTCCGCCTTCGGCATAAAATATCGAGACAAAAACTTTCCAAGCGTTTTGACCCATCCAAAATGTCCTCCTGACCACGGGTCGTCGTGCAAAATCTCCATCACCTGATTGAATAAGCTTTTCGGAAGAACGAGCATTTCCGAAACCTTTCCCTTCCTTAATACTCGTTTAAATAAAATAATGTTGCGTAACAAGAATCCATGAGCTGATATCTCTGATTGCATTTCTAAGATTATTCTCGAACAAAACTCGTCTTCCTGCTGTTTTTCTTGAATTGAAATCGCATCTATTGCAAATACTTCTAGTCTATCCTCCTTAGTTTCCCTAATCTCTTCTTTATTCTCTTCTAATAAAGGATTTCTGTTCGAAAAATCCGCTACCACATTCTCTTTGATCTGTTTATCATCAAAAGAAAATTGATCCTTATTCCGGTTCAAACCTTTTAACAAATCCTCCTTACAAGATGATGGTAAGTTTTCTCCGATTCTAAAATCATCCTTGTCATGATTTCCAAATTCACAGACGTCACTCAAAGCTGAAAAGTACACGTAATCCTGTCGAGACAAATGCATTTGTTTCGAACCGCATCCACTTTCATTTGTTTCGTCACCCAAAAACAATGAAACATCACCCGAATTCGATGTAAAATCTTTTCTAGAAATAAACAATGACGCATCATTCGAATTCAAACAACTATTTTGGGTGACCGTCGCCTCTTTATTATTATTTTTTAATTCCTCGATTTCCACTTGAGAACAAAATTCTACTTCAATCCCATTGAAACTAACCTTATTTTTCCCAAAATCTATAACAGCCCCATATTCTCGCAAAATATCCTGCCCCACTATGACACGACATGCTAAACCCCTTACAATATAAAATTTCATGGGTATTTCGATACCCTTAACCTTAACTATACACGATGCTACACCCTCCGTGGGCATGCTCCCTCCATTGACGGTCCGTAACAAATAATTAAAAGGCACAAATTCTATTCCTAAAGATTTGGCTAAGGAATATTCCAAACAACTCACGCTAGCGCCTGAATCAATTAGGGTGGGAACGTTTACATTAAAAAATTGTAATAAAATAAGTGAAACTCTATTACTAACTACATTATTACAAAGTTCAATATTATCAAATTCCGAATTATTTTTTTCAATATCTTCCACTTCTTCTCCACGTTGTTGCACGCTGTTACACTCATTCCGCCACCGCTCTCGATGAACAGCCTCGCATTGTGTGGCGTTCAACACGGGCGACTGTAGTTTTCCTGATTCCGCATATCTTGAGAAGTCGAAGGTCGAGCGGATGATCTCAAAAAGTATTCCCTTCTCGGCGTCGTCGTTTGATTTTGTTGCGATCTCATAGGCGGACTATGTGATCTGATCGGCGGTGTGGTTCCGAACCTAACCCAAAACCCGGCGATCGATTATTCCTTTCATTCTGTGGAGTTCTGTATACTGGTGAATCTCCTGCCGAATCTCCTCTCATCCCTCTTGGTATATGCTCAATTCCCCTGGGAATATGCGTAGGTAACACCTCCGTTTTATCGTAAATTGATTGCAACTGTATAATCAATTTCTTTAAACTTTTCTTGCTTTCGAAAATGGACGTTGCTAATTTATGCTTATAAAAAGGTTGTGTCGATTTTAAAAATTGCGTGATATATTTTTCTTCATCCACTATTTTAGCCTTTGCAGCTAATTCCTGCAGCCTATAAAAATATTCCAAAATATTTTCGTCACTTTCCTGCTTGGCGTAGTAAAATTTCTCTTCATAATTTATTACGGGAGGAAATTCTTCTAGAAATTTCTGTTCCAAATCACTAAACTCTTTTACCGAGTCTTCAATCGACTTATAAAACGAAAGGGCCGCCCCCTTTAAATACGATGAAAAAATGGCGACCTGCTCCGGTTGGGATATTTTTTTAAAAATTGCAAGCCTTTTAAATTGTTTTAAAAAGTCCTGGGAATCCTGTTTAATACCGTCGAAAAGATTCACCACAATTTTTATCGAATTACATTGTGACTCCATTTTGACTGTTTGTCTGTTTGTCTTACACGTTCTCGGAAACTCAAAATAGCACTCGCGAACTTGCAGTGTAAAATTACATCAATCTCATACCCTTATTCTTCCGTTGCTTTTTTTCTCATACATACACTTCCTAGGGGCGTCGACTCTTGGTGGGCACTTATTACCCGGCGCCTCTTTGTAGCAGTCTTCCTGCTAACTGAACACTTTGAATTAAACAACTCGTAACTGATACTATATTTATTGCATAAGCAAAACCATTAGGACCTGCGTGTAGCTCAGATCCCACACGACTGTGTCACATATACCAAACATTCAATACTCTTCTTTTTAATTTATTACTCTTTATGGAATGCACTGAAAGAGGTCTAATACTATTGACAGACCTCCTTCATTACAGTACCTAAACAAAAACATTTTATGTACTTACCTAAGCATACAAATTAGATACTAATATTATCATAAACGTGTCTGAATAGTTTGCCGATAATAATGTTTTTATCCTAGGTACTAAAACTTTCGAAATATTGCAACTGGTAAAATAAAGTGAATCTTGTAAATACTTCTAGTTCTACTACTAGAAAATAAACAAACAGCCGTCTTCAGATTCTAATATTCAATTAATAGCACGACAGGCTATGAATATTTATGTCGTCTGCCTGATGCAACTTGGATTGATTTGTTCCGCTCAGGCCTACTCTACTAAAGAATCTACTCAGTTGTGTCTCAAAAGTAAAAAAAAATATAATAAAACATAGAAGTCTTACGGAGATCTTGTCGTTTTAGTTCAATCTCTTGGCTCTTAAGATACAATTGAGACACGACATCTACGTTTGTAAAGTATAGAATCGCCCCCCAGGTCTTACTTTTGTAGACCCTTCGAGCAACAAGGCCTTCCGCGTAGAGTCCGTGTTGCTCTATATTTAGACCTTTTTAATCTTTATGACCTAAAATATAATAGGGACTTTCACAGAGTGAAATACTTTGATTATTGTACGTCATCGAAAGCAATTAATAGATCTAGTTAAGACGAATCTCATGAGAACTCGACGGGTTAACCCAGCAAAGCCACTGGCTTTCTCGAACCCGTTCTTCTTTTAGCCTCGGGCTTCGTCAGACTAGTTCAGTGGATAGACATCAGTAAGTTTAGATACGTAGTGTAGCGTTACACCGCTACGAAGTCTATTTTAGTTTGTGATTCTGTGTGATTTTATTTCTACGCAAACTTTTTTCTTTGTTCTTTCTTTATGAAAAAGTGTTTGAAATTGAAGGGTGGGTTTGAATTTTTTGAGCTGTCAAGGCGAAAAACGAGAAGAAAAAATTGAGAGTTGCTCGAGTACGAGCAAATAAATCGTTTATTGCAGAATTACATTGCAAATTATAGCAGGAAGTGTGTTAAATCTTTAAGTGCAACACAACACACACGTAGACTGAGCAGACGTGATATGTGTTTATTGGAAACTCTGCTCTCGTCCGTTGTTGCCTACAGATGTTGGGCTTGCGACCTCATGGAGATATGAGCTGTTGTTAATTGATTGGTTGCTGATCTGTTTTATCATTTTTCTCTTTTTTATCGATAAAATCTTGGAGATGGTTGTATATCTGGTGAACACCGGAGGGAACTCCCACAGGACTGCAGCCATATAAGTCGTCGTCCGAACTCGTGGTGTGTCTTTGAAAACCGGAGGAGCACACATTCCCACACAGCGGCAGACAGATAAGTCGGCGTCGGGGAGAATTACCTTTTTTTTATTTTAAATCCTGTTTTCTTCAATTTAGTCGGCCTCTGGGAGAATTACCTTTTTTTATTTTAAATCCTGTTTTCTTTAACTTAGCCTGTGTTACTTTAGTCATTCCTCTAAATTCTAAAGGCCCCCCTTTTGTCGGGGTAATTTTTGTTTCGGTTTTGATTTGGAATTTTTATACATCATTTCATCCATTTCTTTCACTCATTTAATTTTCTTTTTAAAATAACAAGCAAATTCAGGTATTTCTTATTTTACCTGTTAATATTCCTTTCCTGTTGTTAATTTTCCTTTCTTTAGTTTTTATTTCTTTGGTGTGTCCAAATAATTTTTGTCAAAGGACATTGGTCAATTTTTTTTTAGTTCAAAAAAATTATACTCGTGTTTTAAGCAGTGATTCTTTTATTTTGAAAACCAAGTTTCACTGCAAAAATGGCGCCCGAATTACGGTGAGAATCCTGGTTTCTTTCCTTTTCTTAATTTTCTTGATAATTTTTTTTTTTTTTTTTTTGTTGTTTTTGTGGGACGGTGACCGTTTACCGGTCGCGGTTTTCCAACCTGTGATTTTCTGTTTTAGCCCGCCGACGCTGCCTATTTCTTATTTTCCGTGTATTTTTTTTTGTTGCATTTGATCGCACCATGTCACTAATTGAAGAATCAATTGATTAAACGCCTCGCGCCTCGCCGAGTATTCCAATGGCCGAAAACGAAGAACGGTTCTTCGATACCGAACCTCAATACCAGGCGTCTAGGTATGCCCCGCCATTCTCTTGTAAGGATAAGTCTCTTACAAAATGGAACCTAAACTTTTCGGGGGAGACTTGTGTCCGGGAATTTTTCTTCCGGATTGAGGAAGAAGGTGTTGCGCGGGACGTCAATCCTTCGTATGTGGTCAGGCGTTTCCACGAATTATTGTCGGGCAGTGCGTTGAAATATTTTAGGTCAGTCAGGTGTCCGGGTCTTACTTATGCTGATTTAAAGTCCGCATTCTTTAAAACTTTTGACGTTGCTGATTATGATTTTAAGATTGAGAGCCAACTCCGTGCTTTGTCACAGAAGGCTAACCAGTCGGTGGTTGATTTTGTTATTCAGGCGCGCGATTTAAACGCGAAACTGCGTTCACCGGTTTCCGAAGATAGTTTCTTTAACATCGTTAAATATGGCATGAATCCTAGGTACCATCCTTGTCTTGCAACTAATGTGGTTAGAGATATCGATGGTTTATTAGAGGTCGCCAAAAATTTTGAAGCTTTTCAAGGTTTGCGTCCGGCTCGTCTAGCGATTGCTCCAATTAGTACTGATGTTGAAGTTCAACCTGGTACGGTAGTATGCTTGAAGTGTGATGCAACTGGTCACAGTTATCGTAACTGTCCAAACGTTTCCGGGGCGGTGTGCTTCAGGTGTAAGCGGGTCGGAGCAATAACTCGCGATTGTCCTGGGTGTAATCCTGGATCGTCAAAAAACGAGTAAGTGGCGCACTGAGAGGTCCATCAGTGTCGCCTGTTTATATTAATAAATCTCCGGATAATAGACTTTTTATTGATGTTACCCTCGCCGGTTCTTCGGTCAAAGCTCTTTTAGATTCTGGTGCTCAGACTTCTCTAATTGATGTTTCCCTTTTATCTAAACTCGGTGTAGCTTTTCGTGAAGATGTTCGGCCTTATGTTGTCTCTGCCGATAATTCTCCCATTGAGATCTTGGGCGGTTTGGATATTCCTATATTTTTTAGTGGTATTCGTGTTATGCATTCCTGTCTCGTGAGCTGTAATCTTCCAACTCCGTTTATTTTGGGAATTGAATTTTGGAATTCTTTTGGTCTTTCTGATATTTTAAAAAAAGCTTTTTGCAGATGGTTTGTCTGGTAAACTTTATGTCCCGGCAAATAATTTGTTAGATTCGGTTCCTCCAGTGGTAGGCGAGGTTCGTTACGTCCACCCACGTACGGTTCTCACGCCCGATCAGGAAAATAAACTTCAATGCGTAATCAATGAATTCAAGGAGATTTCCTCTGATGATGCTGGGCTGGGTTGTACGTCGTGGCTTTCGCATAAAATTGAGACTGTTGGTTTTCCTATTCGTCAGCGCTACTATCCTTTGTCCCCAGTCAAACTGAAAGTACTAAATGAAGAGATTGACAAGATGTTGAAGTTAGGAGTTATTCGTCCGTCGCGGTCACCTTGGGCTTCCCCTGTGGTGATGGTTACCAAAAAGGATGGTAGCATTCGTTTTTGCGTCGACAGTAGGAAATTGAATAGCGTAACCGTCAGGGATTCGTATCCTCTTCCACGCGTTCAAGACATACTTGATAACCTACGTGGCGCCAGATATTTGACGTCACTTGATTTCAGAAGTGCTTTTTGGCAAATTCCTCTAGCAGATAAGGCCAGTTGTGAGAAGACTGCTTTTATCGTGCCGCAAAGGGGTTTATTTGAGTTCGTTCGTCTTCCGTTTGGTTTAACTAATGCTGCCTCAGAGATGCAGAGGCTCACTGACATGATTGTTAATTTTGAATATACACCTGAGTCTGACGATTTTATTTTTGGTTATGTTGATGACTTGATCTTGGTGTCCCGCGATTTTGACAGTCATATGCGTCTTATTCGTAAGGTTCGTGATAGGTTAAAGGAGGCTGGTCTTACAGTTAATTTAAAGAAGTGTGAGTTTTGTAGATCAGAATTAAAATATCTCGGCTACATTGTCAACGAGCGTGGTCTTCAAACTGATCCAAAGAAATTGGAGGCAATTAGAGATTACCCAACCCCTTCTTCCGCTAAATCTTTGAGAGCCTTTATAGGTATATGTTCTTATTATCGTCGGTTCGTAGATGGTTTTTCTACAATTATTGCTCCCCTTACGGCATTGATTGGTAAAAAGAAAGGGCGTGATCCCATTGATTGGAATGATAGTGCTGATGCGGCCTTTTCTAGATTGAAGGATGCTTTGATGAATTCTCCGGTGATGGCCTGTCCCGATTTTTCGAAGCCATTCATCCTACAGTGCGATGCTAGTCAGGTTGGTTTAGGGTCGGTCTTGGCACAAGAGTTTGATGGTGTTGAACATCCGATTGCCTATTATTCTCGTTTATTTTCTAAAGCCGAACGAGGATATGGGACGACTGAGCACGAGTTACTTGCTGTTATTGATTCTATCAAACATTTCCGCGGGTATCTCGATGGAATGAAGTTTAAGATCATTACTGATCATATTGCCCTTAAATGGTTGATCACTCTTGATAATCCTACTGGTCGTTTGGCACGTTGGGCGACCTTGATCTCCCAATATAATTTTGAAATTGAGCATAAGAAGGGCGTTCTTAATGTTGTTCCCGACGCCTTATCCCGTGCTCAGGTGGGGCTCGTTTCTTTCGCGCGTGGTGTGGATTCTTCTGGTGATCCTTGGTTTGAACGCATTTACCAAGGAGTTTTTGATAATCCTCAAATGTTTGCTGCATTTACTCTCCGTGATGGCGTCTTGATGCGCAGGGTTTCTGTTGAGAACCCTTTAGTTCCTAATCCTTGGCGTATTGTTCTACCTGCATCGAAGACTAGAGAGGCGATTGCTGAAATTCATAATGGATTTCCTAATGTTCATCCTGGGGTTATGAAAACGTATTTAAAAGCAAGGGACTTGTATTATTGGCCGAATATGTATCGGGACGTTACTACATTCCTAGCCGAATGTCAGGTTTGCAAATCTTATAAGATCGCAAACTCTCAGCCTCGTGGCCTCCGATTGTTCCCTCGACCTGTAGCTGCTCCAATGGATCTTCTTTCAATTGATTTAATTGGTCCATTACCTAGCAACCGTAATGGTTTCAGATATATTTTGACCATGGTTGATGTGTTTTCCAAGTTTGTGTGGTTAGTTCCGTTAAAAAAGGTGAATGCGAAATCTATATCAATGGCTTTAGAATCGGAGGTTATTTTGCGGTACGGTGTTCCATCAAACGTTCTGTGTGACAACGCTACTGTTTTTCATAGCCGACAATTTCGGGATTTCCTGTCGAGTTATGATATACCGGATCCGTGTTATACCCTTATTATTCACCACAAGCGAACGTTGTGGAAAGATATAATCAGGTCGTGGTTACTACTTTGAGCATTTTAGTTGACAATGATCAGCGCAGTTGGGCTGATCATTTGCATCGGGTTGCTCTTTATTTAAATTCTTGCATTAATTTGGCTACTGCTTACACCCCGAATTTCTTAATGTACGGTCGCGAGTTGTCGATGATTCGGCAGCGTGTTGAGAATCAGGTTGTGGACCAAGATGTGGGACTCAGCCGGGTTCAACGCGCTTCGAATCTTCAGACGCTTCGTGAGGTGTATGACAAAGTCTCTGATTCGATGGCTTTGGCCTTTCAACGAAATGCAGTGAGGTTCAACGTTAATCGTTCTTCGCCCAGGATCGTTGTAGATCAGATCGTTTGGCGCAGGAATTTCCAGCGTGGAACCGCTGACTCTTTTCGGGGTGGAAAATTTGCTCCACGATTTGTTCAGTGCCGCGTGCTTAGACGGGTATCCCCGCAGGTTTTCGTGCTGGCGGATACGGATTCGGAGCACATCGGTACTTATCATATTAAGGATATTCTCAAATAATTTTTTATTATTAATTAAGTTAATAATTTTTTTGTTGTTGTTCGGTTGTTATGGCATATTAGGTTGTTTGTTGTGGTTTGTTTGTTTGTTTTGTTGGTTTGTTTTGTTTTGTTGTTTTTTTTTGTTTGGTAGGGAGATGCTGTAGCGTTACACCGCTACGAAGTCTATTTTAGTTTGTGATTCTGTGTGATTTTATTTCTACGCAAACTTTTTTCTTTGTTCTTTCTTTATGAAAAAGTGTTTGAAATTGAAGGGTGGGTTTGAATTTTTTGAGCTGTCAAGGCGAAAAACGAGAAGAAAAAATTGAGAGTTGCTCGAGTACGAGCAAATAAATCGTTTATTGCAGAATTACATTGCAAATTATAGCAGGAAGTGTGTTAAATCTTTAAGTGCAACACAACACACACGTAGACTGAGCAGACGTGATATGTGTTTATTGGAAACTCTGCTCTCGTCCGTTGTTGCCTACAGATGTTGGGCTTGCGACCTCATGGAGATATGAGCTGTTGTTAATTGATTGGTTGCTGATCTGTTTTATCATTTTTCTCTTTTTTATCGATAAAATCTTGGAGATGGTTGTATATCTGGTGAACACCGGAGGGAACTCCCACAGGACTGCAGCCATATAAGTCGTCGTCCGAACTCGTGGTGTGTCTTTGAAAACCGGAGGAGCACACATTCCCACACAGCGGCAGACAGATAAGTCGGCGTCGGGGAGAATTACCTTTTTTTTATTTTAAATCCTGTTTTCTTCAATTTAGTCGGCCTCTGGGAGAATTACCTTTTTTTATTTTAAATCCTGTTTTCTTTAACTTAGCCTGTGTTACTTTAGTCATTCCTCTAAATTCTAAAGGCCCCCCTTTTGTCGGGGTAATTTTTGTTTCGGTTTTGATTTGGAATTTTTATACATCATTTCATCCATTTCTTTCACTCATTTAATTTTCTTTTTAAAATAACAAGCAAATTCAGGTATTTCTTATTTTACCTGTTAATATTCCTTTCCTGTTGTTAATTTTCCTTTCTTTAGTTTTTATTTCTTTGGTGTGTCCAAATAATTTTTGTCAAAGGACATTGGTCAATTTTTTTTTTAGTTCAAAAAAATTATACTCGTGTTTTAAGCAGTGATTCTTTTATTTTGAAACCCAAGTTTCACTGCAGTAGGTACTAGATACGTACATAGATGTTTTGTGTTAACATTTTTTCTATTTCGTCTACAAGACATAAACAAAGGTACAAACCTGAAGGTCGCATGGGGTACAAATCTTGGGATCGACAGCTTGCACTTCCATAATATTTGGTAGCGATTGACTTGCTAAGGAGTTTTGTTGTATTATACCGGCAGATCCAATATCTTATAGACGATTATATAACTAGTTACTTAGTACGACATTATAACTGTATGGTTTGGCTTGAGATCGTAGCAAATCCATATAACAACCACACACACAGAGAAAAATATCACTATACGTTAATTACGCTATACTACTGGCCACTAACACAAAAGAAGAGAACAAATAAAGAAAAAATCCCTTCACTTAACTTTTTAATTTACCTTATGGTTCTATCGTTCAGCCAAAATATGAGTTTGCCAATGTCAGCATCATGAGGGATTTTCCGAGACCCAAATTAAAAAAACAATAGTTCCATATAACTTCATAGATGGCGCTTAAGTAAAGGCGAGAGAAAAAGTTCCATACAAAAAGCAAAAATTCACGGGATTGGCTTTTTTATTAAATAAAACTTAGTAAAAAAAACATCTAAAAAGTATCAATATTGTGATATGTGCAACTGTCAAACTGTCTTTGGGGTTGATAAAGACAGCGATATTAGAAAACAATAGTTATATAGTTACTGCGCCATCTATCGTTCGTTTTTCAGAGCAGTAAAATTGAATTTTTTAACTGCATTGACAAAAGGAAGGTGAAGCAAAACATTGCGGTCTGCACCAAAACTGCTGGTCGGATTCGCACGCTCTCAAAATTCATCCGAATAATCCTATAATCGTCAGCTTTCAATTAAAAGTCGCGCTGTTGCCGTGTGAATATTTATTAGTAATGGATTGGAACTGTGGCATTCTCGTTAATGTTTCAAAGTCAAAAGAAAGTATTTTTCTCAAATTAGAACATCACTTTCTTGGTACCTAAAGAAGCACATACTTCTCCAAAGTCGTTTGGTAAATACTTAAAAAAATTGTATAATTTGTAGAAATTAAATAAAATATAATCGACGTAAGAACAAAAAACTTTTTAGGCACAAGTGTTAGTTGTAAGGCACAAGTTTTTCGAGTCAGATGGATAATTATGATATAGGTATTTAAACAATAAATCGATAACAACATTCTCTAGAACGTTCTCAAAAAGTTTCAACTGATATTTCTTTTAAAATATCAAAATAGTTTCATCCGTATTTATAATCACTCTCTCTTTTTTCGAATGTTAAAAATCAAAGCGGCCAACATAGTTATGCAAAAAGCCTGGTTTTAATTTTTTGTTTTATATAATTTAATTTTAAGGTTTAAAAGAATGGAGTACCTACCTGTTACACAAGTTTTAGCACAGGACTCCAGCACTTATATTATATAATATAATAAATGATTTGATAACAAAAATACAAAAGTACTTCACTTACCCCAATATATATCTTACATCAAACAATAAAACAGAGCTTCGAAATAACCTGGCATCAACGCGAGTGCGCAAAGTTTCGCCAGATGTCACTGCAGTCTAGACTCGAGACGGCACTGCGGGCGTCGGATAATCTTTTATTTTCTTTGCGACGCCGATTTTTGGGCGTAATGGGTGTAGTTAAAATTCGAACTACCTATTTAACTACCATTTTTGTCACTTTCTAAATAAAAATACGTAAAACCAGAACGATGCCGTCTGGCTTTACGTAGGTATTAAAAAAAAAATAAGTATAGTATTGTTAAAGAGACAAAAATGTGACTTGTATTATATTTTAAAAATCTTATTTTAGTATTCCTGATTCGGTCTCGTAGAGAAACATAGAGCATAGCCTTCTACATTAGGTCTTTGGGCTACCTTGAGCTTTCATATGAGAAAACTCTACATTTTAAGTAAATGCTTTCATTTTACTATTTAACAAGAAATCTGGATATTAGTTGGTGCATGTTGCATCTCCGACTAATTAGTACCTAAAGTCCATTTATTCATAATTGTCCTATTATCTAAACAATCTTACCATGTCTTTTTATGATTTTACGATAATATAAATTAAAATAGACTTTTTAGGAAATTACTTTCGTGGTTAATAAATATTTTACTTTAGAATGGTTTGAACTAATATTTGATTTATTTTCAACAAAATTCAACAACAAGCTAATTATTTAAAAATAAAAAACACGACTGACAACTTACATATAGCCTATGTCACTCGGAGGAATGTAAGGAATCTAACAATACCTCTCACATCAAAATCTGTAAAACCGTTCAGGACTTATGGTGGAATAAAGAAACTTACATACAAACATACTTACATACATACATCCATACTAATATTATAAATGCGAATGTTTGGATGTGAGTTTGTGAGTTTGTGAATTTGTGAGTTTGTGAGTTTGTGAGTTTGTGAGTTTGTGAGGATGTTTGTTACTCAATCACGCAAAATCTACTGGACGGATTTCGATGAAATTTGGTACAGAGGTAGATAATGACCTGGAATAGCACATAGGCTACTTTTTATCCCGGGAAAAAGCACTGTTCCCGTGGGAAATTCACGCGGGCGAAGCCGCGGGCAAAAGCTAGTACATACATATATACTGACATACATGAACCCTGAAAACATAACACTCCTTTTTTGGTCAGTCGTGTAAAAAGTACTGTGAAGATTGTTTATATAATAGGACAATTATTATGAATAAATGGACAATACGTATATTTACTTAAATTTGTAAAAAAAAATGTTTTTTTTTAAATTAAAGATGGGTTTGCTCTTGACCACAAACTTGCCCGAGGACAGAGATGAGGTCTACGAAGTAGCGAGCTTACCCAAAAGCAGCCTATATTCACTCTGGTTTTGAAGAGAGAAAAAAATTGTTTTGAAAAGTTGTACTCGATATAATATTTAAAAAAATCAAAGTTGAGGAAAAAAACTTATCGTTTTTCACGCAACAGAACCCTAAAAAAGGAGAAAAAGAAAGTTAAAAAGAAAACATTTAAGTAAATGCGTGCGTGTAATGCAAGTTTTCTGGTTGGCGTGTCTTCAAAGCGAGTTGAGAGGTTCAACCCCTTCCAGAAAAAACATCAGTGCCTTAATGAAAAACCTTTTAAAGGTATTTTTTCACTTAGTTACCCACGGAGCCTTGCGGTTGAAAGCTGTGGATTTAGAAAAACTTGCCTAATTGAAACATTTTTTTGTCAACTTATGAAAAATAGTAATTTTGAGATAGGTAAGTAACTAATTGATTGGATTTATTTTTCTTTTTTAGTTAGTTTTAGTTTATTTTTAATTAGTTAGTTTTAGTTTTAATTGATGTAATTGTTGTGAAAAATAAAAAAAATTCACAATAAAAAAAAAAATATTGTGGTAAATCCAATGTAATTGTAGAGTTAAACAAAACTGATTGGATATTTTTTACAATCTATTACCTACTTCTTTTTAAAAATTGATAATGCTTGATAAATATGTGGTGGGCGACACAAAGTCACATTTATATAATATAACAGATAATGAAACAAATTTGAAAAATATACGTGAAAAAGTGTCGATCAACGATCAACTGACGTCGTATAGGTACTTAAGTCAGTACTTCAGTAGAGTCTGTAAACTCCATTTATTCTTACCAGTCCTATCATGTAAACAATCTTACCATGTCTTTTTATGATTTTACAACAATATAAATTAAAATAGCCTTTTTAGGAAATTACTTTCGTGGTTAATAAATGTGTTACTTTAGAATGTGTAGGTTTGAACTAATATTTGATTTATTTTCAACAAAATTCAACAAAAAGTACTGTGAAGATTGTTTACATGATAGGACTGGTAAGAATAAATGGATTTTACTAGTATATTTTGAAATACTCGTAATACAATCTATCAGAGTTTGTATGTCTAAACGCGCTAATTTACAAAAGCCACAATAATAAAGAAAACTATCCAGAATCTCGAAATTCCCATAGGAGCGAAGCCTAAGGGCACAGTTAGTTTCAGTAATTAAATAAAGAAACAATTTCCCAAATATGATTATGAACTTTGTTCTTGAGAATTAATTTTGGACAAATTTGGGGTAAATTCGCAATTTAATATCGTTTAATTAAGAATGCGTGTGTATTTCATTAACCGGAGATGGCAACCTGCTCGAACATCTTAGGGAAAGTTTAATTTCCCGATGGGAAAATTTCCCAGTTCTGCCAAAATTTTGCGCGGAAATTTCCAAAGGATTAAAGATTTTTAAACTGCTAACAAATGTGGCTGCTCCTTTTAACACATACATACATACATATTATCATGCTTTTTTCTTTTTTTTTCCTTTTTTTTACATGACTGACCAAAAAAGGAGTGTCCTGTTTTCAGGGTTCATGTATGTAAGTATGTAGGTATGTAAAGGGTTTTTCAATTGGCGCGGGTAGATTTTGGCGGCCCGTGGCGGCCATTTTGTTTTGGTGACAATTGTCAAATCTTTTGCTTATTATTCAGTTGCTTATGCCAAATCACCATGGCAGGTTACACGACCATAGACAACGTCGTTTTTTCGCTGCCTGGGCATCGAATCGTTTGGAAGAGGATCCCAATTTCGGGCGAAAAATCATCTTTAGCGACGAGGCGCATTTTTGGATGAATGGCTTTGTTAACAAACAAAATTGCCGTATATGAGATGACACAAACTCACACGAGGTTCATCATGTGGTAATGCATCCTTAAAAAGTTACGGTTTGGTGTGGATTTTGGGCCGGCGGCGTCATTGGTCCGTATTTTTTCGAAAACGACGTTGGTGAGGCGGTCACTGTCAACGGCGAGCGCTACAGAACGATGATAACCAATTTTTTATGGCCCACATTGAACCATATGGACCTAGACGACATGTGGTTCCAGCAGGATGGCGCTACGTGCCACACAGCGGACGCCAAGATTGACATTCTGCATGAGCGATTTGAGACTAAGGTTATCTCTCGCAGGGGTGATGTGAATTGGCCACCAAGGTCATGCGATTTAACCCCGCTAGACTTTTTCTTGTGGGGTTTTTTGAAGTCGCAGGTCTATGCAAAGTAACCACAATCCACCGATGCCCTGAAGACGAACATAACTCTTCCGCATAGATCCGCCTGAATTTGAGCGATGGCATATCGCTCAAATTCAGGCGGATCTATGCGGAAGAGTCATTGAAAATTGGACAACTCGCATCCGTGCCACTGTGAGAAGCCTTAATAGTACTTAGTACTTAATGGCATATATGGGCCTTTTAAATAAATAAAAAAAATTGTTGATACCTCATACGCAGCTTGTTTAATTTCGTTTCAAAATCTACCCGCCCTTATTGAAAAACCCTTTATGTAAGTTTCTTTATTCCACCATAAGTCTGAACGGCTTAACAAATTTTAATGTGAGAGGTATTGTTAGATTCCTTGCATTCCTCCGAGTGATATAGGCTATGTAACTTGTCGGTAATATAATGTCTGTGTTGTCAGTCGTGTTTTTTTATTTTTAATTCATTAGCTTATTAGAATCATGCATTTAAACATTGTCTTTACTTGACTAAACTTCCCTGTCTAGCCTATACTAGGAAAAAGTAATCTGAAAATTTTGCATTTTTATAATTGACTAGCTTTCGCCCGCGGCTTCGGCCGCGTGAATTTCCCACGGGAACAGTGCTTTTTCCCGGGATGAAAGGTACCCTATGTCCTTCTCCGTACTTCCAGCTAAGTGTGTGCGAAATTTCAGGAAGATTGGTTCAGTAGATAAAGCGTGATGAGGTAACAAACAAACAAACACACTCACTTTCACTTTTATAATATTAGTTAGGATACTCTGTGGTTAGGATTTATTAGCTTATTAGAATCATGCATTTAAACATTGTCGTTATTCGACTAAACTTCCCTGTCTAGCCTAGGAAAAAGTAATCTGAAAGTTTTGCATTTTTATAACTGATTCATATCTACGTTTAATCTTTTGATGCGATTAAAAAAACTGGATGAAGATTATGAGTACTCAAAAAATACTTAATTGAATCAGCCAATCTTACAACGACACACAACGACAACTGTCCAGAAAAACCGCACAATCGAAAAATAAAATCGAATAACCGCTAATCACAAGAACGAATAAAAAATATAACCTCAATCCTGAAGCCACAGTATATGCGAGTGACAGTTGTATAATTGAAAGGTTCCAAGAGCTATTTTTGATCTCATCCCTATCAACGGCCCTTTGTGAGCGATATTTAATTTGACTCCCCTATTGTACTCATAATTTTCTCATTTTTGTACCGTAAAGATTAGATATTGTGCCTTTTTGGCTGTGAAATTTTTTCGATTTCAAAGCTTTTGTCGGAAGAGTGAAGAAATTAGGAGTGATTCGATTTTTAAAACGTTTCTGGATTGTAAAATTGTTTGTATATAATTGACACTAAAAATATTACATAATATTATTTTTATTACTTCTAGTGTAGAATTATTTTATCGCCACCTGATGACGTATATACCTGATAAGCCGTACAGGACTCTGCAGGTCCTCACAATAGAATCTGTCACTTTAACACCTACTAAAAATTAGATAGATAGATAGATAGATCAACACTTTATTGCACCATTTACAGATAAGAAATACATAGTAACAAAAGTAACAAAAACATTTTAAATGAGCGCAAAGGCGGGCTTATCGCAAATGCAATTTCTTCCAGCCAACCTTTGGGTGGAAGGAAATATACGTGAAAAAAATGTAGGGTGCAGTAAACATTATTAATTATAAAGGAAGAAAGAAATTAAAAATAAAATAAACATTGATGATATAAATATACACACTCGTTCAAAACACAACCATGATATATGCTCGTAATAAATAAAATTAAAGATTCAGATAGTGAGACTTTACCTGCCCTCTGAAGGATGACAGAGTTTGGGCCTTGCGGATATCAGCTGGCAATGCATTCCACGTTCAAAAATTACTGTAATTTTACTTTTTTACTGTTTTAATTTGGTCTAAATGTGTGTAGGTAGGAGTTTAGATATAAGTACTCGTATTATTGTGTCTTAAATTCCTTGAGAAAAATTGTTCGAAAAGTTTAGGATTTTACACTAAAAAAAGTATATGATGTTTTAGTGACAACCCTAGCTTATCCCCCAAGATCGAAGGTACTAGGGGTGTTTTAATAAAAGGAAAACTGATTTATAGCTATAAAACAGGAATTTTTCAGCTACGCGGCCATGTTGGAGCGATATTGGTAATTGCACAGTCATCCGACTAAGAAATTTTGGGGGCATAGATATAAAATTCTAGAAGGATAGTCAAACAAAGTCGACGAGGGGAAGGGATCGTCCAGCAGAGAGATGGGTACACGATATCAGGAAGTATGTCGCCCACAACTGGATGAGGAAGGCTAGAGACAGGGAGTCATGGAAGAGCATGGAGGAGGCCTATGGAGGACGAAACAAAAGCTGCAATGATCTTAATATGGTCAATACAGTCCTAGTATATGGTAAAATTGTAACATCTAATTGTATACTGTGAAAGTTTGTTTGGAGATACGAAAGATCTTTGGATGTATGTTACACCTTCAATACAATAAGATTTCTATTAAATTTGATATACGGACACTGACAGACAGAGTAAAGAAATTGCCCTGGTATACATTAGCTTTGGTTTGTATTTTAGTTAGTTTTAGTTTATTTTATCCATTAACTTTTTTATTTTTGTTGTAATTGTAAATTTTAATTTTCTTTTAAAATTCTTAATGTAAAACTAGGTATACACTGACGTTAATAGTTACATTTATAATTTATATGTTTATGAGTTGATATTGAAAATAAGTCACGGCCAGCTATAATTTTTGCAAATAAGTAGGTGTAGGTGTTTAAAACAATTTTATCAGACACACTACCTACCACGTATTTGACTTTTAAGTTATTAAATAAGACTTAGCCTAAAACACCGAAACTCGTATTCAGATTATATAAAACAAGTTCCGAATAGGCAATCTACGGTGCATTCTAAATTAATTCTATGTTCGGGGGACAAATAGCGTAAAACGTAGATTTATGAGCAGGCGACTTTTAAGGAATCCTGATGAAAGATTTCTCAAGTTAAAATTGTTCGTGACTCTGTGGTTTCCCGGAGTGTGGTTTTTGAAATATTGTTTTATTACACGACTGACTAAAAAAGGAGTGTTATGATTTCAGGGTTCATGTATGTATGTGAGAATCTTTATTTCATCTTAAGTCCTAAACGGCTTAATAGATTTTGATGTTATAGGTATTTTTAGATTCCTTGCATTTCTCCAAGTGACATAGGCTATGTGAGTTGTTAGTTTTTTTTTTAAATAATTAACTTGTTTTTAGCTTTATTTTTGTAAGTATTAGACTAGCTAGATCCAGGGGTTCCGTTCCCGTTGGAATTTTGAGAGGAAATGTAGTTTATTGTGCTGTTACTCTATGCGTGTACCTACGAAATTTCATCAAAACCAGCTCAGCGGTTCAGCCATGATTGAAAAACAAACATATACCAGTCCACTGCTGGGCATAGGCCTTCATTTTTTGACGCCATCTACGGTCCTGTAACTGTCTATTATGCTCTCCAATGGGAAAGCAATGTATAAGACTGTCACCAGACCAGCCATGGTGTGCGTAATGACGCACATCATGTCTGGTCACCACTCTGTCTGCCTTGGTAAACTCATACCTAATTTCTCAAGAACCAAGTATTTCTGTTAAATTATTATTGAACATACACTGAATTTTCACCCCGTCAATGTCAGCTATGAAAAGACTTCGCATTACAACCCCCGATCACATTACGCATTTTATCCCCACATTGTCGGCTTAATTAACTAAGAGGGTTGAACTTGAAGAGTTCAGATTGGTAGAGTTCCAGTTGAACGGAGGAGTGATTGATGATTTGTTTTTTAAAAAGCGCAGAATTTTAGATAAATAAATAAATATATACGGACAGATTGAGTTAGCCCCAAGTAAGTTCGAGACTTGTGTTATGGGATACTAACTCAACGATACCAAGACTCGGGCCAATCTGAAAAATATCATTTTCCATCTTGACCTGACCGGGGATCGAACCCGGGACCTCCGGTGTGGCAGTCGGGGGTGGTGGTGAAGAACTGTGTAATGCGCTCCATCGCAAAAGTACATAGGTAATATTAAACATAGATGAAATTAAATTTTACCAAATTCTGTGATTGATACAGGGAAAAAAGAAGTGATGGACGTGATGGTAAGTTGAGTTTCAGAGTAGTTTACGAGTTGACAACAAGTTATAAGTAGCCAAAGAAAGACGCGTGGAAATAAATATTCAATGGGGAAATATTCAAGCAATCCCCAATGCTTGCAAAGAATCTTCATAAGAATATTAGCTTAATCACTACATAGTATAAAACAAAGTCGCTTTCTCTGTCCCTATGTCCCTTTGTATGCTTAAATCTTTGAAACTACGCAACGGATTTTCATGCGGTTTTCACTAATAGTTAGGGTGATTCATGAGGAAGGTTTTAGTGTATAATTTGTTTAGGTTTTGTGTATATTAGTTGAAATATGACGATAATTGTTAAGGAAGTCGGAAAAAATTTAGCCGCCCGGCAGCTTTCATCGAAAACGCTGTCCAATCCCTAAGAGATGTATCAAAACCATGTATGGAGGAATTATGTATCTATAATAGGTCTACAAAAAAGTCCGCGATAGCATATATCTAGCTTTTATATTTCAGCCACAATAACCACTTTTATGTTTTAAAAATAATTAAAATCCTTAGGTGTTTTTTAACTGGTGATAATAACCACAGTTTATTAATCCTTATTAAATTAAACAAGTCTATCATCACAAATACTTAATATATTTAACATTTGCTTTTTACTGCATGTAATTTGGATCAATAGTTTACGAAATACTACGAGTTATCCAATGCGCCGCGTAACCACCTTCCACTCGCAAAGACGCTAGGCGCAGTAGGTATATAAATAAGTACTGCGGGCGCATTTTCGTATCTATTTATTTTAGGAGGTAATAATGTAAATATCATATTCATTCACATATTATCTCACATGATAGCTCTAACTAAAAGACCAACTAATTTCAAAAACAAACTTAACTTTGTAGTTCGATCCCAAGGATTCATACTGCATCGAGCGCAAAAATAAGTTTGTAAAACTTTTTTTTAGACTTACAACAACATATTTACAACTTTCAGGTTTATTACCGTAAACTGCTGCAACTTTGCACGGAATTTGACGTTTTTTGCGATTTTCTCGGAACCTTTTCATAATTTTGACTCTCAATTGTTTTAAATGGAAGACAGGCATAATGGCTTGCTATTGAGACCCCAAATCTTATTAATTTCCACCAATTTTCTGAATTACAAGGGCTCAAAGTCGTAGGCAGAGTTGTATGTAAAAGACACAAGTTTGCCTAGAAGGATAATTCGATACTTATTGTACTTATCGTTTCCGTTAATTTTTTTTCATGTGCATAAGACAACCTTCTTGTCCCTGCTAATTTAATCAGTGCAATATACTGTATCATTTTTTTATTACAGCTACTAGGCCAAGTTGTAGCAGGTTCTACAGACTTTCCATACAAAAATGTCGTTGACTATAGGGTTGTCAAAAAGAATACAGATTATTATAAATACTTTTTTATAAAAGAAAAAAACCAGATGGCTACTTTCATAAAAAAATTACAATTTTAATGCTTCTTGGTAATAATGTCTTATCATTTTAATCAACAATTATTAATAATCTTAATTTTTGATTGTAGTATAAAAGAAAAGTATACAAAGTGTTGAATCTCTTTTACAATTATTTCTACAAAAAATATTTGAATATTGTTTTACAAATTTACAACGAGCACTTCTAATATAACTAGAGGAACAAATTCTAAAATAAATTTGTAAGCATAATGTAAGTGAGATTCACGCGAGTGAAGCTGCGAGTTAAAGCTAGTTAACAAAATTTGACAACCCTAGACCCAGGCAAAGTTATGTCACTCAAGTTTTCAAAACACTACACATGATTGCCTTCTAAGTTTTTTTTGATAAAAAACAATATTTTGCATAAAAAAACAAGTTATACTAGAAGAAGACAATATTATCCTACCTTAGGCAGTTAATCCTGTGCGAAAACACAGCTTTTTAATAGTTAAAATTCAAAAGTTTTGGAGCCCAAAAAAAATGCTGCCTCACCCACCGATCTTTGTCGCACAACTGACAGAGTATTAATGGAGTTACAATTATAAAAAATGAAAAATATATTGCCCAAATAATGAATAGTTACTACAGAATGGTAGAAAACGAGAATAAAGCAAGCAAATGCGATATATCGTAATTCAAATGAAATAGGCAAATTTGTGTGTAGTTGGATAAGTTGCAGCAGTTTACGGTACTGTACAAGTACTGTTGGACCTTGCTTATTGTCAAATTACATAATTTTAGGTCAACGGGAAGTACCCCATAGCTTTTGATTGCTGTCTGAAATCGCAAATTGTTGTCTGAAATCGCAAATTCGCAACATTTACGGTAATATCTCCTAATCGCGTTGACGTATAATTTTGGTTATTTTTCTGCTGAAAGAGACCGTGGATCCGAGTATTCAGTATTAATTTTAACTTGATACCTTTAAGCGTTCCTGAGAAAAAAAAGTTTGACAGACAGACGGACAGTCTGACAACAAAGTGACTTTTGAAGCACGGAACCCTAAAAACCGGCCAAGTGCGAGTCAAGCTCGCGCATCGAGGGTTCCTTACACACAAAGCATCTCACATTATAGCTCTAACGGCCGGTTTACGACTTTGCGCGTCGACACAGAATACATAATAGTATAGACAGCGTCGGTCTAAGCGGGGCGCTGCGCGGGAGTCTAAGCGGCGCGGCGGGCGGGGCGAAAAGCAAAGCGCGCCACGTACTCTCAGTAGCGGTTAGCGGAGCGGTTTAGGTGGACGTATTCAGAGAGTCGGAAATTATCCCTTTTTGTTTTGAAAGTAGCAATTTTTTTAATATGACATTCTCGATATCAGCAAGGAAGTGCACGAACTAAAGAAAATAGATACCTTCACGGAGAATTTCGTAATTTATACCAAGATTATAGGAAACATCCGAATAAGTTTTATTACTACACTAGAATGAGAGTGGAAACGTTTGACTTTCGGTTCTCACTACGCCACTGCAGAAGGAGCAGATGAGCAAAAATTTCATAATGCACCGTTATGGAATTTCCCTCCACAGTAGGTCCCCCCCGCCCTCGTGCCCTCCCCCCCTACATCCGCTACTGCTACAGCACATTGATAGACATATGTTTCGACATCCATATTGGGGGTCTATGTAATATTTCGCTAATAAAAGCTTCTCTGATAAAACTCATGGTGAAAACGTTTTAAAATATACTCGCGGAGTCCGCCAATCCCGCGCCGCTGTTGCTGCCGCAAGAAATTCTAAAAAAATATTTTTGCTTTCTATTATTCTTTTTAAGTGTCCCTCTATCCATTTCAGTCAATGTACAGACAAAATATTTTTACTGTTTTATTATATGTATAGATAAGTACTGTTAGACCTTGCTTTTTGCCAAATTTCATAATTTTAGGTCAACGGGAAGTACTCCATAGGTTTTTAATTGTTGTCTGAAATCGCTATTATGCGACAATGGGTCTGACAAACGTTTTTTACTTTATATGCCAAAAAAATCTACAAAAAATTACGAGAAAAACGGTGTTTTTACTTTTTTCATATCTTAAAAAATGGCTGATATATTTACGATCAAAGTTCGTATTTCCGACTGTAGGTTTTTAAAAACGCGGGCGGGCGCTCACTAGCCGGTGACGTCATAACTTTGCTCACTCGCCAGACACGCTCCCGTTCGCGCGCCGCTGTGTAGTAAAAATTAAAATTATTAAGTTCTTTGTGGTAAAATGGGAAAAAGAAACTGTATTGTGCCTTTATGTTCCAATTCAACAGTTAAAACACCAGATAAACTCTTTTTTTATGTGCCGGAGGACCCGAAAATGAGGAAAAAGTGGATGACAGCCATAAAAAGAGTCGATTCAATAGGGCCTAAAACTAAAGCGCAATGTTGTTTAAGTAGTAAGTATTTGTTAATAATAAGTTTATCCTTTACTTTCGATCGTTTAAATGGGTATACACTAGTCTATACCTATGTTAATAGCCCTGACGAAACTTTATTATTAATAGGTACGTAATAAATAAAGATACAAGTGATTGCATACTGAAAGGCTCCGTAATTTTGATGATTATGAATCATTAGACTATATATATACTATTATTTATAAATTATTAAATATATTTATTATTAAATAGAAACATTAATAAATACGACCCTAGCCGTGTGGTGTCCGGCAGAGAAGAATAGGATCATTCCAAGTGCTCTCACGGATGTCGAACAAGGCGACTAAGAGAATACAAGCTTAACATGTGTGTTGACCGATTTATAAAAATATACTTAGAAAACTAATATATAGGTATGTACGTAAATACCTACTAGTACTTCTATTCTGTATATGGGTAAATAGTGGCATTTTATTTAAGTTTATACCTACTAGGTAATAAACACAAAATAATCATCAACAACCTCGAAATGTTGATTGGAGTACCTACCTAGGTAGGTACTGTATTTTTACCGGTCCCATAATAAAAACAGCAAATGAAACTCTCATAGGTAGGTAGGTACTTTCAGTTAGGTTTGAACAAATACCTACCCAAGAATAGGTGTTATAACATACATACCTTTTTAACTTTATTCCTCGAATTTCGGCAGCCGTAAAATCCTGATTATTTATGAAATATTGTGCCACCATCAAACTATCCACTCTTGGCAGATTGTCTGATTGACCTTTAAGAAAACCTTCTTCCATTCTGCACACTTAGTAGGGTCATCGAACCATACTGATAGCCGCCTGCTTGCCGACTGTGAGCGATCGCGGCGCGGTGAACAAAGGTGTGACGTCATCGCGTTAGCGCCGCTTAATTTCGGAAATTAAAAAAGGGCCTAAACTTCTCGTAGTTATAACTTCGGAAATACTGGATGTATTGAAGTGAAATAAAAACTATTGTAATGTACATGATCTACGCTCCAATTTTAGGTATATTTCATAGTAATATTTTGACCCTTTTGTGTTCTCCATTAGCTACATTTACCGACTTTTTTGCTGAAAGAGACCGTGGATCCGAGTAGGTATTCGATATCAATTTCATACCTTTAAGCAAAGATTTAAATCGGCCTTTAAACTTTCCTGAGAAAAAAGTTTGACAGACAGGCGGACAACAAAGTGTTCTTATAACGTCCGGAACCCTAAAAACAAATATATTGTCCACCCGAGCGAAGCCGGGGCGGGCCGCTAGTTATTTTATATTTCAATAAAGAGTAAAGTTTATCCTAGCTCAGGCACCATTTATCTTTGTATTTCTTTATTTGTGTGTGTCCATGCTGTAAAAAATTACCATTTAAGAAAACTGAATAAAGATTTATTATTATTATTATGTTGGTACGCTTTTCAGAGCCACGGGTCCATTGGGACCCGGTCCTTTGAGGCGTTCATGGGGCCAAAGCCAACATGAAGAGGCCTTTTTGTACCTTTTTAATCAAAAAAGTGAGATCTGTCCCTTAGTGTACCATAGGGATATACTAACGGACAGTCCTCCACAGCTGCCGAACTATTGCCAGGTAGGGATTAACAAGGTTTGGGCTAAGTGGATGGGATGCTAGTGGACCGGATTGCTGGGTTATGGAGTGAGATACGGACATCTACCTTTAAATCTCTCACAAAAATTTAAGTTAGGCAGATGGTGACTTGCTGCTCTTTGGCTGTACAGCCTGTGGGCCTCCCTAATTAAGCCATTATTATTATTATTAAAGGACATAAAACTAAACTAATATTAGTTTAAGATTTAAATTGTGAAGTCATCAAAGTACATTTTCATCTGCTCGACTTGTATGTGACAGGCTTATTAACCCTTGCAATGCCAATATTTCCGAAATGAACGCAAATTGCACGACGCTGGGTTCCGTTTGCATAGCGATGCTCTACGCCGCTGGAATGCAACCTCTTATACAGGATGTTATAAAAGGGTATGTATCACTTACTTACGTATTTGTACGTAACAATTTTTTTTTGTTTGGCTAACGGGGTAGCAGTGGATGAGAATAGAAAAATTCTGTAGGAAATGGCGCGAAAAATGGGACCTTTATGTCTATTAGTGGGTTGATGTGGGCTAAGAATAATGTTGATGATGAGACCAATGTGTAATTTGCAGTGAGTAGGTATCTGCGTCCTGTGAAGGAAAACATCGTGAGGAAACCTGGACACAAGCTAAGTGTTCAGTTTACTAGTTAATTCCTCATCGGTTAACAGCATCATCATCACTATCATCTGCCTTCTCTCTCTCTCTCAGCCGAAAGACGTCCACTGCTGGACAAAGGCCTCCCCCAAGGATTTCCACAACGACCGGTCCTGCGCTGCCCGCATCCATGCGCATCCCGCGACGTTCACCAGGTCGTCGGTCCACCGAGTGGGAAGCCTGCCAACACAACGTTTTCCGGTTCGTGGTCGCCACTCGAGAACTTTTCATCTGCCTTACCTTTTCCCATCATCTGGGGTCGGCGCAAAATGTCCTTTCTCTCCATAAATTTTTATCCTTAGCCATAGTTATATCCACTCCCAATACCTTTATATCCTCCTTAACACAATCCACCCATCTTGTTTTAGGCCTTCCTCTCCCCATATACCACCAACTTTCATTGACACAGCTCTTCTTAACCCTTAATTTTATAATGCAACCTTTTGGCAACAATCGTTTTGAAAAAATCCCTGTCCTTTAAAACATATTTATTTTCATTAAAATTGATTTAGTGTCAATCTTACGTATGTGTACAACACTAAGAAATACATCGACTCTGAATTTGACTATGGCACATCCCTATAAACTTCAAACTGCTGTCATGGGGCCCAACGGGAACAACAGAGCTGTAAGTTTTTATTGATAAATATTATATTCTTTGATTATTTTAGTGGTTTTTTGGTAGAATTCCATTATTTATAAGACAAACTAACTATACACATTATAATTTTATGCAATACTAGATTTACTAATGCAAGCCATGAGGTCTAACCTAGATGTTGCTAAAAAGCATCATTGCCAAAGTCCCGACAAAGTATCATGTTTTAGTATTGTTGCTAAAAAGCATCATTGCCAAAATCCCATCTAATTATCATATTTCATGACTGTTGCTAAAAAGCATCATTACCTAAGATGCACAAAATGTCGTATACTTAGATGATTGCTTGAATGTAACACTGTTTTATTTTTACTTTTGTACTTATTAGCATATAAACCTAAAATGGGAGATTACTATGTGTGTGTGCTTATGGTTAATGTTATTTTCTAAATTTTACGCCTTACTTGTGTTGTGCTTGGGTTTGGTTTTTGGTTGCATGGAGTTTTTTTTTTTTGTTTCTAGGTGCTACAGCGTGCTAGATCTAACCGTATTTTGGCTTTAGTCCCTAGTAAATGCACGATCAGACGATGATAGCAATGTATCAGACTGCGAAGATGATGAAATATTAGCTCCGCCAGGTCACTTCGATGAAGATTCCAGCGATCCGCCTTCAATAAATTCATCTATAGAACGAATGAATCTTCTTGACAGTGAACCTGATAATTCTGATTGCGATATTCCTGTAACCCCTGTACTACAAGCTGTATTTCCTACTGCAGACGAAACCAATTACAATGCCATACCATCAGTATCTTCTATTCCTCTACTACCTTTCCTTGTTGTTCAGTCGCCACTTAGTTTGCAAACTACTCCAACTACCTCTCGAAGACTTCAAAATAGACCGACTACATCAAAAAATATTTCTAACAACCGACCACGTTTAGTTGCTAGAAAGACTAAACGCTTACCCCAAGTAAAGTTCAAGTGGGAAAAGAAAACTTTTGCTCACTGTGCTTCCATTGAACCCATCTCCTTTTCTGATCAGTTAATAAAAATAACCGTTTACGTGGATGTCAAGAGTTATTGAAGTCAGACAAAGCTTTGAAAAAGGAAGGCCGAGGATCTTTTTCTCAACTTGTTTGCAATAAAAATAAAATTGCTGTGGTGAAATGGCTAGATAATAAGCCTGTTACTTTATAAGTTCCTTCGCTGATGCTTATCCAATCGGAAAATTAAAACGATTTTCAAAGCAACTTAAAACTAAAGCTGACGTCGGTTGCCCCCAAGTAGTGCAGCACTACAACGCACATATGGGAGGCGTTGATTTATCCGACATGCTCATAGCTCTTTATAGGACCACTAAGAAGACCAGGCGGTGGTACATGAATATTTTCGCTCAAATATTAGATATATGCATCAACAACGCATGGATCCTATACCGCCGACACAATCGTCAGAAAAATGTTCGTAAAACATTGAGCCTAAAACAATTTCGATGCCAAATTGCTTTTTCATTAGTGGCAAAAAATACTGAGATGTCATATGATGCTGATGTGCCAGGCCCCAACCAAAAAGAAAAAATTGCAAAGCCTACAGTAGCTAGACCTCTTGAAGAAATCAGATTTGACGGGATAGGCCACATGCCAAATGTCGTAGAAAAAGGTCGGTGTCGGCTATGCAAATCCGGCTATTCTAGAATATTATGCATAAAGTGTAACACCATGCATAGTAACTCCATGCATAGTAACGATGAATAGTATGCATGAAATGTATGAAGGTCTGGTTGTTGATATCTCCCAAATAAAAGGACTATTTAGAAAATAACAAATTATTATTAGGCAAAGACAAAGAGATCGTACGGAAGTAAGAATGCAAGTAAAGCGACGCGAAGTAAAGCTCGTCGCTTTCGGTTATCTTCGGCTATCATCGGCTCATTGGTAGTGGTGGGATCCGCCGGCCGCCAAGTAATGGGTTCAAGCTTGTACATACTGCCACCCGTTGAAGAGTTTGCTCTTCAAGCATTTATTGGAAGAGGACATAAACGCGTGTATGCCCGTCTGAGTGTGCCTTTCTTGGTAAGTACATCAGCGACGCGTGCCACACCATCGCTGCCGACGTGAAGATTTGTTATCCGCCCCAAGAGCCAGTGGAGCGGGGGAAGATCCTTTTCTTGGACAAGAACCAGCTGCCCCAGTGTGAGCTCGCCTGTGGAATGGTGCCACTTCTGCTTCTGCTGAAGTAGAGATATATATTCATGTGAGAAGCGGGACCAGAAATGTTGCCTCAGTCTTTCGATGCGTTCGTGCCTTTGAAGACAATTTATGTTCTTCTCAGATGTTTGGGCCTGAGGCACAGATAGCAGTGGCCGTCCAATAAGAAAATGTGATGGGGTAAGGCATGTTAAGTCTGATGGATCTGATGAAAGGGGTGTTAAGGGACGTGAATTCAATATAGCCTCGATTTGGATTAAACAAGTACACATCTCCTCGTATGTTAGATGCGTTAGACCTAAGACTCTTCTCAAATGATGTTTTACGGACTTTACCGAGGCCTCCCAAAGGCCTCCAAAGTTAGGAGAATAAGGCGGGATTGGTTTAAAATCTATACCTGTTTCTGCAATGTCAATTTCAGACTCTAAGTTCCCTAAAAGATTGGAGAGTTCATTAAAAGCCCCGACAAATGAAGTGCCATTATCAGAGTATATGGTCTGTGGTTTTCCTCGCCGAGATATGAATCGATAAAGCGCTGCAAGGAACGCCTCCTTTGTAAGATCCGTGACCAGTTCCAGGTGAACTGCCTTCACTGAAAAGCATACAAATATGCAAATGTAAGATTTGTGTAAACGACACCCTCTGCCTTTTTGATTAGCTATCAACACTGGCCCGGCATAGTCTAAACCGGTTTTTAAAAATGGATACTCTAAGTGCAATCTATCGCTTGGCAAATTTCCCATTATGGGCTGAATAGGTTTAGCCTTTAGTCTATGGCAACGAATGCACATATGAACTATGTGTTTAGCAAGGTTTCTTCCGCCTAGAGGCCAATAAGCTTGTCTTATGGAAGCTAACAATAGCTGGGGGGGTGCGTGCAAAAGCCTTTTGTGTTCTGACTCAAAAATAGATTTAGTGGTATGATGTTTTGAGTCTAAAATTATCGGATGCTTTATATCATACGAATAATATGAGTTATGAAGCCTTCCGCCTACGCGCAAGAGCTTGTCTTCATCGATAAAAGGAGATAAAGATATGAGCCTGTTCTTTTTATGTAAGGATTCACCGTTAATGAGTGTGCTGTATTCATCAGGAAACATTTCCTGCTGAACAAACCTAATTATAAAATAATGCGATGACTTAAGTTCTGATACTGATAGGTTATTTAATATTTTTTTATCTTTATTTTTACAATTATTTATAAATCTGTGTACATAGGCTATAATTCTTTTAAGTTTTGTGTAATTAGATATTTTGTGTATTAAATTATGGAATGAATTGTTTGTATTTTTATCTACGTTTGTGTTTATATGTAATGTGTGTATAATTTCCTGTGTATTGACATTTTGGTTATTAGGTATTTCCGGAAATGTGATATGCTGACTGTGCAAAAAGGCAGGACCGGACCACCAGAGCTCTGACGCGCCAAGTGCGTCAGCCCTCACCCCCGCGACACAAGGTCCGCTGGGTTTTGTTTTGACGGCACGTAACTCCACTTGTGACCAGCAGTACTGTCAAGAATCTCACCTATACGATTTCGTACAAAAGGCTTAAGTTTACTCAAAGGAGTGGAAAGCCAACCCAAAACTATTGTTGAATCGGTCCAGTAGTAACATTGAGCAACATTTAATGTTAGTGAGCTTAGTACTTTCTTGCAGAGTCTAGTACCTACCAGGGCCCCGCAAAGTTCCAACCTTGGAATAGTAGTGGGCTTAATCGGTGCAACTTTGTTTTTTGATGTAAGTAGACGTACACTGACTGACCCGTCACTACAGACACATCTTACATACACGCAGCTCCCGTAGAAACGTTCCGAAGCATCTGTAAATGTGTGTATCTCAATTGTAAGTGCATTGTCGCATAGTACCCAACGTGGAACATGTAAATTATTTAAGTGGGGAGGGAATCCAAAAATGAAAGAAAATTTGTTTTGATATTAGGTGAGACTTCCTCATCCCAACTGCACTTGTCAATCCAGAGTTGTTGCATTATTGATTTTGCCTGAATAATGCATGGCCCTAAAATACCTAATGGATCGAAGACTTGGCTTATTAAAGATAAAATTAGACGTTTTGTAATAATTTTATTTGTACCAATATCAATAGAAAATACTAAATTATCGTTGACTGTGTCCCAATACAAGCCAAGCGTTTTGCTCGGTTCAGAACTATTTAAATTTAGGGTTTTCTTTGTTTCTCTTTTGTCGGTAGGTTGATTGTAATTAATTGATTGTAAAATTTCTTTACTATTTGATTGCCATTTTTGAAGTTTAAAATGAGCTGACTGTAAAACGCTGGTAACTTCATTACATAGTTCGATTACCGAATCTATTGAGTCCCCACCAGTCAACCAATCATCAACATACCAATCTCTGGTCAAAGCACTTCTGGCTGAAGCAGAGGCGCATTGATCAGCAAGGGAGACAAGACACTTAGTGGCTAAGTACGGTGCTGATGCCGTACCGTACGTTACCGTATTTAATGTATAAGATTTTATAGGCTCATTTGTGTTAAATCTAAAAAGTATTTGTTGAAGCGAACGTTGTTTAGGTTCGACCAAAATACACCGATACATTTTCACTATGTCGCTCGCTACGACATATTTATGCTGTCTGTATCGTAACAAAATTGAAAAAAGATCGTCCTGAACGACTGGACCTACCATCTGGATGTCATTGAACGATTTGGTTGAGAACTGGTGACGGCGGAAGCGTCATACACTACCCTTAGTTTCGTAGTTGTACTAGCTTCGCGAATAACGCCGTGATGAGGTAAAAAATAATTGATTCCCTGTTGAAATAAGGATGGGTTCTCGGTCATGTGGCCTAAGTCTATATATTCTTTTAAGAAACTATGATACTTATCTTTGAACTGAGGGTCGCGCTCGAATCTACGCTCTAAAGATAAAAGTCGGCGTTTGGCAAGATGATAAGAGTCACCTAAAACCGTAGGAGGTTCTTTTAGTGGTATTGTGACAACAAAATGACCATCATCGGCCCGCCTAGTATTTTGTATGAAATTTTGTTCACAGGAACGTTCTTCTTGTGAAAAATTATGTATAGATGGCACTGAATCCAATTCCCAAAAACGAGTTAATTGAACATCGTTGTTCTGAATGAAATGACATGATGACGTCATACTTTTATTGTATTTATTATGAAATAAGGTACCTGACATGAGCCAACCGAATTTTGATTCATGTAACTTCGGCTGATTCTTACCTAAGGAAATGACATTCATGGTTAAGACATCCCAAAATACTTCTGCGCCGACTAAGACGTCTATACAAGAAGGTATGTTAAAAGACGGGTCAGCCAGTTGTATGCCTTTGGGTAATGAAATACTGTCTAAGTTAATGTAACTAGTAGGCAATGAATTTGTAATTTGAGGTAAAATGTAACATTGTATAGTTGTATTGTATTTATTATATAAGGATTTGATTGTGAGATTGCATGACTCTGCACTAAAAGATACTTGACCATTGATGCCGGTCACAGTGGAGCCGCAGGTGCGTGTTACCAAGCCGAGTTTGTCGCACAGCGCCCGTGTCGCGAAGTTCGAGGTGCTGCCATTGTCGAGCAAAAGACGGGCGGTATGAAAGACCCCGTTTGCGCCTCGTACCTTCACCAACGCTGTGGAAAGTAAGACACAACGATTGCTGTCGTGTTGTGATGATGAAGCTCGATCAATACTTGTGGATAAGGCCACGGCGGCTTCCACAGGTACGGGAGCTGACTGATCTGTGTTATGCTTATGTAATAAAGTGTTATGCTTTGACTTACAATATTTGCAATGTGTCAAAGTACATTTCTTACTGATATGACCGGGTCGTAAGCAATTATGACATACTTTGAACCCAGAAATCTTTGAAAGACGCTCATCAACGTTAAGATCCCTGAAAAGCTCACAAGAAAAAAGAAAATGTGATTTTTTACACATTGGACAACATAAGACCTTTGCATGTGAATTATTGTCATTATTATTACTGTTGTTGTCTGAGGCTACTATAAAACTCTTAGAATTGTTGGTAAATGATGTTTGCTTACTATTATTGCTATACTTTGTGTTCTCCATTGTTTCTAGTAATTCTGATTTATTGTTTAAAAATTTAAGGAATTCTGATAAGGTAGGTAATCCATTTTTAATACCTTTTGACTCTTCCCAGTCGCGTGTAGTTCTGTAATCTAATTTAGAAGAAATTAAATAAATAATTAGAGTGTCCCAGTGGTCGGTTGGTTGACCTAAGTTGGCCAAAGCCCGTAAATTTTTATTAGTAACGTCAACAATATTACGGAGACCACTGGTTGTTTCTTTTTTAAGACATTCCAAGTCAAACAACGCTTTAATGTGGTTATTCACTAGTAAACGTTCGTTGTCAAACCGTTCTGTTAACAATTGCCATGCTATCTTGTAATTATTTGAAGTAAACTCTAAACTTTGAATAACCAGTGAGGCAGTGCCCGATAAGGCGGCACGTAAATAATGAAATTTATTTATGTCACTGATCTGGGAATTGTCATGCACTAAAGATAAATAGGTGTCTCTAAATTCGAGCCAGTGTTGATAGTTACCGTCAAAGCTAGGTAGGGTGATTTTTGGCAAACGCACAAAATCATGCTGAATTTGCCGTCCACTGTTGGAACTAGACACGGAACTTGAACGAGCGCGGCGCTCTGGAGACAGCTGGACCTCCTCGTTCTCAGATAACAGCGTACGAGCCACAGCAATCAGCTCGTAGTATTGGCACTCCATTTGCTCCCGTTCTTCTAATAATTGTTTGGGATCCTCGACCAATACTTCCAACTCCGTCTGTAACGCGTCAAAGTCGGCATATAAGGGCTCAAATTTTTCAAGGCGACACTTTAATTCTGTTACTTGCACTGCACTTAATATTTTACAGCTTTTAGGCGCTGTTAAATAGTTGCTAAATATCGTGAATTTACCTTTCAATGCACTACGTTTTTTAACTAATTCTTTAATTTTAGCTTCTGCCATGGTTATCTACGCGCTGCGAATAAGTATAAGATAAATTAACTGTTCTGTGTTGTTATGCAACGTAGGTATGCATGCGCTGAGTTAGCAATGAAACCTGTTCGAAGCGCGATGATAAACAAGCATCGGCCGGAATACAATAGATGCAGTAGATAAGTGCAAGTAAGTAGCTATAACGCGATGATGTTATTGCTACGTTCGGAAGATTTATTTTTGAATAGATGCAAATAAGATGGAATGAATTTATTGCATAGGTATCTAAGCAAAAAAATAACTGAATGTTTTGTATGTATTAGAAGATGGTTTTTTAATTTAATTGCGATAGTAAATAGGCAAGATTTCCGTAAAAAGTGTATTTGAATAGTGCTATAGGACTAAGTAACTAGGTATTTGTTATATCCAAGCCAAGGCTATTCGAAAACACATAAGGGGAAAAATGAAGAGGAAAGGAAGACAGATTGGAACGGACTCACTGTATCGTGCTATTCCCGTCTTCGAAGAGGCCTGGATACTGGAATTCCTGGAGTTTTGTCACAGGTGGACTTTGATCGACCTCTAATTGACCGCACGGCTTGTCCGAACGAAATGGCGTCTTCCCAATTCCAAAGTAGATGATCCTTGCATTCCAAAAAGAGACTCCTTGCGCCTTTAGCGGTTGAAGGACCAATTTGTAGCGGACTGTCAGAAATGTATGAAGGTCTGGTTGTTGATATCTCCCAAATAAAAGGACTATTTAGAAAATAACAAATTATTATTAGGCAAAGACAAAGAGATCGTACGGAAGTAAGAATGCAAGTAAAGCGACGCGAAGTAAAGCTCGTCGCTTTCGGTTATCTTCGGCTATCATCGGCTCATTGGTAGTGGTGGGATCCGCCGGCCGCCAAGTAATGGGTTCAAGCTTGTACACCTCACAAAAAAACGAAATTGTTTTTATGATTTCCATTTCAAACATTAAAAATTGCAATAATTTAAATGTTGTTTTATTTATAGTACATGTGACACCCCGTTTTGACAATGTGGTAAAAAAGACACAACATTTAAATGTCCTATTTTTCCCTATATTTGGCAACGTTGTAAAAAAGCAACGTAGGATTTTCGCGAAATTGATATAAAAAAATTTTTTTTAACATTTTTTTTTACTTCTATATAAATTACTTTAAATATGTATGAAACTCAAATGGTTCAATTTTAATATTTTTTTCTTGCCAAATTAAGGGTTAATAAGTGTTCCTCTTCTCTCCTCATTACGTGTCTAAACTAAGTGAGTCTATTAATTCTCACTTTTTCAGTTCACCATCAACCTTCAAAGGTTAACAGCATGGACATACAATTTTTGTCAAGCACTGAATTCACCAAGATCATGCTGGATGGCATGGCGACAAAACTTGTGTCAAACATGAAATTTTTATAAAAAACATATTGACAAGTTCTTTTATCTTCAAAACAATAGAGTAACATCTTAGAACAGAACAAGGTACTTGCAAACTTTCCAACACCGATTCAGAGACGAAGTTTTTATGACTGAGACTGGTGTTAGCAAACATTTTGTGTCCGTCGTAAAAGTCGGGGAAAACAGTCTGGAGACGGGAAAAATGAGAACATGTTTCATTACTTTAGTTATATCGGGAAATAAACGTAGTCAGACGGTTAAATAATGTTTAACTTGAGTTATAAAGAATGGTCTTGTTGTGTGGTTTTAGAGTAAAAAGTTAGATTAAAGATACATATAAGTTAAGTGGTACATCTTCTCTTCTTTTAGCCGAAAGACATCCACTGCTGGACAAAGGCCTCCCCCAAGGATTTCCACAACGACCGGTCAATCCCTGTGGCCTGTGGTGTGACCCTAGAATAGCACCAACCCATCTCTTTCCGTGGGTGTCGTAAGAGGCGACTAAGGGATTTAAAAACACCGGAGGATGGGCAGCAGCATCTTTCCGCGTACTATGCCATCACACTGCGATCGCCAACCCGCCTGCCAAGCGTGGCGATTACGGCAAAACCCCCCAAGTGGTACATAGGTAAGCTATTTTGAAATTTGTGGCTCAACAAATTGTAGATAGATAGGTAGATAGATAGATCAACACTTTATTGCACCATTTACAGAAAAAAACATACAAAGTAGTGACAAAAAGTAAATACCTACTACATAAATGAGCGCAAACCGCAATTATACAATTTCTTCCAGCCAACCTTTGGGTGGAAGGAGATACAAGTGAGAAGTGTAGGGTGCAGTAAACATCATTAATGATACGATGATGATGTGTAGATGTTGAGACCACAATAGAACTTGAATTTTATAGACATTTTCAAGTTATAAATTACTAGCGTTTCCCACGGGAACAGTGCTTTTTCCCGGGACGAAAGGTACCCTATGTCCTTCTCAGTACTTTTAACTATGTAACTATGCGTATGCGAATTTCAGCAAGATTGGTGCTGTAGATATAGCGTTAACAAACATATAGAATTATAGAGTATAGAGGTAACAAACAAATAAAGAAACAAACTCATTTTCGCATTTATATGTGGGAGATTCATATTTTTAAAACATTAATTTTAACGGTTGTTTTTAATAACAACTTGAAGATATTAAAGTTACATTTCAGCTTAAGTAGCAATAGAAGTTAAATTTGGCTCTGAAACACCTATCAGGCCAATCTGATGTATGTAAATTGAATATTTAGCATTCCTATGCCAACTGTGGTAAAATATGTTGCACCGATTGTTAACAACTAGGGATCGAAAGACATATTCATAAAGGAACCACATTAAATCTGTTACAGAATATTCCATAACACTTATTAACAGTTATGCTAAAAACACTTTCCAAAAGTGTTACAGATATAGTGTTTGTTTTTACATTTTTCTTTGTACGGAATACATGTACATTAAGTACCCTAATTATAAGAAGAATAAGTATTCAAACTTATAACAAGTTGTTTAAAGTCAGTATTTATACAAGTTAATACTACATTTAAGCCTGATTTTTTAAGTACAAAAGGGTCCAAGACTCGACGTGCTACCGTGAACACGGACCCCGCAGCAAGATAAGATAAGCCTGATTTTGTGTTATTAGTAACTTTGATCTTAATACATATTATTGTTTTGTTTAATGACATTTTTTGTCACTGTGTATGAATGCTCATGTACGAATGTTACCCACACTCTGTATGAAGCTACCCCATGATGAGGTGCTTTCGTACATATTTCCATTTTTAGAAAATGCACTATAATTTGATGATGCTGCTTTGTACCAAAACTAAACAAGGCTATTATCAAACTAGATAACTAAGTCATATAATAGCATTAAAACTATTTTAAAATAAAAAAAAAATAAATAAAAAATGTGTGTGCACAGTGAGTATCCGCACGTGGCGGGCCTCTCTGCCTGTCGCCAGCCATGTCAACTTAAACCTTATTGACTGTACTGTATTGAGATTACAGTTATTAACACTTATAAACAATATATTTGGAAAACAGATTCAAAGTATTTCTGCCTATTTCTGTTTAACATTTTAACAGAAATAAAAACACAATTCAAAACATGGAATAAATAATTTCTGTTCTATTGTACTGATAAGTTTTTATTTAATCAAATGTTTACATAAATTAATATATCTAATGACTATTATTTTAAAATAAAGAAGAACTAAAACTATCTTATCTTATTTTACTGATTGGTCTCTGTAGGAATTATTCGTCATTTGTCCATCAGTGACTAACTTATTCGAAATTTTTGCAGTTGAATCTCTGTGCTGACTGATGACCTGGCTGCCTTCACGAGTAACAGCGCAAGCGACCTGGCGAAGTATGCAACTCGCAAATGGGAGCTGGCGAAAAAAGGCGGTCGGCACAAGGTGACCGAACAGTGTCTGTCTAGTTAAGACTATCGTATGTCAGACTATCGTATTAACAATTTGTTATGACTGACACCTAAAAATTGCCACAATAGTGGCCTGTCCTGGTTTTGCACGGGCTTTTTTTTTAGTAATATAGCTTATGCTACTCAGTAGATAATTTGCTTTTTAATGATAAAAGAATTTTTGATATCTGTCCAGTAATTAATTTATCATGAGTCTATACAGTTACTCTTCCTATATTTACTGGCAAAGGATTTCAAAGTTTATGTGATCGCTGATAATAGCGTTACTTTATAGCTAGCGGTGTCAGTCTGGCAAACGGTTATGTTGAAAGTTTTGACGAACAGTTTTACTGTTGTTAAAATACAACAAAGAAATGGAAATAATTTTATTTGAATGGGCTTAAATAGCACTTATAAATTAAGAGTATGCTGTTGAAGTCTCAATTAGCAATAAATTGTACTGTATTTTTATTGAAAGTTCTGACAAATTGTTTTACTGTTAGGAGTATTATTATATTGGAGAAATTCCTCATTACATAAAATCGGTTACCTCTAGCCATTTCTGTCCTTGTAAATGATGCTTAATGTTTAAATATTGATGCTTGCTGGCAATCGGCAAATTTTAATGTCGTGACGTTCTTTTTGTAAAACATAAAACGATCATAAAACTAGACAAGTTCTTGTGGGAACTATTTAAATGTAGTTATGATATTTCAAAATGGTATTACCCAAAATGGGCAAGTAAACTAACAGACTGCCTAGAACAGTCGAATTTACATTTTTTTAAAATTTTCTACATTGTTCTTTATGCCTCTGTCCTGGCCAGACATGAGTGTATATTGAATAATGGTGGAGAATTTTCGTAAACGCCGCGCCTATTTGGCATTTTTAACGAGGCGTATCACCAAACGTATCTGCCGCGCCAGTTATTGGCTTTTTACCGAGGCAGCATATTATTCGTTTAACCTGCCGTGTCATTTATTGGCTTTTTTACCGAGGCAGCGTATTACTAGTATAATTTACCGTGCCTATTTCCTGGCTTTTTACCGAGGTAGCATAATCTTTGCCGTACCAATTTTATTGGTTTATTACCGAGGCAATTGACATATTTTCTTGTTATCTGCTGTACCAAATGTATTGGTTATTACCGAGGCAATTTAAGATGTATTGCTACTTATTACCTATCATACCAAATGTTGGTAATTTATATTGAATGTGATTATGAATGTATTCGAGCTGTATTTTTATTTTGGTTTAAGTATACTATTTTTTGTACTTCTTCATTTTAGTGTAGTGACTCTATCACAAACATAACATGTTTGTAATATTTCTTATATTTCTGACTGACATAATTTATGTACTTATTGTAACTAGAAAAACAAGATTATAAAAGAGACCCCTTTGGCATGATAGGCGACCAAGACTGTTAAATGAGTTTCTTTCGGCATTTCTTCTCAGCAGTGGTCGTTCCGAAATGCTAGTAGTTTTTAGCTTTGAGATTTAAAATGAAATTCAATTCTGTGATTAAAATTGTTCGCGAGCCTGCCTAACGTTGACTGCTCGTCAGAATGGCCGTGTGGGAGATTCATATTTTTAAAACATTAATTTTAACGGTTGTTTTTAATAACAACGGTTTCATTCATTTGAATGACATATTTTTCATATTGACCGTTACAACACCCCACTCTCCCCACTACGGTCATCCGACATTTTAAAAACCTATGCGCTGTCGGACGGAGCTCACTTTGTTCCCGTCTGCGCAACTTGTCAGGTCAATACCTTTTTATTATTTTTATATTTTAGTCATGTTTAAAATATGGTTCAGTTGTGAATTGTGAATTTTTACAATGAATACGATTTAAATTATAATGATAATTGTGTAGAATGTCTTTTGACCGATTTTGATGTTTTAATGATTATTTTAATGCAAATTTATGAAAGTGACGATGGCGTGATAAGCCACCACCTTCTGCAATTTTTAATGGCACTCTGCCCTACTTTCTAACCATTTTAATATTACAGATGTTATGACAGTTAAGTTATTAATGCCTAGTTAACCTTCTACTTTTCGTAAACGGTAGAACATCAGTAGTACTGGCTGTGATGTATAGTATCGTGCGGAGGAAGGGGCACGTACCTTGCCGTAGTTATTTAAGGGTTACGCCCTTTTCTTATATTTTTTTAATGAGACAGTTAATTTGACATGAACACTGCCTATAATTTGTTACATGTGAACTTATTCTGAACGGTTATAAGTTTAAGTAATTATGTAACCTTCTGGTCATCCATATTATTCGGCTATCATCCGTTAACGTGAATTGTTGTGTGATATTTTGTTATTTGTCATAAGGTATTTTATTCGTATGAAATAACGTTAAAGTAAGTACCAAATGTACCAATAATGTTTAATGTTTTTATGCTCATGCAATAAATATTGCTTATACCTATGTTTTTTTCATATTTATTTCCCCTTACGCCCACATATAATATTAGTTAGTATAATTGAATCATCCTGTACATAGTGTCTGTCTTCAGGCATGCCGTCAATACCGAATGCCATGCAATGTTCGCGATGACAACATGGCGGAACTCCGAACATCCCCGAACTATCCCGAGTGGGTTCGAATCTCGTTAGTAGTGGTTAAGATTATTACTATGCAATACCAGTCTTCCATGCTGGTCTGGGAGCTAAGAAAATACATAGAATGTGCCAGCTGCTTCACTTCCCGCGCAGATTGTCAAAGTCAGTCGAGGAAAAGGGCTTTAAATTGGAGATTCCTCCACTTATAGGCGATGGGCTATAGCAACCTGTCACTATACCCGAATCTCCATTCTATCAATAAGCCCACTATTCCGCTAAGCGTGGTCTTCGAGTCTCACGACTCTTGGCTCTATCTACCCCGACATAAGGGATAAAGACGTGATTCTGTGTGTGTTCTGCAATACAATCTTTGCACGCAAGTACTTGACAATATGTCATAAACTTACTCTCGAATAAAAAAGTATACTTAAATCCGACTATCGATCTTCCTAACTAGTCACTGCACTGCCTGATTTACTCAGTTATCCATTTTTTCAAGCTTTTCTTTGTCTTCATCTCTGTATTCGCGTACGTGTCTAGTTTAAGTCTCTCAATAAAGTTCAAATGTTTTTATAAAGTAAAAAGTCAATTGTTTTTATTTATATAGGCTTAAAAATAGCACTTATAAATCGTCACATTCTTGTTTTTTAGTTAGGTGACGTTACCACCGCCTCCAAAGCGCAGTGGAGAAGAGGCGGCGCAACAAACTCCACTGCTGCATTTTCTCCAAAGACGTCACTTTACAACATATGTCTTACAATTAAATGACTGTGTATGTGGACGACATACATTGAATATTTATATGAAATGTAAAATTTATAAATTAATAAAATTAATAAATAGGTAATTAAATAGGTACCGACAAAGCACATATTGAGCTAGAAAGTTAGGTCGAGACTTGTGTCACTCAACGATATTAGGTATATTTTAAAACAAATACATACAGATAAACATCCAAGACTCATATACATCTGAAAAAGATTCAATCTGTATGTGCATATTCATGTGCAATTAAATTTATTCTCATCCGTCTGTAATCAAATGTTGCAAGTTAAATTTTAACACACGTTAAAATCCACCAAACTGAGTGGGAACTTCCCTGTATCTTTTCTATTTCATCTATGTTAGGGTTCCGTACCTCAAAAGGTAAAAACGGAACCCTTATAAGATCACTTTGTTGTCCGTCTGTCTGTCAAACTTTTTTTTCTCTGGAAATGGTAAATATGTTGTTTGTTGGAAAGACTTCCAACAGACAACATATTTACCATTTCCAAAAAAAAGTGTTACAAACTAATTTTTGCGCTAGATTCAGCATGAATCTTAGGGATCGAACTGCAAAGTTAAGTTATAAGATATATTAGAGCTATAATGTAAGATGCTTTGCGTGTACGGAACCCTCGGTGCGCGAGTTTGACACGCACTTAGCCGGTTTTTTGTAGATCTTTTCTGTAATCTAATTAGTCACATTTCTCACCCTCAACTTCCTCTGTTTCTTGAATCTTATAACTTTTATATTTTTTATTGGGGGACCACAATATTACTTACTTTCTAAATAATACTTGTATCTGAGTGCAATTTCCACAGACAGACAGACACCCACAAGTAAATAAATACGATTCTTCCTCATGACTTTGACACTTATAAATTGTCGTCACTTTATCTACCTGCCACCTGGTATAGTCAACGACAAAATTGATAAATCTACTATTAATTCGGATGTTTATTAATCATGTTTATTAAATAGGTAGGTATTTGATATTGAAATAAGCTCTGAAATACCTAGATTTCAAAATAAAAAAGGAAGAAAGATATAAACGTTTGAAATTTGGAATTTGACAAGATGAATTTGATAATGATGTGGCCTGTGGTGTGGCCCTAGAATAGCACCAACCCATCTCTTCCCGTGGGTGTCGTAAGAGGCGACTAAGGGATTTAAAACACCGGAGGATGGGCAGCAGCATCTTTCCGCGTACTATGCCATCACACTGCGATCGCCAACCCGCCTGCCAAGCGTGGCGATTACGGCAAAACCCTCCATGGATGAAATCCTTGGGGGAGGCCTTTGTCCAACAGTGGACGTCTTTCGGCTGAGAGAGTGGTAGAAAAAGGTGACGTCACATTTTGTTACTGTCACTGTATTTCTTCCACACAATATAGGTAGAAACAGCGAAAACTTTACCATTGAATAACCTACTGGCTTTTTATTTGTTTTTATTGGCTTTATATTCGCTAAGTTGTAATACAAATTCGCAAATTCAATATTTCTATTTTAAATCTTACTAGATTAGGATCTGAGTTTCGAGATTTGAGTTGATTTTGTTATTGACTGTACCACCTGTACATAAACAGCTGGCAGGAAAAAATGCGTTCAAAATTGAACCTTACTCGATCTATATTAAACCAGCATAAAAATACCTTTGAAATCATCTTGAAATTTCATTTTTGGAAACAGTTTTCGATGCATCAGGGGTCACCAATTTTTGGATAGCACAGCGAGGGTAATGATGCCCTTCGATGAAGGGAGAAAAGTTTGTGAAAAGACCTGTATATGGTAGAAATACTGGACATTTCAATAAAAATGTAATAAATAAGCGTTGAAGAGTGGTATAATTAAAGGAAGCCAAAGTTTAGCGACACACCATTTTACCCGACTGACCAAAATGTATGTATACATGTAATTTCTTTATACCATAAGTCCTGAACGGCTTAACAGATTTTGATGTGAGAGGTATTGTTAGATTCCTTGCATATGCCCGAACGACATAGGCTATGTAAGTTGTCAGTCGTATTTTTTATTTTTAAATAATTAGCTTGTTGTAATTATTATTTACTAGCTGCGCCCTGTAGTTTCACTCCCATATAGGAATTTCGAAATAAATAGTGATATATGTATATTTTGATATAACTTTAAGAAATGTGGCATACGAAAATCCATCAAAATCCAACCAGTGGTTGAGTAACAAACTTGAGTATTGTATCTTTTAAACGACCCAACAGATTTTGATGCGGTTTTTACTATCATTAAGATGATTTCATCCATACCAGTGCAAACCAGTCGCTAGTAAGACTAAGTAAGATAAGTACACAAATGAAGGGTTGGTAATTTTGCCCTTAGATTAATATATTCTAGTTTTTTGTCTAGTATCATTAGAAGTCATCGACCTAGAGAGCATTTTACAACGATTTCCTGTCAGCTCACCCCTTTGAAGTTCCGGCTTATTTATGGTTTTAAATTTGACACTTCTATTGTGGGGGGCGTGTTATGGATTACTTATTGTTGTTGGTAGATTACAAGAGGGATCATCGGAAGAGTGTTTGTGTTCATTTATAACCGATTTTGAAATATGCGGATCCATTTAAAAATGGCTAAATTATAAAGTGTTTTTATATTTATTTAGTGCACAAAATACATGTGTAAAAGTATGTACAAAGGGCGGACTTAATGCAAAAGTATTATCTACAAGTCTACCATAAATCACGCAGAGAATACTAAGTAAGTGCAAATATAATTGTGAGCACCTAAGTAAAATTAATATAAACTCTTGACTATATTATAAATCGTTTTGAATGGGAAAAATAGGGATATCATAAAGATACAGTAGTGCTTTATTCTATTATCTATAATTGAGATTTTATTTTTAAATATTTCAAGTCGATTTAGCATCAGAATATATATGATAATTTTATTTCAATGTTCTGAATGCACTGAGAAAAAAATCACAAAAATTGGCTTACAACGCATTATCGGCCTAGCACAAAATCATTTCCCGAAAATTATTTTTTTGTCTTATAAGAAAAAACCATAGAGCTAGCAAAAAATTTTTTTGATTTTTTTTTCTACGTCTATGGAAAAAACAAACTGAAATTCCAAAAAAATTACTTACAAAAAAATGGAGAGGTCGGGCGTGAAAACGAATTTTCAACACCTCTTCAGATTATCTGACGCGGAACGACCCCAGAATCGATGCACCCTTATTGAAAAATTCAAAACCGTACATTTTTCTTGCAATATTAACCCCTGTGCAAATACTCCCTTCCGATAATAAAGCTTGAGTTAGAAGCTAAAAGCGATTTAGTATTTAAAATTGAATTTAAAATTTTCAAAAGACAATTTTTGGGAATAGTTACCTAAGAATAAGTATAAATAAGGTTCATGTTTATTTTGAGAGGTTTCCGTTCCGATAGTGGGTTTTCCCCATAGAGCAACTTGGACTACGCGGAAGTCCTTGTTGCTCCACATGTAAGTGGGATACCATAGAGCTACATGGACCTCTCCCGGTCAACGCGCGGAAGTCTGTGTTGCTCGAAGGGGAAAACCTACTTAATGATCTAATTTAAGAATGACTCCTTCTTCATAAAATATTTATTTAACAAGTTTTTACTTAACTTGCAGTGTGTATTTTCGGGTCAAATCTTGCTACCAATAAGCACATTGAATTTTTTTTAACTTAATGGGTAAGCATTGAGCATGATAGCGCAATGCATCATCATTGGTTTAACCTGGCTCAATTAGTGCACCCAGGATCGGTTTGCAAATGCACCAAGATTTCCCTCGCGACAATTGTCAAAAACAGGCACAGGACCGCACTGCAGGCAGTGCTTCCAGGGAAGGCCTTAGCCACGTTAGCTATAGCTACTGGTGATCACGACCCTCAGTCATGAGGATATCAAGAAGAAGAATTGCCAATCTTAAAAAAGCTTGTAGCAAAAATGATTTTTTGTAAAAAACAATTTCTATTAATTCCTCTGTAAGTCCATGATTTGGACATGCAGTGTGACTGACACTTTCAAACAGGAGCTCCCCTTCCTATTACAAAATATCTTTGAGAAATTCCAAATGAAGTACGTGTTAAAGAAATATATTCCAAAAACTCAACTCGCACACCCTGTCAAGTTATTCCGTAATGATCTTGCGCTTCCTCCTACAATACCTACAATTTTTGATCAAATTATTGTCAGGCAGGTGGAACAAAATTGTGTCTATGTTCTTCTATGTCTTACTTAGTATTTTGATTTCTGTGCACACTCAAAAAGAAAATATTGCAAATTGCAATTCATCTATCAAGAATGTTTTAAAATGAATACTACTTACGAAGGCTTTTAGATTTTTTTTTATTGATCTACGCATTTGGTGCTATTGGTTTCCAATAATATTTATCGTATAGTTTATTCCAGAACGTATAACTATCTTTAAAGAGATCTGTTCTCATCTCCACACTCGTTCCTATGGATAGATAGTTCGGCTGCTCGTTTGTATATTTTTGCCACTTCTTTTTGACTACCAGACTTTCATACGTTGTGGGGTTTCTGAAACAAAAAAAATATTTCTCACGTCCACGCACATATTTTAAAATTTTCATTTGCAGCTTCGAATCTATCAAAAAAACCGGCCAAGTGCGTGTCGGACCACGCATAAAGTAGGGTTCCGTAGTCATTTTTAGCACCGCGCTGTTTGGCATTTCTTGCAAGAAAAGAGTATATAGGTACATATTTTTATTTTATTTATAATTTCAAAACTTCCTCGTCTGTTTCTTTACGTGAGTGATTTGAAGTTTATAGGTCCAAGACTTTAGAAATTACAGAGGGCGGGGGCAGCGTGTAAACGACTTTAGCGGGCTATAACTCGCAAATGGTAAAGCTGATAAAAAAGTGTTGTATGGAAATCCTACCTTATTTTCATAGTCCTTTTCAACGATACTCCACACAAGCAAGGGGGTGCACTTAAAAAAATAATTCACCCCCCCCCTTTACATGTATGGGGAGGTACCCTTAAAAAGGGGTAATTTTAATTTTTTATATTTTTATAAATTAGATCTATATGTGAAGTATCCTCGAACCAAGTTACATTCAAATCAGTCCATAAACGTAGAAGATATTCTGCTGTGACAGGTTCCTTATCGGACTACGGAATCCTAAAAGTATACCTACCTAATGAATTTTGGTCAGTTAGAAAAATAAATAGGAAAAGAATATTTCTTACTAGTTTTCTTTATCAAAAAGTAGACATGAGGCCCAAATATCGATATTCATATTTTGAGCTATATGATTGTTCTAATACTTACTCATATTTCACAAAATCTGTCCACATAGAGGTCATCAAATGTCTTATGTCCATATCTCTAGCGTGGTTTGTAAAGCCGTAAAAGTCCAAAATATATGACGTCTGATCTCTGTGACTAGCTCCTTTTAATTTGTCCATGAAATAATGCTTCATATTCAACTCCCCTACGTAAGAAAACTCGTAAAAATATAAAGACCGTTTTGATTTTGCAGCATGCAATTTAGCAGATTTTAATATGGAGTATTTGAACATAGAATCTGAAAAGTAATCTATATATTCTTGCAAAGTATCATGACTTATTTCTTCGCCTTTGAAATAGTATTCTTTGATTAACTTCGCAACCTCAGTTTTGCTTTTATCATCTTTGAATGTCAAGTCAGCTGGAAGGAAATCTGAAAACTTTTCGTTCATTAAATCCATCCATGTTTCGAACTTGATTGATCTACTTAAACCTTCCATACTTGCAAACCCAGTCAAAACCGCAAATTTAGTTTCCTTTTCAGTAAGAGTATCTAATGGAGACTCAGTCAAAATAGCTTCAGAATTTTTCGATTTCTTCTCAATGCAAGGCGCAAAGCCAAAGGTACTGTTTGATAAAAAGAAATTCATACTTCTTTTTGTTATATCAACCACAGGCGCATTCAAGTAAAATTCATTAAGGTCTTTTACAGTTCCTGTACCATTGTAGCCTATAGATCGGGCTATATTTCTAGCAGTGCTGATTGGGTCTCTATTTACAGCAAAAGGTGCTAAAGCTGATCCACTTTCTAAAATTAATTTATCTATCAAACCATCTGTAGCATCAGAAAGTGCTATCAACTCAGCCATTGCCGCCCCAACACTATACCCAGCCAGAGTTACCTTCTTCGGATCCCCACCAAACTTTCTTATATTTTTATTGATCCATCTCAACGCTGCAACTTGGTCTTTAAGAGCAGCATTACCAGGAATTTCTTCAGTGCCAAGGCAAGCGAAACCTATAGCTCCTAATCTATAATTTAAACTGATTGCTATAACATCATGTCTTGCTACATAGTGCAGTTTTCCCATGTTTCCACTTCCACCAGCAAATGCACCGCTATGCAAGTAAACGACTACTGGTACTAAGGACTCTTCATTTGCTACTTCAGGTACAAAGAGGTTTAATATCAAGCAGTCTTCTTCTCCTTGAAGTAAAGTATCTTCATCATCTCCTGTGTAGAAGATTTGTTGACATAATATGTCTTTGGCATCGGCTGAGAGTGTTTTGTCCCTTTTAGTCACAGGAAGTGGTGCCTGAAATGATAAATAATTCAGATACAATGTCACGTCTCATTCTTTACGGGGTAGTCAGAGCTAGTCATGAAACTTAATGGCCACTCGTAGCTGTATAGTGATAACGATAAATAATGGTAATCCTAATCTATACATACCTATAATAAAACAGTAAAAATATTTTGTCTGTACATTAAGTATTTTTGACTGAAATGGATAGAGGGACACTTAAAATAAAAATAAAAAAAAAGCAAAAAAAATTTTTTGGCTTTCTTGTCTGTCTGTCTGTATGTATGTACATGTTTCACGTAAAAACAACTGGACGGGATTGAATGAAACTTTTTTTGTTGTATAGCTAATAAGCCACATACAGGAAGGGCAACATATAGGCTATAATTGATTTTGAAATCTGGAACACCTGATAAAGAACCTTAACAGAACAGCTAAACTATAAGAAATTATGGAAATGGTACCTTTGCAAAAGTTTATCAATCTGACGAGCATTTTCTGTTGACATATAAAAATTAAAGATCAGGATCATTTGATGAAGAATTCCAAGAGACCAGCTACACTATTACATATATGAAAATAGTGCCTTAGCAAAAGTAGTTCAACCTGATGAGCATTTTCTGCTGACGTATAAATAGACAGGACACGGGATAGGACAAAGAGGGACTCGGGGTGGGAGTGGTGGTACACGGGTAATTGTAAATAACGAGCAGACGAAGATCGTTTATTGAATGAAATATCACTTTTGATTCATTTTAACACCGCGACTGTACTACAAGTACCTAATATATTCCCGCGGGACACGGGATAACCAAATGGCTGAAAATTTGAGTAGGTACTAGAGTTTAGGTTGCTAGGTGGCGCGATGCAGTAAACAAAGGCTCCTAGGATTTTTCGTTTTTTAAATTCGCTGAGTGATAATTTGCCCCCTATCTGATTTAGAAAGTGTTCCTGACAGTGTTATAAAAGCCAGGATATAGTAAATTTTAAAAATAAGGACGTTTTAGTGGTCAAAAACTCGATTTAAAACAGCTGGACAAAATAGTGGTTATCAACAGAAGCAGTTATACAAAGCCGGTTCTAAATAGTATCTATTATATATAATAACAGTGAACTGTCTTCATTGAGAAAATAGTCCTGTGAAAGTGAACATTATTAGAAAGTACTTTTTTATTAGATCGGCAGTTTTATGACGAAGAAAACACAGATACCGCACAAGTTTTTTAATAAAAATGGTTCTTTACACCAAAGCATAAATTTCGTCATCTTCAATCACACGTAGTTAGCGTATCTGTTGTACAACTGCCTTACATTCCGCAAGGCCAGAGTTCGATTCCTGGTCGACATAAGAATTATTTTGATAGTTTTCTATTTGGTTTTCAATGCAATATAACGACCTATATGGAAAAGTAATTAAATATATACATTTATTGAAAAATTATTAGTTAAATAATAACAAATTCTTGAATCGAGTAAGATTTGAGTCGACTTAAATATGGATAAAATTACAAAAATTTTGGAAGCTATTCAGAGGGAACAATTGTCACAAAAGAAAGAAATGAAAGAGTTGGAGAAAAATATAACGAGTAATATTAATAATAACATAGATGAAAAATTTCACGAATTGCATATTAAAAACCAAATACTAGAACAGAAAATAGAAAGTCAAGAGAAACAAGTAGACTACCTGGTGAGGGAAACGAAAAGGAAAAATTTGCTGTTTTTCGGAGTAGCAGATGACGAGAGAAACTATTTCCAGTTAGAAGACAGGATAACATCAATTATTACAAATAACATGAAGCTACCATGTGATAAGTACGATATAGAGTATGTTAGACGTATTGGCAGAAAAGGAGAAATACCAAGACCTGTCGTAATTACTCTTACCACGATGAGAAAGAAGATTGAGATTTTGAAAAGCAAAAAATCTCTCGAGAATTCTCCCTACTATATTAAAGAAGACTTCCCTGAGAAAATAAGAGAAATACGTAGAAATTTACAGACTGAATTACAAGAGTTACGACAACAGGGCAAGAAAGCAGTGTTAAAATACGATAAAATTGTTATTTTGGAAGGCCACGGCTCCAATCAACGTCAATCCAAAAAAAGGATTTTTTCACAATCTCCCATTACACAAAAGACTTTTGAAAATAGCAATGACAGCCAAAAAACAAAGAAAAGTAAATCGGAAATCACGAATTTCTTCTCCCCTTGCATGAATAAGGGTTCCCAAGAAGAAGAAGCCTCTGCATCGCACCCAAACAATGTTAATATTCTATAGCAACCCTCTTGGCAACTCTCCCAATCCGGCCGGTCACCGCGGGAGTAGTAGACTGCAACCCTCCAGATCACTAACATACCTATAATACAAAAGACGATGCGACGTTTTTTACGTCCCTCGCAAGTGCTAAATGGCTTATAGAATTATTAAAAGTCGATTTGTACAATATAAAGTACTACATAATTGGTGAATCGTCTGGAGGAGGCCTTCACCCTCACACGAGGGGTTCTTGCATGACAGAAAGTAGAAAGTTAAACGTAAAAATAATTTTGAAAGAAATGTATAATATAATAGTATGAATTTTTCTTTTTTTTGAATTAATTAATTAATTTTTTATAATTCTATTAAGACTATTAAGATAAAATCAAATAAAGATCGGATAAAGTAATACGTTTTGATAATTTTGCAAGGAATGTAAAAATAATATGGATTTTAAATAAATTTAATTTTATAATATTAGTGAAATATTAAAATATTTGTTGATTCAATATTACTGTATTTAATGATTTTATTTTATGAATTTTGAAGCAATTTAATTTGATTGGTACCACTTATTTCTTATACAAGAAACAAAATTGGAATTCAACTTTCAATTATAATTCAATTTTCAATTTCTATTTGTTAAATTCAATTTTACTTTATATTAACCATTTATGCATGTACTAATCTATTATTACTTGTAAAAGCAAGAAATAAAAGGCTTTTTTATTTTATTTTTATTTTATTTTATTTTTATTTACTAGAGTTTAGATTACTACAGTTTGGAACACAAAAAAGATTTTTCATCTAAGCGAAACTCACGCGGGCGAAGCCGCGGGCAACAGCTAGTCCTAACTAATATTATAAAAGCGAAACGAGTTTTTTAATCCACGCTTTATCTACTGAACCAATTTTTTAAACCTTTCATCCCTGGAAAAAGCACTGTTCCCGTGGGAAATTCACGCGGGCGAAGCCGCGGGCAAAAGCTAGTAAAAATATAATAATACTAATTATAAGAAGTAGAAAACCTTCTCCATTGTTAAGTCGGTTAAAAATAGAAAATTACGCTAACCTTAAACTTATCCCTTCCTGTCGGCGCAGAAGCGTAAGGCACTCCATAGAATTCGTAAAAATCGCCATTCCAGTACTTCTCCCCCACCACAGCGCCATCATCCAACTCCACCACCCTCACATTATCCGCTAAAATGTAAGAAATAAACAGAAAAAATATAACTATTCGATACATGACTGCCTTCGACTGTAAATCAAATCGGAGTGAATTATTTATCTTTAGGTTAATTGATAAGAATTGATTTGTGTAATTTTTATCAGAGGATCAACGCGATAATTGTTATTTAAGAAAGTACAGTTATGTGATCGCCACGTCATTGTTTATTAATCTTTTACTAATAAAAACACGATCAGAACCGTGTTTCACCCAGGGGGTGTTATCAGTTTGACATGTATTGTGTATACTGTGTCTTTCTTTGATGGCAAATAAAAAACGTTCTAGTAGATAAGAGACCATATGTGGTATTCATTTGGTTAGAACATCACCGCCGTATGGCGGCCCCATACCTACGAAAAACGAATATATGGATATTTTTTCTTCTTATTTTATGATCATGCTAAGACCATATACCGTGATGTCTTTTTTATTTATATATACAACCTCTTATCAGCCTACCTAAGCACTAAGCTTGTATAATGAGACCGTACGATCATACGACACCCAAATCCGAAGTAAAATGTCTGATATTTTCCCGCGCTGGGAATCGAACCCAGGGCCTCTAAATGGCGGATGTGCGTGGTGACCACTACGCCTACGGAGGTCGTCAAATAAATTACGGAGGTATTTTAGTGTAAAACAACTATTGGCGCGACTTGACAGTAAAATCGACTCGAATGCCGTCACGGTAAAAGGCATGACGCTGTCGTGATCAGATGTTTTACATCTGCCGGGCGTCCCGTGAATGCCAACTTTTTTTTCACCTTTCCCAAGACTATATAAGTTTCTCCAAGTTGTCGGGAAGTTTCCGACATAAATGTCCAAAATATTGGATTCATAACACTCCCCGCCCACAAAAGGAAAACAGAATTTCCTTCTAAGCCACGAAAATGTATTTCAGGCCCATTTCAACACGTCATACACGACCCATAAAACTGTCATACGGTAAAAATATATAAAATATATAAATACAAATATATGCAGTGAGGAAATCGCAAAGCCGAGCGAAATATATTATCATATGATATCCTGCACTGTGTCCGGCAGGCAAGTGCTTGCGGTGTTTTTAGACCCCACGATTTGTCGTGTCGTGACACTTTATTTTTAGAACTTGTCTGATACCTATTATTTCATATTTTCCTCTTTAAATTTCACAAAACATGTATACTTCTGGTCATTATCGAGTGTGTTATTGCTAACACTGGTATCATATTATATTCAAGTCGCCTAAAGGCATCTGAAATGACTTTTACGACTACATTTACTGGTAGAAGCCGTATACACATTAATAAATTAAACAGTCAGCCAATGTACAGGTTTCCTCACGATGTTTTCCTTAACGGTAGCAGGTGGTGGTGTATGAGAAAACTGCCATACATGAGTCAGATTGGTCTACAAACTCATGTGACCCAAGTAGGATTTGAATCCGGGTCCTATCCGACCTCAGGTGGGTGTTATTACCACTTGGCCACCACCGTTCAAAACATATACTTAACAGTTATCTGAAACTAGAATCAATTTACTAATCATCTGGTTAATTTAAGGTTTTTTTTTTGTTAAATCTTTGCCGGGGATTTGAAATCGACAAATAAGATTGCGGAAAACTAAGTTAGACCGAAATTGAAAAAGTGCGCTCATAACAGCGATAAACAGAGATAGCTAATTATAAAACATAGGTACAAAGGTATTTTGGCAATATTTTTGTTTAGTTTTTTGTCTCAAAAGATATATCAGCCACCGAAGGGCATATATATCAATATCAACAAAAATAAATTAATTAGGGTTTGGGCGACCATTTCCCCTGAACGACCGTTCGAACGAGTATTATACTTGAAAGGCCAAATAATTTGAAATGCCCGTATTGGCCATATCCCTGAATGGCCATATTCAATATTGAAATAGACGTAGACAGTAGGTAGCTTAGCTATCCACCTATCGGAATTAAGTATGTAACTACTAATCGTACGTAATTATCATAATCATAATCAAAATGATTCTCAAAAGAATTTGATGTCGGAATAGCAGTACGCTTGCTACGATGTGTGACGTAATCCTGATCATAAAAATCATCGTACCATCTAAAAAGCTCCCACGTGTCTTTAAACGGAATATATTTGGTTTAGTATATACCCATGTAGAGTTGTGCATAAAATATACCTTCTCACTCTAACTTCACGCCATTTCTGCCTGGTGCTAGCATTATTTGTGTTCTGCAAGTCTCAAGCTTGCAATGTGAATATAAAATGGTTTTTCGCCTGAAAATAAAGAAAATTTTATTTTATTTATAAAATGATTTCTTTCATTATTTGTGAATATACACAAGTTTACAATATAACATATTTACAAGTTTTTGATTTGATTGTGAATTTCTAAATTCTAATATTTAGTTTCAATATGAATCTGAGCAGGTAGGAAATACTTAAGTAAATGACTTGATCATAAACAGAAATGCATTATTTTTTTTTATCTAGCTCTTTATGTACCACTACTGGGCAAAAGCCTCTCTTTTCTCCACTCATCTCTGTCCTTCGTCTTTTCCTTCCAATTTTTATCGAAATATTAAAAATATGCATTGAAGTAAGTAGGTACCAACACTTCTATTCTATAAATTTACAAACTTTGATTACCTTACAATATTTTTTTTTTTGGATTTTTGAGCATCTCAGATGCAATTAGTACTAAAGTACTGGTCGCGGGTTCAAGTCCTGCTCGCATGGATTTTTTTCACCATATCTAATTTCTGTATGAAAGTACCTTATAATAATCTTATTTAATCATACTAATTGACCGAGCGAGCGAAGCGAGCGAAGGTCTCTAAATCGAGTTGGGGGCGAAACACATTGTTTGTATGTATGTATGTATGTATGTATGTATGTTTGTACCGCGATAACTGCCGAACCGATGGTCCAATTTTGATGAAATTTGGTAGGCATGTAGGAAATATCAATAGAATTTTCAAGTTCGTTGGGCATCAAAATCGGTTCAGTAGTTTTTGAAATATTAATAAAAATGTCCGCGATTATGTAGCAAACGAAACCATAGCGTGTTCTAACTTTGGATAACGCCATCTAGGTTTTATTTAGGGAACTGAATTATGTTAGAAAAGTCGAAATCAGTATATCAATAAAAACGCGAGTAATAATCGCGAGGTCTAAGTTCGCGGCGAACTACTAGTATATATATAGATAGACTAGTCGTTCGCTGCGAACGTAGACCTCGCGACTATTAAAATACAATATTTATTTTCACAAAAAATTAAATACCTATCTCAAAAACGGCTGGACCGATTTTGATGCCTAACGAACTTGAAAATTCTATTAACCATCCCTACAAATATTCCAACTTTCATCAAAATCGGAACAACGGTTTGAGAGTTATCGCGGAACAAACATACATACATACATACATACATACATACATACAAACAATGTGTTTTTCGCTCCAACTTGAATTATAGCCCTCGCTCGCTTCGCTCGCTCGGTCAATAAAAAAAAAGGAGAAAACTAAACATGAATCAAGGTTTATGAAAGAAACGACTGAACGATATTCCTTGTCAATAAATTACTGTGAACACTTTTATGCGATGCCATTATGTGACCCATATCGTATAAATTTATTTTGACACCTATCGCCTGGCCTTAGTAACCTTTATGTAACTGTAATAGTCCAATCACTTTCATATATGTGGCAATCCACGAGAAATGGTACCTTATGGTCGTTGGCACTTACGATTTTGTGCTTATTATATGCTAAGTAAACTCATATGATTTGTTTTTCTGAACGACTTAAACGCCATTGACCATAAGGTAACTTTTCCCGTGGATTGACACATATTTTGTTAGCTCTTCTGCTATACAGGTTGCAATTTCTTTTCATGTCTTCTTAAAAGCACATTCAAAAGGATTATTTGCTTATTTAACATACTTGCTTATTTATACAGAACAAAGAATGACCAAAAATAAAATCTGTTACGTCAATATTGGTGATAATTTTTAGGTTTTTTGCAACCATCTTTTATCTACCTCAAAATAATGTCAATAAAGTAGAAATTATTTAACATAGCCTAAAAGTAGTACCAGTGTGTCTTAATTTTACTAACAAAACTTTCGAAATGTATGAAAATTATCAGTTATAACACGATTATCGTGTGAAATTCTTTTAGCGATAATTTTCATACATTTTGAAAGTGTCGTTAGTAAAATTAGGATACACGGTACATAGGGTCAATGAACTTTTAGGTTCTGCTTCACTATAAATATCACTGCGTCAAAACACTATTTTCCAGGAGAGAACAATAATGATTTTATTTTTCGAAACTGATAAACATTATGATCATGATCACAAATTTGACCCGCCGCGCCGAGTCGACACGCTAAGAAGAAGAACATTATGATGTGAAGGAAAAGTTTGTTAGATTTTAGTGTTTTCTTATTAGGTACTAGCTTTTGATCGCAGCTTCGCCCGCATGAATTCCCACGGGAACAATGCTTTTTCCCAGGATAAAATGTACCCTATATCCTTCTCAGTACTTTAACTATGTGTATGCGAAATTTCAGGAAGGTTGGTTCAGTAGACAAAGCGTGTAGTAGAGGTAACAAATAAACCTTTAACTAGTGACGTGACAAATTTATAACACTACAAGGGACGTGACGTCTCACGGGCTACTACTTTCAAAGTTAATTTTTGTCATAAAATATAATATGGACGTTTCAAAATTATATTGATATTTAATCATGGCTTGTGTTTAAACGCCTACCAAAAATGTATCAATTTTACTACTAATTAAATTCGAAACGCTCACCAAAACGGATAAACGATCACCAAATGGTGTTTCCTAAAATATTATAAAAAGGATATAAATTATCAGCATTACTTATAAAAATCAACTAATGATCTTCTTAGCATCGTCTTAACTAATGACTACTTAACTCCCTAATTCGTAATTAAATATTCTTTACTTATAAACGTTACTTAAGCTTGTCTTACCTAATGAACTGTTAATGACACAAAAAGTATTTTACTCTCGCAACACTGCCGAAATGTTGTCAGCTTAAAAAAGTATTTGCCATTTTAACGTTATGAAATTAATGGCAACTTTGGTATCATTCAATTGAAAATTAAAAAGTTAACATGCCAAAAAAAGCTTCGCTGTTAAATTATTTTACGACCACACGACCACGCATAGAGCAAGACGGACTCCCGTGCCGCGCGCGGAAGTCCTTGTTGCTCGAAGGGACTACGGTACCAATTCGTTTCATTGTTTGTATTGTATTTCGGAATTTTACCATAAATAATGATTATTGCTAAAAAGATGTACCTAGCCATCCATCCATCAAAAAATGAGTGTGTTCCTCTATAATAGTCCTAATATTTTTTGCATATTTTCTTTGCAAAATCTATACCTACTTATACTTAAAAACTATCCATTATCACACGGAACATAAAAGAAACAACTACAAATGCAAACAGACAAACAATGCTAAAAAGGACGCTACCTGCTACAAAGACGCTTCGGACAGAATCAGCTGGTGCCCAAATAACCGCCATCTTGTTACTTACGGGTTTAAACAAGGGTACGAGGTTGCTTAATTTGACAGTGCATTTAAGTCATTGCTAAGCAACTCATTAAAACTAAGTAACGTTTATTAGTAAGAATTTTTGTTAAGCAGCTCCTAAGTATGATTTAAAATTTAAGTAACGTTTATAAGTAAGGCCGTTAATTTTTATTTAATGCCTTAAAATATATGAATACCTTTTAATTGCATTTCTAAACAAATATGTCATATTGTCACCAAATAGATAATACCAATATTTTTTGTCTCTAGTTTCAATTTGGTAATTTTTGCTGATGTAAAAAAGCTGACGATCGATCGAATATTTTTTTAAACAGCAAACTTTATAATGCGGTTCTCAAACATATGTCACTTCTTTATTGTTAAATGTAATTAGTTAAAATATGATAACATAGCAAATATATGTTTCACTGTCAATTTCACTGGAAAATAAAAAATCAAAGGAAATATGAAAATAATCGTTTTATTTTAATGGTACTAAAACATTGAGTTATGTAGCAAGTAAAATTATTCTTGTTATAGATCTAGAGCCACACTTTTATAGAAATCGATTTTCTAGTAAATTTTATCTTGACGCCATTTTTATTGCTGTGCGCAGAGATTCCGGACAAACCAAGTGGCGGGAAGATTCTGTACCGAAACTTTGCCGGGAAAAAACCCACCGGTAAAAATAAGTACCGGGAAAAAATCTCCACGCGGCACCACGTTTGTCCGACTAGACCCTAACTAACTTAACCTATACGCAGACTGCTACCACCATAGTTTATAACGGGAACTACAGAACCCTATATATTAAACCTAACTTAATAACTACAACTACCTACAACCTCAAGGTTGCACTTACCAAACTGAATCTTCTTGCTCTTCGGATCCAATCTTGAATGTCTTCGGAAAGGGGGGATCCCTAATCACCCTACCTAACCCATGAGATCTCAATTCCCCAGAACAAATAAATAGATTTCTTCCCGAAGTTGGCTCGGCAACAGGTAGATGTGAGCGACCAGCCACGTTTCACATCTCACAGGAAAAAGTCACAATAACGGGTTACACAAACACAAACTTAATAGTTATTTAACAAAAAGGAAATTCACAATTATAACTCAAACTAATTAACACTCAACGTGGTTTAAGACAAAATGACGCGGGACCTCTCCGCGTATTAAAAACAAACCGATATAGCACTGGACAATGGCGGTCGACCGCGACGCCATTCACGAGCAGTGTGAGAACCCCGGCCGTCTGGCGGCGTCAATGGGAAACGCCCGCGTTTTGTTTTCAAGCCATTATATTACAAACAATTGCCTTTTTTTTGCTTCAAATGATTTTCGTTACATATTTTAATGCTTATTTTTATAGTTTTATCACTAAGTTATATCTAATTAAACATTTAATATGTTTTAAATCACTATATTTTATATAAAATGAGTATTTTACACATAAAAATGCAATTCTTATACCTAATAATAATCATATTTGATAATATAATATTAAATCTTACGGGCGCTTTTATTTTAAGAGAGTTTTATATAATACTAGCTTTTGCCCGCGGCTTCGCCCGCGTGAATTTCCCACGGGAACAGTGCTTTTTCCCGGGATAAAAAGTAGCCTATATGTGCTATTCCAGGTCATTATCTACCTCTGTACCAAATTTCATCGAAATCCGTCCAGTAGATTTTGCGTGATTGAGTAACAAACATCCTCACAAACTCACAAATTCACAAATTCACAAACTCACAAACTCACAAACTCACAAACTCACAAACTCACATCCAAACATTCGCATTTATAATATTAGTATGGATTCGACGATAGAATTTCAATCGCACATAGATTTGCTTCTTTACACTTTATTAACTAGTAATGTAAAAAATAAGAAGTAATAAATCGTTACGTCGCAAAATGTCCCTTTCGCAAAATGTGCCCTGGTCGCAAAACGGCCCTTTCGCAAATTGTCCCTTTCGCAAAATGGCCCTTTCTCAAAATGTCCCTTCCGCAAAATGGCCCTTTCTCAAAATGTCCCTTCCGCAAAATGGCCCTTTCTCAAATGTCCCTTTCGCTAAAGGGCCCTTTCGCAGAATGTCCCTTTCGCAAAATGGCCCTTTCGCAAAATGTCCCCCTCTTTTCAAAATGACCCTACGACCCCGTAGCATTTATTTTTACCTTTGTGTGTCACCCTGTGCTATTCCCGAAATTTTTCTATCCATGTATACCTACAAAATTTCATCCAAATCCCTCCAGTACATTTTACGTGATTGAGTAACAAATAAAACTCACATCCAAACTTTCACATATTACTAAGTGTGATTAGTGTATTGCTCTAATTTAATTTAACAAAGTAGGTATCGACTTTTTTTTCATAGAATACATTAGACAATGGGAAATGTGATGAATGATTGCCGCTGTAATTTGAAAGAACATTATATTCAAAATAAAAAAAATGCTATGGGGGTCGTAGGGTCACTTTGGAAAGAGGGGGACATTTTGCTAAAGGGCCATTTTGCGAAAGGGACATTCTGCGAAAGGGCCATTTTGAGAAAGGACCATTTTGCGAAAGGGACATTTTGAGAAAGGGCCATTTTGCGAAAGGGACAATTTGCGAAAGGGCCGTTTTGCGACCAGGGTACATTCTGCGAAAGGGACATTTTGCGACGTAACGCTCTTAAGGTATCATCTTTATCTATAAACTATCTACTAGTAAAACTTGTGATCTATAAACAGTTTAGTGAGATACTAGAAAAATCTCTACAGATAATTTGTAAATTTACAACTCTTAACTTTATCTATTCATGTATTCTTAACTCATTCTTATGAGAAGGGATAAGGTTGTGCTCACTTTTACTAAACTGTGTCTATAAGCGTTCTTGAACATTATTTGGGAGATATTTTACTCTTAAGGTAGACAATAAAATTAATTTATATTAGATCTAATAGTCCGTTTTTAGACGCGATTGTGTTACTCGGGCAGGGACGACGGAGCGCGGGGTTACGACCGGCGGCCTGTGCGTCGCTTGCCGGTGGCGGCAGTCCGGGTTGCGGGATGAAAGAATAAAGGAAAGCAGTTGTAATATGTAGTGATAACTACAGAATTATTTTGAACTCCTAACTGGTCAACCTTGCATGTCATATTTTAGGTGAATTAGTTGATATATTGGGATACTATTCCTATGGCGTATTACCTGCATGATAGGCTCTCGACGCACCACAATAGCAGGCATTCAAATCCATTAGTTTCCAGACAAATTGAATGGGAAAGTGACACACCGGTACACAAACTTCATATGTTGTTTTTACAATACTTATTAAGAAAACAGGGAGACCCGCACATCAAAACGTTCTTTGAGTCACGCCGAAACCATTGGTAGCAATAACCCGACGCGATTTTGTGTACTTACGGAATTATATCGAAAACTAAACATTCATAACAAAACATTCCATGATTAAATTAGATTGTCAACAAGGTCTGCAGAGTTGGACGTCTGACATTGACAGCTGGTGACACACGTTCCGTCTTGGGGTCCTAACAAACCTTTCTTATCATAAACAAATAAGAAGTCATGGTAGGATTGTTGTAAAATTTTAATTATTCTCCTTTAATATCGTCGACTTAGATTATTATAATATTCAACGAATAAATACCTTATTTAAACATTAGTTCTTTTAAAGAATATTTAAAAGTTGGTTTGATGTGCGTTCGAATTAAGCGAAACGGAGCGCGACAAAATGGAATGTCAAATCGAGTCGAGTCGATTCTCTCTCTTCCTGGATAGGCCGCCACGAGTATGTAACATGGCTTGAGCAATTATTAATTTTTTGGGTTTTTTTCACTTTCGCCGCCCTCGGCTCCCCGTTATGGGACTATAGTTTAACCTTTAGCTTTAAAATCCGCGATACGCGCAAGGACACAGGGGATATTCGCCGCCACGAAGTTGTCGGGAACATGAGCTGTTGAGGTCCACGTGCCCGCCCGGCCATATGAATTGACGCTTCCTGGAGTGTCCTCCCATCGCCAGAGGGTGCGGTTTCCCCGGACCGTGGACCGCATGCCACGGCGCAGGCCCCGTCGTCGGCGACCCCAAGGCGCAACACACGGATCCTAACCTTATTTCCAAAGGCCGCATCGCCGCCTCCGATCCGATGTCCCTGTAGTGGCTCAGCGCAAACCTCGGAAGGTCCAGCCAGCGTCTACTATCTCGCATACAACGGAGCGTTGCAGGAGCGCCGCGCCGCTTTGACGCCGCGACCAGCACCAGTGCTCGAACCCAACGGATCACAATGGTGAACGGGACAACGTTCTAAGTGCGCGCAGATGTTTGTGTACGGACCTGGCCAGGTACCCTATATTTGGTTTATGTTAACTTTAATTTTCTATTGCGGCAAAGACTTAACAGATTTTGGTATTAGTATAACTGCCCGCCTTCAGCGGCTATTGTGCCTATGGAATAAAATGCTATATTCTATCCCAACCATATTGTATTAATGATATCACCCTGCCCATGACTCCCAGGACTTAAGGTTTAATAGACAAGAGGTCCTTGTACTTCAAAAGTACGAGGCTCTATCCTGAGCATTACATCCGGCTCTCTGTAAAGTAAGTGTTCGTGTATAATCGCACTGCGCAGGGATATTGCCCGTCTTCGCTTCAAATAGTTGGAGACCCCTGCGCACACCGCCCAACAATACATCCTTTTTATTTTTTTTTATTTTTTATACACGACAAATATTAGTCTTACATTAAAGTAATCTGGGTTCAGTTTATTACTTTTGAATGACAGTCAATCGAATTTGTAGTATGGTTTTAGGTATTAATATTAAAATTTATGTATGACATTATTTGGTGATCATTTATCCATTTTAGGAAGCAAAAAGAATATTTGAACAATGCATGCAATTATTCTGATGTCTGTTTATTTATTTTGGACCATAATGTAGTATATTTTAGGACCCACTTTATAAAGACATTTTATTTTTTTCGGAGTCATTTAATTTATTTGGTACTTAGGCTTAGGGTTTAAAAAATATTTCTGGTGAGCGTTTAAATTATACCCTTTAATCATTGGTATGTAATAAAAGTCATACAAGTAAATTCAATCAGATTTTATTAAAAATTACTTAAAAAAACGGTAATTAACACTGACTGGTACTTTTCAGCCTTAATTGATACGAGATCTTAATTTTAGCTTTTTTATAGACCTTACATAAAATACATGAGAAATCTAACACTTTTTTATAAAAATCTAATCTAGAAAGAAACAAAAGAAACAAAAAAGATTTTCTGAAAACTAAAAATAAAAATTTTGACAACTGCTCAATTTGGTATAAATCACTCGCGATTTTTGCACAAGGGGCGAGAACATTGCAAGCACACGGGATTGGAACACTCGACCCACGTGTATACTGTCATTCTGTATAGTTTAGGTGGACAAACCCTTTTGATTTTAGAAAATCTCCTCTATCAGTAACCTTGGGTTGATGCATATTATATAGTATATAAGCGTTCATGCCGCTCAAATCGACAATGCGATAGAACAAAACTATTGGCCCCCTTTTCGTTTGGCGGCTGCTGGAATAATTGGAGCATTTTTTATCAGCTCCGTCTAAATAATAATTTCAGGCTTTTTAGTGTATTTATCAACCTCGCTTGGATACGTATGAGCAGATAGTTTTTTGATTCGTAAAACCAAACAACGCAGACTGGACTTCTCTATTTTTTGTGGTTTAAATTAGCTAGGTATTTCGCGTTATTATTTTTTTTCATAAAACCCACATATCTACATAAGTAAGCTTCCATTTTGCCAACTATTGCAAAAACTATTTGTATGACAACTAGGGACATGTAGCCTGACAAGCTACGCTCAATTTGTATGGTAACTAGGGACATGTAGCCTGACAGGCTACGCTCGATTTTGTTATTGTTATAAATCACGTGTAATGCAACCGATAACAAGTCCACCTCCTTCCAAGGTCGTTTTAGCACTAAAACAAAAGGTACTATAGTCCCTGAGCCCGTCCATGAATTACCTACGTGACATGACACCATGATGAAATGCATGGCAACAGATCAGAAAAGTTCCGGTGACCAAGGCTGCAAAAAAAAATTTCACGATAATTGGCCGGGTGACTGAGAAAATCCTCCACTTCCGGTCAAAATTTTAAGAGTACATTTACCTCATATGACACCACTACGAGACACGTGGCAACATGTAGCCCTTCAACCATAGAGGAGGGCTACCTAAGTCTGCCAGTTCTGAAATGGCCGGAAGTGCTTGGCAGCAGGCGCCAAAGTTGGCCCCTGGAAACGTTTTCCTACGTCATATGACACCTCGACAAAAATAACTTCAAACGCTTTGAAATAATAGTGTTCTTATGAATAAATAAGTCTGCCAAGCCAATTTTGGCCGGAAGTCCTTCAAAAATGTTTTTTTAACTGCTTGGTATAAGTGAACGAAACAAGCTAAATGCGCATAATTTGTCAAATTATGATCGTTTAACAAGGATTATCGGCTCAGAAGTCGTGGTAGGTATATATAGAACTAACTTGTGCCCGCGAATTCGTCCGCGTGGACTTTAAATAAGACTGAAAATGGTCTTTACGGAATCTTTAAATGAGAAAATGGTATCCTATTTTATTTAGGTATATATAAAAACAGTGAAGTAATTTTTATTCCAAAAAATTTTAACCCACTTCATTAATCGTGAATATCAAACTAAGATAACTAAGATATGAATATGAATCAGATTTAATTCAAGTAAGAACAATGTGTTCAAATCGAGTCCGTGTAATTTTTAGGGTTCCGTACCTCAAAAGGCAAAAACGGAACCCTTATAAGATCACTTTGTTGTCCGTATGTCTGTCAAACTTTTTTCCTCAGGAACGCTTAAAGGTATCAAGTTGAAATTAATATCGAATACACCGGTCCACAGTCTCTTTCAGCAAAAAAAAAATCAAAATTATACGTTCTATAATATAGATAATAAATAACGCAATCAAGAGATATTACCGTAAATGTTGCGAATTTTTGCATATTTTGCGATTAGCCCTTCAACCATAGAGGAGAGCTAGCTAAGTCTGACAGTTCTGAAATGGCCGGAAGTGCTTGGCAGCAGGCGCTAAAGTTGGCCCCTGGAAACGTTTTTCTACGTCATATGACACCTCGACAAAAATGACTTCAAACGCTTTGAAATAATAGTATTCTTACGAATAAATACGTCTGGCAAGCCAATTTTGGCCGGAAGTCCTTCAAACATGGTTTTATAACTGCTTGGTATAAGTGAACGAAACAAGCTAAATGCGCATCATTTAACACATTATGATCGTTAAAAAATCCTAATTGATAAAGCTTATTATAATATATGACTATTTAAATGACGAATTCTAAATTTTAATGATACCTAATATTACTATTAAATTAATACTTAATAAGACCTATATTTATTTTATTACAAATAATCATTACTTACATGAAATTAAGATTTACATATATGTTGTTAATAATAAAATGAGATGATGCGACCTCCTCTTTTCTACCCAAGTTGCTGTGCCCGACAGGGTCCATAAATGTACTTTTATTTATATATGTCACCATGTCAACCTTATGGATGCAATAAAATATTGAGTATTGAGCACTTCCGGCCATTTCAGAACTGGCAGACTTAGCTAGCTCTCCTCTATGGTTGAAGGGCTAATCGCAAAATATGCAAAAATTCGCAACATTTACGGTAATATCTCTTGATTGCGTTATTTTTTATCTATATTATAGAACGTATAATTTTGTTTTTTTTTTTTGCTGAAAGAGACTGTGGACCGGTGTATTCGATATTAATTTCAACTTGATACTTTTAAGCGTTTCTGAGAAAAAAAGTTTGACAGACATACGGACAACAAAGTGATCTTATAAGGGCCCCTTTTTGCCTTTTGAGGTACGGAACCCTAAAAATTATACGGACTCGATTTGAAGTCGGTGCCTTGAAGATTATGTATTTTTAAGTTAGGCATTTTGTACATAGATATAGGATTTTAACTTTGGTAATTTTGTTTAAGCTTGGCACCCACTTTAACTCAAGCACTTTAACACAAACACATTGTTCTCACTTGAATTAAATCTGATTAATTTGATATTCACGATTAATGAAGTGGGTTAAAATTTTTTGGAATAAAAATTACTTCACTGTTTTTATATATACCTAAATAAAATAGGATACTATTTTCTCATTTAAAGATTCCGTAAAGACCATTTTCAGTCTTATTTAAAGTCCACGCGGACGAATTCGCGGGCACAAGTTAGTTCTATATATACCTACCACGACTACTGGGCTGATAATCCTTGTTAAACGATCATAATTTGACAAATTATGCGCATTTAGCTTGTTTCGTTCACTTATACCAAGCAGTTAAAAAAACATTTTTGAAGGACTTCCGGCCAAAATTGGCTTGGCAGACTTATTTATTCATAAGAACACTATTATTTCAAAGCGTTTGAAGTCATTTTTGTCGAGGTGTCATATGACGTAGGAAAACGTTTCCAGGGGCCAACTTTGGCACCTGCTGCCAAGCACTTCCGGCCATTTCAGAACTGGCAGACTTAGGTAGCCCTCCTCTATGGTTGAAGGGCTACATGTTGCCACGTGTCTCGTAGTGGTGTCATATGAGGTAAATATACCCTTAAAATTTTGACCGGAAGTGGAGGATTTTCTCAGTCACCCGGCCAATTTTCGTGAAATTTTTTTTTGCAGCCTTGGTCACCGGAACTTTTCTGATCTGTTGCCATGCATTTCATCGTGGTGTCATGTCACGTAGGTAATTCATGGACGGGCTCAGGGACTACTAAGAAGCGGGGTCTCGGCAAGCGGGGGAAAGTGACCAATTCCGAAAATTTGTAAAACACGTGACGCCTGTGAGACTCCACGTCACTAGTTAAAGGTAAAACATACAAACTCACTTTCGCATTTATAATATTAGTTAGGATTAGGATTGTAATGATGTTCATAAAAGCGAATAGTTTCAAAGAAAGCTTGTCGTTTGTATCAAAAAAATTAAGTTATCTATACTTTACCTATAATAGAGCAATAGAGTTGAACAAATTTAAACTTGTATCTTACATGAAGAGGTATTAAACGGAGCGGATCTAAACTAAGATCGTTCGTATGTTGCATAGTTGATGCAGCGGGTTATTCCCAAAGTACTCCAAGAAATGTTCCAAAACTTCTCCATGAAAAAAATAATATTTTAAATTATGTTTCGTTCTACTCAATGATAATATTAAAATGTTGTCAAAGGGCACTCCAACCGATTATAATATTTATTATAAAGCATTAATGTGAGGTGTAGCTGACCGGTTTATTTCCAAAGTACCTACTGCAAAAAATGTTCCCAAACTACTCCATAAAAATAATATTTTTAAATTACGTTTCATTCTCTCTCTCTCTCTCTCTCTCTCTCAGCCGAAAGACGTCCACTGCTGGACAGTCCAGGCCTCCCCCAAGGATTTCCACAACGACCGGTCCTGCGCTGCCCGCATCTATGGGCGTCCCGCTACCTTCACCAGGTCGTCGGTCCACCGAGTGGAAGGCCTGCCAACACTACGTTTTCCGGTTCGTGGTCGCCTCTCGAGAACTTTTCTGCCCCAACGGCTATCTGTTCTACGAGCTATGTGCCCCGCCCACTGCCACTTAAGTTTGGCGATTCTGCGGGCTGTGTCGGTTACTTTAGTTCTCCTACGGATCTTCTCATTTCTGATTCGATCACGCAGGAAAACTCCGAGCATAGCGCGCTCCATAGCCCTTTGGGTGACCTTGAGCCTTCTTATGAGGCCCATAGTAAGCGACCACGTCTCTGTTCCGTATGTCATTACTGGCAACACACACTGGTCAAAGTCTCTGTGATAACCTTAGTCTTGAGACGCAGCGGTATTTTGGACGAGAAGATATCGCGGAGCTTCCCGAACGCTACCCAGCCGAGTTGGATTCGACGGTTGACCTCTTTCTCAAAGTTGGACTTACCTAACTGAACTGTTTGTCCCAGGTATGTTACATAATTGTCAACAACTTCGAGTGTAGAGTCTCCAACCTTCAGAGGAGAGGGTGCGACACGGATATTAAACATAATTTTCGTCTTGTCCATGTTCATTTTTAGACCCATTTGTTGAGAGGCTTTACAGAGGCCATCGAGCATTGTGTCTAGGTCTTCCAAGGTCTCAGCCATGACTACGATATCGTCAGCGAATCGAAGGTGAGTGATGTATTCGCCGTTGATATTGATACCGAGTCCGCTCCATTCCAGAAGCTTGAAAACATCTTCCAGGGCGGCGGTGAACAGTTTCGGAGATATCACGTCTCTCTGTCTCGCCCCTCGCTGCAACTGGATAGGTTTCGAGCCTTGATCCTGGAGACAGACCGAAATGGTGGCGTTTTCGTACAATTCACATTTCGTACACTTCAGCGCTCGATCGAATCGAAGGCTTTTTCGTAGTCCACAAACGCCAAGCATAATGGCTGATTATACTCCTCAGTCTTCTGTATAATCTGCCGCAGCGTATGTAAGTGGTCTACGGTACTAAAGCCTGTTCGGAAACCGGCTTGTTCGGGAGGCTGGAAGTCGTCAAACCTGCAAGCGAGACGATTCGTAATGACTCTCGAAAACAGTTTGTAGACATGGCTCAGAAGTGTTCTTCAATAAGGTTTTGTCGCATTTCTTGAAGAAGAGTACCACCACACTTCTGTGCCATGCCGTAGGCGTTTGTCCCTCGAGTATGACGGAATCAAATAGCTTCTGAAGAACTTTTAATACTGGCGTTCCACCTGCTTTTAGAAGCTCAGCCGTGATTCCATCGTCACCCGGTGCCTTATTGTTTTTTAACTGTTTGAGAGCCATTCTAATCTCGGATAGGCTGACGTCCGGGATATCTTCGGTGTAGTGTTCCATTACGTTTCATTCTACTTCATGATAATATTAAAATGAAGTCAAAGTACTCCACCCGATTATAATATTATAAAGCATTAATTTAAATAAAAGGTGTAGCTGACGGGTTTATTCCCAAAGTACTCCAATAAATGTGCCCAAACTACCTACTCCATAAAAAAAATATTTAAAATTAGGTTTCATCTACTCCAGATATATTTTATAATTTTTGAGATGGAGTAGTTTGAGACTTGATGGGTATCTAATAATCAGTGGAGTACATTGAGAATAATTCAATATACCTATGGAGCAAAAGGGGAACAAAATAATAAGTATTTTTAAATAACAATAATTTCGTAGAGTAACTTCGGAATACATACATTATATGAGATTCTTATCTTAATAGACCAAAAGAATGGAGTACTTTGGGAATAACCCGATGCAGTGTTGGAGGTGGAATTGGTTTATTCACAACAAGCTCTGCGACTAGAACCGAAATAACTTTCACTAGGCTGAAAACTAAACTTAGGCTGAAAACAGGACGTATATAGTATAAGGTAGTGAGTACTTAAGAGTGTATCACGTCCGCGCGCCCGACCGAGTTTAGGTATTTGATAGACCGCAGCTGGCTGTGTGCAAGTCACACGCACACATCGACGTGAGATTGCCGCCAACCCGAAGTAATAAGTGACAGGGATCCGGCAAAGAATATGTTGGTACCTATATAATTATTTTTTCTTGCTTTACGGTAATAAATACTAAAACTAAAATTACGACCATTTTTTTATGTAAAACATACTTGGCGTGACTTGGCAGTAAAATGGACACGAATGCCGCTACAGAAAATAGCATGACCGTCGTGCCAGGATGCTAAAATGTTAAATATCTGCCTGGCATCCCATGAAGGCCAATTTTTCGGGATAAGGTTTACAAAAATAGTATTTTGGATCCAAGATGGCGGACAACTTTTTTTTAATTTTGCTATATGGGTATCGTTTAATAAGTTTTTCAGTGCGCTGATTACGAAAATCACATTTATTTTGAGATCCAAGATGTCGGACAACTTTTTTTTTTCAATTTTACAATATGGGTATGGTTTTATAAGTTTTTAAGTGCGCTGATTACGAAAATAACATTTATTTTGAGATCCAAGATGACGGACAACTTTTTTTTCAATTTTACAATATGGATATGGTTTCATAAGTTTTTCAGTGCGCTGATTACGAAAATAACATTTATTTTGAGATCCAAGATGACGGACAACTTTTTTTTCAATTTTACAATATGGGTATGGTTACATAGGTTTTTCGGTGCGCTGATGACAAAAATAACATTTATTTTGAGATACAAGATGGCGGGCAGTTTTTTATTTTATTTTACAATATGGGCATCGTTTTATGGGTTTTTGGGGACGCTGATGACCAAAATAACATTTATTTTAAGATCAGCGTCCCCAAAAACCCATAAAACGTTACCCATATTGTAAAATAAAAATAAAAAACTGTCAGCCATCTTGGATCTCAAAATAAATGTTATTTTCGTCATCAGCGTCCGCAAAAACCTGTAAAATTATACCTATATTGTAAAATAAAATAAAAACTGTCCGCCATCTTGGATCTTGATTTGGATTTTAATGATTTCGATTTCTATGATTTCGATTTATTACGATTTCTATGATTGCGATTTATTACGATTTCTATTTCATCAAAAATTGTCGGAATCCAAACCATCATTAGTATGAAAATGGTACCTATATAAATTTAAAAAAGATTAAAAGTAATAAATATGCAACTCTGATCTACATTACTCTCTGCTGTCTGCGAATACATGAACACGCGAAAATTAAATGCCTCTCGAGCAGCAGAGCGACGTGGACACAATAGACAGAGATAAAGCAGTAGAGCAACTGAGTCGTGTCCTTGAAGTTTATACCTACGGCTAGGCGGAGCGCTAGGGTTGGCGCCTACAAAACGTAGCAGGCATGTAGTTTGTATAGTATGTGTGTAGGCGCATTTCGTTGGCGTTATATATTTTACGTGAGCAAAGTTGCGGGCAAATTGGCCGCAACTTTGCTCACGCTCATGGCGCCGTTGATTATTAGTATGGATTGTATTCGAAGACATATTGCGCCGACCCCAGGACATGGTAAGGAATGTCATGATAATAAAAGGTAGAAATTATACGAGGTTTACGATAGGAAGTTTCATGTAGAACTAGCCTGTGCCCGCGACTTCGTCCGCGCGTATCTCAGGTTAGCGGCATATCAAGATGAAACCTACGCCAGATTTTAAGTTAGACCTTCTACATATAATACAACAGTGAAAACCGCATCTAGTTTGGTCCAGTAAATTTAGCGTGATGTGCGTACAAACATACAAACAGACAGACAGAAAGACAGACAGACAAAAATTCTACCCCTCATAGTTTTTTTTCTCAAAAATCTTCTATATGCAGACACAGACCAGTTACAGTTTTATTATATGTAGAGTAAGTTCTCTAAATATGGACTACCACATCGTCTTTGTTAAATAAAACTCAGAATTTAAATGCTTATAAAGATTTATTATCGTAAATCTATGAAGAAACTAATATAAGTTAACAAAATAGACTCAATTCTCAAAAAATAACAACAGTTTTAACAATTTCCTTTTTTTTTATTAAACCTGCACTTTCGCCTTTTTTAAAAATGGTCATATTATATGGACCACAGCGTTTACAATACGGACCATAAAATGGAATTCAGGTTTCTCGGCAAAATAAACAATGGAATCGGCCACTGTCCACGCCAGCACACTCATATCGTTAATGGTGGTGTCGATGCAATTTCCTAAAACAGAATTATGCATTTTAAAACGTATCTTAACAACTTTTTAATATGGACCAGTCCATATTTAGGACTTAAGACGTAATGCATATTTAGGACTTTAGACGTAGTCCATATTAAAAAACGTCATACTTTTATGTTATGATATTTGTATCATTTTATAGTAAATAACTAGAACAATCCGGTTTATCTCTACAATACAGACATATAATAATGGCTCTAGAATTAAAAAATGAAAGCTTAATAGCGGAAAAGATAATAGTAATAACCTTACAAAACTCACCGAAAAAGTACATCCAGCGACGCAAAAATTCATAATGGTGATCAGTGACACAAATACGCCGTGTAAACTCTCTGTGATCGACTGGAGGTGCGAGGCGGGGCAGAGAGCGTCGAACGTAATTATCTTCACTGCAGTTGTAGCGACATTTAGCGAAATATCACCGTAGTCCATATTGTATGACTAGTCCATATTTAGGGAAATTACTCTATTGATATTGATGTAAATCATACTAATATTATAAAGAGGAAGTGTTTTTAAGTTTGTGAGTTTGTTTGTAAAGGGTAATCTTCAGAACTTCCGAAACAATTTCAAAAAATCTTTCACCAATAGCAGGGCGGGCGCTTCATAGAAACGGCGCGTCAAATATGCCTACTAGTACTACAAATGAAACTGTATATCCGTGAACACGTCAGTAACACGTCAATGTGTGCGTTTTCATAGTCGAACGTCCCACAGTTACACAAGAACGGGGAAGAAGTGCGGAAGGAGCGGGGGGGTGCCATATTGCGGGAGGGGCAGGGAGTTTCCTTTCTGTACGTAGTACCTACTAATATTAATTCTGTGCCAATAGAAAGCTACATTATACCTGAGTGACTTAAGCTCTAATTTGTGTATATACTTCCCGAGCATAGCCGGGGTGGGGCGCTAGGTCTACATAAAACTTCCTCCTCGGATTCAGAAATCGAATCAAGTATAATAAACTAAACATAAAAAAAAACAATCTTTAATCTCCCGAACACGAAGGCGAAAAGGGCTTAAACAAATATACGGAACCACGCAATGTTTGCTCCGCACACTTTACCGACCTTTGCGAAGGGTAAGAACAAAAGGTATTAGCTTTATGACGTCTCGTAAACATGAAACAGCAAACAATGCTGATAACACTCCAACTCTTTTTGTTCTGCCGCCGCTCGCCATTTTTGCTTTTTTACTCTGTGACAAAAATTGGAGATGTAATTGAAAGTTTTTTTTATTCAACAGTGTAAAAAGATAGGGTTTTGGCGTTTCATCGAATGGCAGAAGCGGTGGTGGCCAATAATGACACCCGCCTGAGGTCGGATAGAAACTGGGTTCAAATCCTATCTGTGTCACATGAGTTTGTAGACCAATCTGACTCATGTATGGTAGTTTTCTCAGAGACCACAACCTGTTTCCGGTGAAGGAAAACATCGTGAGGAAACCTGCACATTGGCTGACTGTTTAGTTTACTAGTATGTATACGCCTATACGGCTACTGCCAAGTCATGTCAGATGCCTTTAGGCGACTTGAATAAAATCTGACATAAGTGTTAGTAATAACACACTCGATAAGAAGATCGAATGGCAAAGAATGATGTTGATTTTTAAAGCTGCATGAGGTCAACTTTTATTTGTTATGTTGTGTTGTGTGTATGTTTACATAATAGAGCCTCGGAAATCGGTTTAACTAGATAAGTAAAATATAACTTAACTTAACTAATATAACTTAACTTAGTAGAATTTTTATAGATAATTGGTCCTCATGAGACGCCCGGCACATGTAGAAACATCCGAGCATCGTGGCACTACACGGTCACGCCATTTTCCGTCACGGTATTTGAGTCAATTTTACTGCCAAGCCGTGCCAATCATCACATCTATTGATGTATTTATATTTGTCAATAAGCTAAGAAAGATTAGTTAAATTCGACAATAAGCTAAGAAATATTAGATAGCCTGAAAAGTACAAATGTCTTAAAAAAAAGAAAATGTGAACTAAATCTTTGTTAACTTCAAAGCAAATATTTTCCGAGAAAGTTTTATTTTTATTTATTATCTCTGCAAAGCCTTTGAAAGTATCGATACCACCATTTTTATTTTCAAACAGCCACTGAATGCAAGGACCACATAATTTAGAATAATGAGACAATAGAAGTGACAAAAAGGCGTTACATCACATTAGATTTTCAACTACGTAAGTATTCCTGAAGTTGTAAACTTGATTTTTATTAGGTAACCGACAGATATCTAAATAATTTACCGATGATTCTCTCCATGTCCTTTAAAATATCTCCTAAGCCTATTTTTAAAAATGTAGTTAGGATAATCCCATTATTTTCAAGGCAATACAGAATGGAAATAGTACGACAATAAAATTGGACGCTGACAGACTAATTGGGATATCAAAGTATTGACGAAACTGCGGATATGTTCGGCGGTTATGTCTAAAATTGAAATTTTGCATACAAGTTTTTTTTTATTAAAGATGGCTTTACTCTTGACCACAATCTTGCCCAAGGACAGAGATGAGGTCTACGGTGTAACGAGCTTACCCAGAAGCAGCCTATTCAATCTGGTTGTGAAGAGAGTCAGGTTGTACGTGCTCGGAAACACAGACGCAGTCAGAGAGTTCCAATGCTTCGCTGTGCGCATTAAGAATGATGATGAAAAGCGCTTGGTGCGTGCGGGGAGAATATATACCAAAAAGGGACGACAGCCCGCAGTGCGTCTGGTTGTCTGATTGAAGAAAGGGATAGAGGAAAGTTCTAGTAAAGGACAAAGAAAATAGATAATTTTGAAAACTAAGTATACGCGATCAACGCCTAGGGCAATAGCTAGTTGGCAAAAGACTGCTTACTATCTGCCATCTGCTGATGGCCCTTCTATTTGCCATATTATAGTAAATTCTGTGACCGACAATGTTTGCGTTTCCCTGTGGTTCAAGCGAGCTGGAATACAACTTGCAACTAAATGAATTGACAATTTTCTGAAGTGAAGATTCTTTTAGGAAGCGGTCATAAAAGGAAATTGTATAAAAAGTAAATGTAAAAAGGTAAATTAGTTTCTATAGATAGATTAACAATTTTATAGAAAAAAATGCAAAGTCCTTTCAACTCCTCTTCTCCCTCAACCTCCTCTTTCTCCACTTGCGCTTTGGAGGCGGTAGTAAGCTTATACAGCTTTAAGTAATTTTATGACGTCAACTAACTTAAAAACAAGTATACGACGATTTAAAAATGCTTTGTTTAGTAGATATAAATAAAATCATTTTTATTTCATTACACTCTTCTCTTTTTTTTCCTTTTGCCACAGGGCGGGCGCTTCATAGAAACGGCGCGTCAAATATGCCTACTACTACTACAATGAAACTGTATATCCGTGAACACGTCAGTAACACGTCAATGTGTGCGTTTTCATAGTCGAACCACAATAGACAGAGATAAAACAGTAGAGCAACTGAGTCGTGTCCTTGAAGTTTATACCTACGGCTAGGCGGAGCGCTAGGGTTGGCGCCTACAAAACGTAAAGCAGGCGTGTAGTTTGTATAGTATGTGTGTAGGCGCATTTCGTTGGCGTTATATATTTAACGTGAGCGAAGTTGCGGGCAAACTATAGCATATGTCCATTCTCGGTACTTAAATTATCTCCATACAACATTTTGTCTAAATCGTTTCAGTGGTTGATGTACCTACCTAAGTACTCACTCGATCAGCTATAGATATTTTTTTACAATTGCCGTTTGTTTGATAGAACCTGCCTTTATATAAGTTACATGTGGTAGGTACCTACTTATTTTATGTATGGCAAACAGCACATCCCACTAAACCACTTGCAGTTCCATAACAACGCTTATGCCCCTGACATAAGGAAGCGGTAAAAAGTCCAAACTGTATAGTGTTTTCCATTTTATATGCTTATTAGGCAAACTACTCATAAAAAAAGTAACAAACTACTAAAAAGTGATTGTGGTATTATTTTACCTTTCAGCATCAGCAGGAAGTTTAAAAAATGACATAGTTGGTGTAAACTCCATTTATTCTTACCAATCCTATCATGTAAACGATCTTTACAGTACTTTTTGTTGAATTTTGTTGAAAATAAATCAAATAGTAGTTCAAACCTAAACATTCTAAAGTAAAACATTTAATAACCACGAAAGTAATTTCCTAAAAAGTCTATTTTAATTTATATTGTTGTAAAATCATAAAAAGACATGGTAAGATTGTTTACATGATAGGACTGGTAAGAATAAATGGAGTTTAATAACAGTTGAATTAAGGCATCCGTAAACACAGCAATACATGTGTAATCGTGACGCGTCCATTATAATAATTAACTGTAAGTAATATGTAATAATACAGAGCGCTATTTAACTACGTCACGAATGAAACGTAGGTACACAACGAGCAGACACAGCGCGAGAGGCGTCTCGATCCGCGTCCGCGACCAGACTGACTGAGCGGCGCACATCGTGTCGTGACGCTCCTCTGCGTCTTAGGTACCGATGACCACTTAGCGGCCGTGTAAACGCGCTTGTCTGTGTGCGTGCGTCAAATCGGGCCATTTGTATGGAGTTGCTCTACTGCTTTATCTGTCTATTGTGGTCGAACGTCCCACAGTTACACAAGAACGGGGGAGAAGTGCGGAAGGAGCGGGGGGGTGCCATATTGCGGGAGGGGCAGGGAGTTTCCTTTCTGTACGTAGTACTAATATTAATTCTGTGCTTTTGCACAAGAGTAAAAAAAAAAAATAACCAAAAAATTATTCAATCTACAATCTAAAGCTCGCTAGTAAACCCTTTAACTTACAAACGACCACAATACCGGAATGATAAATTAACGACATTTGTATTAACAGGCTAATACTGAAGTTTAACTGTAATGGTAACAATTAGGGGAGTTACTGCGTTATTAAATTCAATAACCGTCTCTTGGACTGCCAATTATCAAGTTTTGGTAGTTCAAAACAACTCGCACTTGCAGAATAATGTTTACGTTAATGTCACCGCGTTAGTCCGAAGTTAAATATTATTTTAGAAATATTTAATATATTTTACCTAAGAGATTTTCAGAGAAATAATATTATAAATTACTAGACGCGCCCTGAGGCTTCGCTTCCGTGAGAATTTCGGGATAAAAGTACCCTATGTGCCATTCCCGGTATTTTCCTACCCGTATACCAAATTTCATCGAAATCCGTCCAGTAGATTTTGCGTGATTGAGTAACAAACATCCTCACAAACTCACAAACTCACATCCAAACTTTCGCATTTATAAGATCATTAGGATAATTAGGATATTAGGATCAGGATTAGGATATTAGGATTAGGATATTAGGATTAGGATTAGGATATTAGGATATTAGGATATTAGGATATTAGGATATTAGGATATTAGGATATTAGGATATTAGGATATTAGGATATTAGGATATTAGGATATTAGGATATTAGGATATTAGGATATTAGGATTAGTAGGATAACATTTAGATTTTTTTGTGTATATAACTAGATGTTTTTACTAAACCACGCCTCAACTACTAGACGGAATTTGCTGAAATACGTGCTGTGGTATACGTGAAGAGTAAGACCTAGAATATCAAATATATGCAAATTTTCCCACGAGGGCATAGCACAGGGGCGCAGCTATAGTGTCATCAGAAGTTATCCAAGCCATATTTTTCATGAAACCGTTAGCACCTTCCACTGTCTTCTATCGCCAGTCACTCTTTTTCAGTTGGAATGGAACTAGCGGTCAGCTTAAGGTTATCCTCCCACCATGTGATTTGTCTTCCTCTCTTTCTCTTGCCGTCTCTGGAACGAGTCATGCTCGTTCGGCATCAGACCGAGTCCGACGTCGAACGAAAGTTCACGTCGTGGTCTCCAGAGTTGCTGCACTAAAATGAAACTAAGCGGGACACCTGGCTGGAAGGAACGATGGTAGGTGGAGCAAGGCTGTAACCAAGTGGCACCCTAGAAATAGGAGAAGAAGCGTAGGACGCGGCAGCAAGATGGGTCGACGATGTAAAGAATGTTGCTGGCAAGAACTGGATTGCGATGGCCCACGATAGAGATGGTTGGCGTTAACAAAAGGAGGCATATACCCAGCAGTGGGTCATGGAAGGATGATGTGTAAAATTAAGAAAATTAAAAGAAAGAAATTTAAGAAAAATATTTATATAAGCTCACTTAGCTACTTTTTGAGTTGTTGTCAATTACAAATGACGCTAGGCACCACCATTTTTTTGACACAATTAAAGTAGTATCAAAACGAAATTACTTGACGCGATTTCAAAATCCTTCTGGGCCCGTTGTAAGCCCAACCGTGCGTCAAAATAGAATGAAGTTAGGTACACAGGTGTGACCTCTATAGCACGGTCCCTTCCACGGTCACATTATTAATAAGGGCTCAGGCTGGCCCTTCGGAGAAAATTGAACTAATTTGATGCCAAAGTTATTGGTGTGATTTCGGGAGCCGATTGAAGATTTTACGGCTAATGGTACGATCTATTTGGCTCGATTGATCTTATCCTTTATTGGATAAAACAGTATTTCTTCTTACTACTGAGATGGAGTGTCATATTTTTCGGGTTGTGATCGAGTTGAAGTGTTATTTTTGTCATGTTATTATGATGAGAAGTTACAAATAAGTAGGTACAGTCCGCGAGGCCGAAGCTGAGCTTTGTATTTGTGTGAGTGATTGCGAATAGTAAGTGCGCAGCAGATTGCGCAGAACAAGTGACATCTCACACATCACGCTGGTTGTCAAAATGTTGTACAAACACTGCCTTTTTACACTAACTGTGTGCACTCACACAAATGCAAAGCTCAGCATAGGCCTCGCGGACTGTACAAATCACTTTATCAGGGAAGTTCAGCTTAGGATTTTGTGATAGGGGAAGAATTAGCTGAAGGGTATCATGGCTCTTGGGAGTAATATTAATAATCCTAACTAGTATTATAAATGCGAAAGCGAGTTTGTTTGTTTGTTACCTCTTCACGCTTTATGTACTGAACAAATCTTCCTGAAATTTCGCATACACATAGTTAGACGGACGAAGAAGGACATACCTTTCATCTCGGGAAAAACACTGTTCCCGGGAAAGGCAGGCGAAGCCGCGGATAAAAGTTAGTGAAAAATAATATGACCAGGATCGAAAAAGGCCACTTTGACAAATCAAAATACGATTCATTTCCGATTTCCTAATTATTTATTTTGTTTACTTTATCTCAAGGGAAAACTTACAGCTTGTAATTACAACAAAACATTAACAATATAATGAAAAGACATTTATAAGTTATCACAAATAAACACAAATCAAATTCCAAAGTTTCTCAATTAAAATAAACGCACATATTCCGCATCAGCCAAAGAATCACACAAATTAACAAGGAAGGATAAATAAATATTCAAAACTAGCTGTTGCCCGCGGCTTTGCCCGCGTAAGTTTCGCTTAGATGAAACGTCTTTTTGTGTTCCAAACTGTTTCAGATGTTACGGATCTTCGATTTTTATACGTCTGAAGAAAATGCTCATCAGATTAATCAAGATTTGCTAAAGCGCCATTTCCATATGTTATAGTGTAGCTAGTCTCTTGGAGTTATTCATCAGATGTTCCAGATCTCCAATTTTTATACGTCAGCAGAAAATGCTCACCAGGTTGAACGATTTTTGCTAAGGCGCCATTTCCATATATTTTATGTTATAGTGTAGCTGGTCTCTTGGAGCTTTTCATCAAATGTTCCAGATCTTCAATTTTTATACGTCAGCAGAAAATGCTTATTAGGTTGAACGACTTTTACTAAGGCGCCATTTCCATATATGTTTTAGTGTAGCTAGTCTCTTGCAGTTCTTCATCAGATGTCCCAGATCTTCAATTTTTATACGTCAGCAGAAAATGCTCATCAGGTTGAACGACTTTTGTTAAGGCACCATTTCCATAGTTCTTATAGTTTAACTGTTCTGCTATGGTTCTTTATCAGGTGTTCCAGTTTTCAAAATCAATTTATTATAGCCTATATGTTGCCTAGCTATACAACAAAAAAAGTTTCATTAAAATCCGTCCAGTAGTTTTTGCGTGAAACGCGTACATACATACAGACAGACAGACAGACAAAAAATTCAAAAAAAATTTTTTGCTTTCTATTGTTCTTTTTAAGAGTCCTTCTATCCATTTTAGTCAAAAATACTAAATGTACAGACAAAATATTTTTACTGTTTTATTATATGTAGATTAGATATAGATAAGTAAAAATGTCTAATTTGGTGGATTGAAAAAAGAATTGGCCACAGCTCGCTTAATTGTTGATTCACTGGTAGCGAAAGCATCAAATATCGGGTAGTCATTCAGAAACTCATTGTATTGTCTACTTGCTCTACAGATATAAGAATTTCTACGGTAATTTAAAAATGAACCTTAGTATATTATATTTAAAAAATGCCGTACGAAGAATAAATCAATGGATCACATTGTGATTTGTCATGTCAAAGTAGCTCAATATTATATCTCAGATCGTTAGAATGTATGTTCGTTATGATGTACAAAAAAAAACCAGCAATGGTGACTTTTATATATTATTGGTATATTATTGTAATGAACGAATTTTAGGATTCCAAAGTAAACAAGGAACCCTTATAGTTTCATCATATCTGTCCGTCTGACCGTCTTCCGCGGCTTAACTCAGAGTCTACTAGTACTAGAAAACTGTTCATATGTTTCGGAGTTAATTTGGGAATTTTTAAAATTATTTAATTTTTAAAATTCACACAAATTTATTAACCCGATTTCCTGTTTTTAAGTATATAAAAACCATATTAACATTAAAAGCGTTAAAATACTTTTTATGACTGGAAAACCTTACCTATTATAAATCGGTGAACTTTTATTTACTGGTAAATGAAGTCATATTATTTGATTGTGAACAATAATCTCTTCCATTCCATTCCGTTGCTTCCATGCTGGTCTGGAGCGAAGAAAAAACATAGAATGTGCCAGCTGTTTCTCTTCCCGCGCGGATTGTAAAAGTCAATCGAGGTAAAGGGCTTTAAACTGGGGATTTCTCCACTCATAGGCGATGGGCCAACAACCTGTCACTATATCTGAATCTCTATTCCATCAGAAAGCCCACTATTCAGCAAAGCGCGGCCTTCAAATCTCACGAACCTTGGCTCTGTCGATCCCGTAAGGGATAAAGACGTGATTCTATGTATGTATGAACAATAATCTTTATTGTAGGATTTTTTGTTTACGAGCAATTGCGTATAGATAGTCTATTTACCCCTCCCATTTCATATCGGGTCTTCAAAATCCAATAAAGTTTTATAAGGATGCCTAAAAACATCAAAAATTATATCTATACATATAATAAAACAGTAAAAATATTTTGTCTGTACATTTAATATTTTTGACTGAAATGGATAGAGGGAGACCTAAAAAGAACAATAGAAAGCAAAAAAATTTTTTTGGAATTTCTTGTCTGTCTGTCTGTCTGTCTGTATGTATGTACGCGTTTCACGCAAAAACTACTGGACGGATTTGAATGAAACTTTTTTTGTTGTATAGCTATTAAGCCTGGGCAACATATCCTAATATCCTAATAATATTATAAATGCGAAAGTTTGGATGTGAGTTTGTGAGTCTGTGAGTTTGTGAGGATGTTTGTTACTCAATCACGCAAAATCTACTGGACGGATTTCGAAGAAATTTGGTATTCAGGTAGAAAAATACCGGGAATAGCACATAGGGTACTTTTTATCCCGAAATTCCCACGGGATGAAGCCCCGGGGCGCGGCTAGTAGGCTATAATTTATTTTGAAAACTGGAACACCTGATGAAGAACCATAACGGAACAGCTAAACTATAAGTAATATGGAAATGGTGCCTTAACAAAAATCGTTCAACCTGATGAGCATTTTCTGCCGACGTATAAAAATTGAAGATCTGGAACATCTGATGAAAAGCTCCAAGAGACCAGCTACACTATAACATATATGGAAATGGCGCCTTAGCAAAAATCGTTCAACCTGATGAGCATTTTCTGCTGACGTATAAAAATTGAAGATCTGAAACATCTGATGAAAAGCTCCAAGAGAGATTTTTCATCTAAGCGAAACTCACGCGGGCGAAGCCGCGGGCGACAGCTAGTTTTAGATAAGAATTCGTGACTGTACGAATTTGTCGGTAAAAAAAATTGAATGCCCCGTAAATATTTAATCTCAACCTGGCATCGCAGTCTCAGAATAGCCAGGCCTGCAAAAATAGTAAGAAATATAGTGAAAATAATATAATTCGCACAAACTCAACTTATTATTCATTTTGACAATACGTTAAAACCAAACCATACCGCGTTTTAATTTCATACAGCGCCATCTAGTCATATTTTTCATATCCATATTATCCATGCATCCATAGGTACTCATATTAATATGAGTAATTAAAATTATCCTTATTATTCTATACTAGCATCAGCCCATGACATCGTCCACGCCTAATTTACTATTTTAATATCTCAGGTTCTAAGCGGAGGCGTATTAAGATAAAGATGAAGAATCAAATGATTTTAAGTAAGACCTTCTATAATACAACAGTGAAAACCGCATCAAATTTCATCGAGTGGATTTTACGTGTGAAAACTGTGAATAGTGACCAGTAGAAACTGGCTCTACACATACCTCATATTTTTTTCTTCGATATCTCCTACTCCTCGTGTAGAAATGTTGTATACGTAAGTTAGTACATAGATAGATGGTATAACATTAAACGTGGCAATAATCGCTAAAAAAATATCAAAATTGGCAAAAAGTGTATGGTGAAGTTGAGAGAGTTTGCCCGAAGCCCGAAGAATGTAGCCGTTTAACCGGGATGGGTCGACAAATAACGCGGGGTTATCGACAGTTCGTGCCAACAAAAGATGCAATTTGTCAAAACAAACAGTTGACTGGAGGAATTCTATTTCGGACGTGATCGCTCCGCAGGAAACGCACGCGCCGCGCGCCTCAGTTAATAATATTTAAATATGAATTTAGCACAAAGCCATGTGTTGAAATTTCAGAAAATCCTCTCTTAGTGCTCCCCTACACTTCCTAAGCAACCTACTAAATTTCAGCCTCATGGCTGAGACCTTGGAAGACCTAGGCACAATGCTCGATGGCCTTTGTAGAGCCTCTCAACAAGTGGATCTAAAAATGAACATGGACAAGACAAAAACTATGTTTAATATCCGTGTCGCATCCACTCCTCTGAAGGTTGGCGACTCTACACTCGAAGTTGTTGACAAGTATGTATACCTGGGACAAACAGTTCAGTTAGGTAAGTCCAACTTTGAGAAAGAGGTCAATCGTCGAATCCAACTCGGCTGGGCAGCGTTCGGGAAGCTTCGCGATATCTTCTCGTCCAAAATACCGCAGTGTCTCAAGACTAAGGTGTGTTTGACCAGTGTGTGTTGCCAGTAATGACATACGGAACAGAAACGTGGTACTATGGGCCTCATAAAAAGGCTCAAGGTCACCCAAAGGGCGATGGAGCGCGCTATGCTCGGAGTTTCCCTGCGTGATCGATTCAGAAATGAGGAGATCCGTAGGAGAACTAAAGAACCGACATAGCCCACAGAATCGCCAAACTTAAGTGGCAGTGGGCGGGGCACATAGCTCGTAGAACAGATAGCCGTTGGGGCAGAAAACGTAGTGTTGGCAGGCCTCCCACTCGGTGGACCGACGACCAAGTCGCGGGTTGTGCATGGATGCGGGCAGCGCAGGACCGGTCGTTGTGGAAATCCTTGGGGGAGGCCTTTGTCCAGCAGTGGACTTTCGGTCGGTCGGTCTTTCGGCTGGCATAGAATAGATAATACTAGCAATTTACTAAGCTATTTATAGTTTTTGATTTCAATCCAATTTTATTATTTGAATAATTTATGGATGAGAGCTAGACGATATGGTAATAAATAGGTAACAAGCTAATTATTAAAAATAAAAAAACACGACTGACAACTCACATAGCCTATGTCACTCGGAGCAATGCAAGGAATCTAAAAGTAAAAACACATCAAAATCTGTTAAGCCGTTCAGGATTTATAGTGGAATAAAGAAACTTACATACATACTTACATACATGAACCCTGAAAACATAACACTCCTTTTTTGGTCAGTCGTGTAAAAATAGCAAAGCCTCAACTCGAGCGCGAGTTTCTCAAACCTGTCCCAGATATTATGACCTTTTATGAGCAATGCTGAGAAGAAGAAGAAGAAGATGAGCAATACAAGTATGAACACCGGTTGTAAGTAACTTTCACTATCAAACAATTTTTCGTGTATTTATGTACTCCATTTAGCAATGAGATCCTTGGACGGAGAAAAAAAAAAAAAATTATACTCGTAGTCCGCTAACGACGATGGGGCAGAAAAGTTCTCGAGTGGCGACCACGAACCGGAAAACGTAGTGTTGGCAGGCCTCCCACTCAGTGGACCGACGACCTGGTGAAGGTCGCGGGATGCGCATGGATGCGGGCAGCGCAGGACTGGTCGTTGTGGAAATCCTTCGGGGAGGCTTTTGTACAGCAGTGGACGTCTTTTGGCTGAGAGAGAGAGAAAGGGAGTCCGCTAACCATCTCGCAAGACCATCAAGAGTGGGATCAAACGCGGACTACTCGCGGCGTTGTTGGGTTGGTTAGTAGTATTTCAGAGGTATTGAATGCGATTATCAGCCATAGTTTTTACTTTTTTAGACAGAAATCGAAATAATAACAATAAGGATTCCTCCACTCATAGGCGATGGGCTAACAACCTGTCACTATACCTGAATCTCCATTCCATCTGAGAGCCCACTATTCAGCTAAGCGTGGCTTTCGAGTCTCACGACACGACTCTTGGCTCTGTCTACCCTGTAAGGGATAAAGACGTGATTCTATGTATGTATAATATAAGGAGTATACAAGTGTAATTTTTCCGCCGTTTATGTAAGAACATAAGCCGCATTTGACTCTGAAGTTCCTTACCTCACCAACATCAACACACTTAACCGAATCAAACAAATATTTCCTTCTATTCTTTGGCTTGCTTATTGCGTAGCAAGTAACTTGTGGAAGAGGTCAAGGGTTGTAGCGCCGCCACTGGAAGTAAGTAAGGTGGTGTAGAAATCCTAATCTTTTTATATTCCGCCACCTATATGGACTCGTATGTTTTCATTGATAGTACCTATCCCGTAGATGGTGGTGGCCGAGTGGTAGGGCGCCCGCCTGTGGCTGCAAAATCCCAGGTTCGAATCCTAACCGGTTACATCCCAATCTGACTCATATACCAATGTTAGTTTTCATCGACCACCACTTGCTTCCGGTGAAGGAAAACATCGTGAGGAAACCTACAGTTTGGTTGATGATTATCAGCTAGTATGTAAAATGGAGAAGGCAATGGCAAACCACTCCATTAAAAATGCCAAGAGAGTTTTTGTGTGTGTTTCATTCCATATAATGACTATGACCCTTAGTCATGAGGAATACGACTAAAGAGAGAGTTTATTTTACATTTAAATGACCAATAGTCGGAAGACATGTTCTAAAACCTGTTTTCCACGAAACTATACATTTGTTCTCTTGTCACGTACCATTTCAGTTAATTAAAAAAAACTAAATGCACGCTACCTGATCGGAAAACTAAAAAGTGGTTATGGAAACAAAGTAGAGTCTCAGATATAGTGAAGCGAGTGGCCAAATTAAAGTGGCAATGGGCAGGTCACATAGCCCGGAAATCGGACTCATGGGGCAAGGCCATGCTGGAGTGGAGACCGGGGAGACCCCAGATGCTGTGGATAGACGACATCAAGAGGATAGCGGGCAAGAACTGGCTACACACTGCCCATGATATAGCAAATTGGAGGAGGTTGAAGAAGGCCTACCCAAAAACGGTCGAGGAAGGCTTGAGATGATGATGATGCAATGCACGCTAGCCCTCTCTGCTGGACCTCCAGCAGAGAGGGCTAGCGTGCATTGGTAAGTAACTAGTACTAGTAACTAGTTCTTTGAGTTATTTACGACTGTTTTGTAAGTAAACTGAGATACGGAATTTCCTTGTCATACTTAGAGGTATTATCTTTTTGGTAAAGAGATAATATAAGCTTTTCTACATAGCACAGAATGACATGTACTTATAGTTTTGATTTATTAGGAGTTATTTTTTAGTTTATATTTTGGTTTTAGTATCTTTTGTCCTATTATTTACTTGTATTATGCATTTACAAATATAAATAAATCATAATTTGATTAAAACTAACGTGAGAAATAGTCATAATGATTTTGATACGGATACTCACGCGTCTTGTTAGCCGGATTGAAAATGACTTCCGTATGAAGTCGAAACTAGTCGGCACATCCGGCTAACAAGACGCGTGAATATCCGTATCAAAATCATTATAAATAAATCATATTTATTATTTATAGATATGAATGCCTTAATTAATTACCTATATATTGAAAACACTTATAAGCAAAAGCTGAACAAATAGGCTGACAAAATTGCTTCCTCTAAACATCAAAGCGTATAAAAGACGCTCTATTCGCTAAAATAACTTGAACGAAACAATAAATTTGTACAAAAATAAAATAAATATATCGAACATTATTAAATATCCAATTCGTAAAGCGATTGGGGATTCTTTTATTGCCAATCCGCTGATGTCAAAATATGACATCATAAAGAATATTTTCCTCAACCCGAGATTAACTACTTGTCCTTGCGTTACAGATTCTCAAACAGAGTTTCTTACACGCTGGTCTGGGAGCGAAAAAAAAAAATGAATGTTCCAGCTGCTTCTCTTTCCGCGCAAATTTTGACAATTCAATCGAGGCAAAGGACTTTATACTGGTGATTCCTCCACTCATAGGCGATAAGCTAGCAACCTGTCACAATACCTGAATCTCCATTCCATCATTGAGCTTGATAAGAGCGGCCTTCGAATCTTACGACTCTTTGCTCTGTCTGCCCCGTAAAAGATAAAGACGTGATTCTGTATGTCACAGATAATAGTTTTATTCGTGGCCCAGTGGTAAATCGAATCAAATCAAATCAAATCAATTTTTTTTATTATATATAATTAATTTAACTTGGCCTTTGAAAGAGAAAAAGGGGATTTCCTAAATCCATTTTATTCAGTTACTCACGTTACTCGTATAAAAGCGAATTGTTATGCGGTAACAAACACAACATCAGACACAGTACGGGAAAAAAGACGTTTATCATTCATAGATAATGAATTCTTTATCATTATTGTTTTTACTGGCAGTGGCTGTCGGCGCTTTTGGCCAGGGTTTTCCTACAAGTAAGTACATACATACATAGAATCACGTCTTTATCCCTTACGGGGTAGACAGAGCCAAGAGTCGTGAGATTCGAAGACCGCTCTTATAGTGGGCTCATTGATGGATTGGAGATTCAGGTGACTCGAAGGCCACGCTTAGCTGAATAGTGAAGTAAGTGTTTTATTTATTTACTAGCCTGTGACCGCGACTTCGTCCGCGCGTAATTTGCTATTGTTTATATTTCCGGTTCTGAACGGCATATCAAGATGAATCCTACACCAGATTTTAAGTTAGACCTTTAATAATACAACAGTGAAAACCGCATCAAATTTGGTCCAGTAGTTTTTTCGTGATGTTTAAACGCGCGTTCAAACATATAGACATAAAGGTAGACAGACAGACAAAATATCTAAAAAATGATGTAGTAGACGTAGTGTTTTTTTCCTTAGGTTAATACCTATCTCACGTATGTACAGACACAGACCAGCTACAGTTTTATTATTTTGATATTAATCAACAAATACACATATTTTTCTATTTATCATGAAAATTCCCTCTCTGATTTTCAGCTTTTTATTGTAATATTTATGTTACCTACTCGCCTGTCTGTCTTTTTGTATATTATAATTAGTGTACGTGACATAAACTACGATACTTACATAATTTACCCTCAGAACCCTCGAATTTATAGGTAACATTAATTTGTTAAATTGATCCTTTGTCAGTTTATTTTTAATTTTTCTATTTATCATTTGTTGTCTTATGCAAATGAAAAATAAAATAATAAATAAGGAGTCCAGTACTTTATCTCTAAACCTACTTAGAATAAAGTTTATAAGAGAGGTTAATTTTTAGTGAGAAGAAAGTTTTATTTTGTTAATCCTATCTATCATTATGTTAATTATATCCTTTTTTGTTTGATGAGAAGACTAACCCAACAGTAAGACCTATTTAGCTTAATAAAAAACCCATGTTTATTATTTTTTCTTCAGGAAAATGCCCCCCTGGAGAGCATTCAGTGCTGTACTGCCCGCGGGTCCAGGAACCATCGTGTGACAACCCTGACAAGAATAACTTGATCGACAAGTTCGGCGCGTGCGACATCCCTGACTGTTTCTGTGACAGCCCTGCTGTGAGGGATACTAGGAGTGGAAAATGCGTGCTATTATCCCAATGTTGATATATCTAGTGATATTATAGTCTAATACTAAAGATTTGATAATTATTATTTGACTAGTAGTTACCATACACACATAATACACATATTATATAGGTACTAATGTTTTTCATACAATTTTCACCACCCTCCTCTCTATAACCCTCCTTTCTCCTGTATCCCTTATTAGTCATGATTAAAAAAAAAAAATACTTTGTGAAATCTCCGGTTTTCGTTTCCTTGACATTCGTAAAGTTATGAATAAAAAATATAGTACAAATTTCAAGAAAACTTAACGAATACCTAATTAAATAAGTAGGTAATGTATTTGACAGGTAAAAATTTGTTTTATATTGAAGCTAAAGCGAGTCAACATACTGGTGAAATGACCTTCAAAGATAACACGGCATGCAGCAATTCATTCCGTTAACCAGGAAAACAAATGCTACAACAAAAGAATAATTAGGTATATCTTTAAAAGAATAAATTTGTAAAGAACGTATTGTAAAGATATCCAATATTGACCCAGTTTAATGTCATTCAAGCATTTTTGCATACATTTTCTGGCAAGTCGTTAATTTTATGATATAACTAAACTAAACTAGCTTATGTCCGCGACTTCATACGTGAATAAAATCCCGTTTCCCTTAGGAATTTCGGGAAATCTTAGTGCTCCCCTACACTCCCCAAAGAACCTACTTGCCAAATTTCAGATTTCGTCGTCTTTTTCCACTCTAGTAACAATAATTCAATAAAAAATACTACTATTAAAACACCTGTGTTATTAGACAGAATCGGCACCCTGGTTCCTTTATTTGAAAATTCGGTCATAAGCAATTTAATACAAAGATTCATCAAACCAATCTTCTTAGCAATAGAGACCACAGATTAAAATTGAACCCGTTCCGTTCCAAGCTTCCGATGCTTAAAAGCAATTAGATAGAAAGAAAGGGTTAATCGTTATTAAAAGTAACCCATTAGTAAGACTCATTAGCGAATAATTCAACGGTTAGAGAATTATTTCATCGGGTTGATTACAACTGGCTGTAAGGCACAGGAGGTAGCGGTTTTTAGAATCATATCCCAACTAATATTATAAAATGTGAATGTACGTTTGTTACTTCTTCACGCTTTATCTACTGGACCATCATCATCATTATCATCGGCCCTTATTTATCCAATTTATGGATGTAGGCCTCCTCCATTCGACTCCAACGTTGGCGGTCTCGTGCCTTAGCCATCCAGGAGATTCAAAGAGGTAGGTACACATTATTAGCTGGTCTTGCAAAATATTAAACGACTGGTTAAATATATTGTTAATATCTCATTTTATATCGTTTAATTATTTCGAATTATGGGAATTATATAAAAGAGAAATACCACGTATTTGAATTGTTTGTTGCATAAAATGTTTAATCTTTATCTCTGCCATACTTTAGTCAAAAAGTTCATGATTTCCCAACGCAAAAAACATATGTGTTTATTTTTTTTAAATCCGCTTTCAGCTCTTATCTTGACCACGAGATCCTTCGGGAAATTACAGTTTGGTCCAATTAGAACAGACTGGGATAAATTCCGGCCAAACACCCGGATATATTTTTTAATTATATTCCGTTATGCACCTATTCCGTATTAATTTAGGATATTAATCATTCGATCCCCGTGGGCGCCCCAAATTTTTATTTGTAAATTTTTAAAACGACTCTCCCATTTTCGGTCGCCATTAAATTGTGAAAAATGTTTGGCAAACGTTTTTTAACGATCGGTTATTTGTTTTTATCATTGTCGTTGAGGGCTGGGGATATAATTGAGGTGAATTCTTTTGTTTTTTTTTAAATATTCCATGATCAAGGGTAATGATTTTGACAACAGGTTATAGAATCTTGAAATTTTTATAGGGGTTTTCAACGCTGGATTGGATTTGGATTATGTTATTTTTTAAACAAAATCTATTGATCTAAGGGCTGGGTATTTATAATAGTTTTTATTTTAATCAAAAAAATAAATGATCACTTACGTAATCCTGGTCTGCCACATCGCGATGCGCGCTGTAAAAAGTCGGTCAAATTAAATGGTAATAGATTTGTATTGCAAGATGTCTGGTAAGAAGTTTGAGTTTCAAAACCTCAAGATAAACCGTATACAAACTATAAAATCGTTGACTACGCTTTTCACTATTATATTTTCTAAGACGCAACATATCAAGATGGACTCCGCTACTGAATATCTAAGTACGAAATATTAATGTACGTTAGTTCTAAAGTATGCGAGTATGATGTACGTTGGTTCTCAATTATCCTAATACTGCGTATTTCAGTGCTAAGGTACCCAACATCGAAGTATGCGAGTACGATGTATGTGTTAGTTCTAAAATATCCGAGTTCCACGTACCTACTCCAGGATGTATCATACCTATGCAAAATACCTATGAATCGTTGACTTCGCTTTTCACTATTTTTTTTCTAAGATGCGATATAAAAAATGTCTTTTCCGTTGCATTCCACCGAAACGTGCGGGCATTCACACGTCGACGTCGCACCTCTTATTTCCCCGGAGACTCAGAAGACGCTCGCTTATTTGCTAACAGTCCGTCTTCATGTGCCAATGAGGTTTTTAAACTTCTTTTCATTTCTGCAATCTTAGTACATTTTATTTAAAAACTAGCATAGACCCGGGACTTTGTTTCTGTGGTATTCTCGGGAAATCCTCTCTGATTCCCTACACTCCCTAAGGAACCTACATGCCAAGTTTCAGCTTCCTATATCTGTCAGTTATAACGGAAGATATTTTTATCGATTTATTTATTGATTGATATCTGTCTCTCTGACGCTCACTAAAAACAATAATTCAAACAGAAATATTCAGCGTGTGTGAGAGGCCCCTGGAACACACACACACACACACACACTGAATCGAATCAGAGTTCTATGCGGTTTAAGTCAGGCGGCAAAAAGTAATGCGTCCCTGCCCTGCAATGTCAGTTTTACTCTTAAACAAAGAAAAAATGTAACGATTTTTTTTCATGCACTTGGTTCTACAGCCTCAGTTGAGAAGAAACGCCGGGCGAAACGCACCAAACAAAACACGAAGACCTAAAATTACTGTCATAAACATCGAAAATTGTCTCCCATCCACACAGATAAGCTGAAACCATAACATCTCTCACAATACGCTTCCTGAAAGATTCTTCTCTCAGCCGAAAGACGTCCACTGCTGGACAAAGGCCTCCCCCAAGGATTTCCACAACGACCGGTCCTGCGCTGCCCGCATCCATGCGCAACCCGCGACCTTCACCAGGTCGTCGGTCCACCGAGTGGGAGGCCTGCCAACACTACGTTTTCCGGTTCGTGGTCGCCACTCGAGAACTTTTCTGCCCCAACGGCTACCTGTTCTGCGAGCTATGTGCCCCGCCCACTGCCACTTAAGTTTGGCGATTCTGCGGGCTATATCGGCTACTTTAGTTCTCCTACGGATCTCCTCATTTCTGATTCGATCACGCAGGGAAACTCCGAGCATAGCGCGCTCCATCGCCCTTTGGGTGACCTTGAGCCTTCTTATGAGGCCCATAGTAAGCGACCACGTCTCTGTTCCGTATGTCATTACTGGCAACACACACTGGTCAAAGACCTTAGTCTTGAGACACTGCGGTATTTTGGACGAGAAGATATCGCGAAGCTTCCCGAACGCTGCCCAGCCGAGTTGGATTCGACGGTTGACCTCTTTCTCGAAGTTGGACTTACCTAACTGAACTGTTTGTCCCAGGTATACGTAATTGTCAACAACTTCGAGTGTAGAGTCTCCAACCTTTAGAGGAGTGGGTGCGACACGGATATTAGACATGATTTTCGTCTTATCCATGTTCATTTTTAGACCCACTTGTTGAGAGGCTCTACAGAGGCCAACGAGCATTGTGCCTAGGTCTTCCAAGGTCTCAGCCATGACTACGATATCGTCAGCGAATCGAAGGTGAGTGAGGTACTCGCCGTTTATATTGATACCGAGTCCGCTCCAGTCCAGAAGCTTGAAGACATCTTCCAGGGCGGCGGTGAACAGTTTCGGAGAAATAACGTCTCCCTGTCTCACCCCTCGCTTCAACTGGATAGGTTTCGAGCCTTGATCCTGGAGACGGACCGACATGGTGGCGTTTTCGTACAAACACTTCAGCGCTTCGATATATCGATAGTCAATTTGGCACCGTTGGAGAGACTGTAGCACAGCCCAGGTCTCGATCGAATCGAAGGCTTTCTCGTAGTCCACAAACGCCAAGCATAAGGGCTGATTATACTCCTCAGTCTTCTGTATAATCTGCCGCAGCGTATGTAAGTGGTCTACGGTACTAAAGCCTTTTCGGAAACCGGCTTGTTCGGGAGGCTGGAAGTCGTCGAACCTGCGAGCGAGACGATTCGTAATGACTCTCGAAAACAGTTTGTAGACATGGCTCAGAAGTGAGATAGGCCTATAATTCTTCAATAAGGTTTTGTTGCCTTTTTTGAAGAAAAGTACCACCACACTTCTGTGCCATGCCGTAGGCGTTTGTCCCTCGAGTATGACGGAATCGAATAGCTTCTGAAGAGCTTTTAATACCGGTGTTCCACCTGCTTTCAGAAGCTCAGCCGTGATTCCATCATCACCCGGTGCCTTATTGTTTTTTAACTGTTTGAGAGCCATTCTAATTTCGTATAGGCTGACGTCCGGGATATCTTCGGTGTAGTGTCGGGTCAATCTGGCTCTTGGATCTTTGGCCAGATTACTGACAGGTGCGCGTACGCTGGTGTATAATTGTCCGTAGAACTTCTCAACCTCTTCCAACAGCTCTGGCTTCGACGAAATGATTCTGCCATCCTCAGTCTTCAGCTTGGTCAGTTGGCTTTGACCAACAGACAGATCCCTTGCAAACACTTTTGAGCCCTTATTTCGCTTAATCGCCTCTTCAATACGGTCAGTATTGAATTGGCGTAAATCGCGCGTTAGGGACTTGGAGATCTGTCTGTTTAGACGTCGATACTGAGCAGCATCGTCAGAGGACTGCAGAACCAAGTTTCGTCTTTCTTCCATGAGTTTGTTGGTGAGGTCCGAGATCTTTTTGGTTCCTTTTGAACAGCGGGTTTTGAAGGCCTTAGACCCAGCTGTTTGGACAATTTGCACAAACCTGTCATTATAATCGTCCAGATTTTCGCAGTTTCCCAGGCATTCGAAGCGATTCTGCAACTCGAGCTGAAAGCTCTCGGGGTTTTGGAGCTGGATAGGCGCTGGTCGGAGCGTAGACTTCATCAGTCGACACCTTTCGAGTTTTATTCTAAGATTCAATGTGCCTCTTACCAATCGGTGATCGCTTCCTGTTTTTACGGCATTGATCACAGAGACATCATTGAATATGTGCCTCTTCGTCGACAAGATGAAGTCAATCTCATTTTTTGTAACGCCATTAGGATGCAACCATGTCCACTTTCGCTGTTTTGGCTTTTTGAAGAAGGAGTTCATCATAAAGAGGCCCTCCTTCTCCATAAAGCCGGCCAGCAGATGACCACGTGCATTCCTCGTTCCATAACCAAAATTCCCCACTCTCAGCTCATCATCGCTTCGTTTGCCCAGTTTCGCGTTAAAGTCCCCCATCACAACGGTATAGTGGGCCTGGGAGCTATGTATGGCTCTAGAAATATCCTCATACATAGTCTCTACCTCGTCGTCGGAGCGATATGAGGGCGGTGCGTATACTTGTATTACCTTCAACGAATACCGTTTGGTGATTCTGAGTACAAGGTACGCTACCCTCGCCGAAACACTCTCGAACTGGACCACGTTGTTGACGAGGGACCTGTGGACGATAAACCCGACACCACCCTGGGACAGTTGGTCGCCCTCCCGGAAATAGAGCAGGTTTCCGGATTTGAGGATCATGGTGTCCTCCCCCTCTCTTCGGACTTCACATAATCCTACAATATCCCATCGTAACCTGCTCAATTCTTCCTCCAGTTCAGCGAGTTTCTCGTCGGTCCGCAGTGTGCACGTGTTGTAAGTTGCCAGGGCCAAGGGTCGTCGGGGTTGGTAGCCTGGCATCTGCCGGGGATTCTTAGCACCCCCTGCCCCGCCGTTACCGTGACCGCTACCAGAGTCCGGGATAGCGGGGCCGCCGGGGACTAGGGGCCGTGTTGTGGGTGTATCAACCATAGGGGGGTTTTGCCGTAATCGCCACGCTTGGCATGCGGGTTGGCGATCGCAGTGTGATGTCATAGTACGCGGAAAGATGCTGCTGCCCATCCTCCGGTGTTTTAGATCCCTTAGTCGCCTCTTACGACACCCACGGGAAGAGATGGGTTGGTGCTATTCTAGGGCCACACCACAGGCCTGAAAGATTAAACACGTTTTAATGTCATATATAATGTAGCCCATAACGAGTTGCAACCATTTTAAATATTCAAAGGGCAAATGGCCCATAAACTTGACAATGAGGGTTGTGAACGGGCACCTCTTAAAAATTGCGATAAATTTTTAAGCACCTGTCTCCCAGTCTAATAATGAGGTCATGTTAAAATGAAATGATGTTAGTGACATATTTATTTTAAAAGTTACAAGCTTATATTTAAAAAATAAAAAAACACGACTGACAACTCACATAGCCTATGCCACTCGGAGGACTGCAAGGAATCTAAAAATACCTCTCACATCAAAATCTGTTAAGCCGTTCAGGACTTATGGTGGAATAAATAAACTTACATACCTACATACACACGTGAACCTTGAAAACATAACACTCCTTTTTTGGTTAGCCGTGTAAAAATAACACTAACCTATTTTTTAAGCATTCCTCGGATTTTTGCCATTGGTTCGATTAATCGGTCCACAGGCAAATCAAATTTCCTGTAGTCAATCAACCAACTATTCATTAATTTAGTCAGACATGTCATAAGATACCAGAATGTATAAATAAGACACAAAAAATAGTCCTCTATGCTGCGCCATTTAGCATAGGTACAAAATTTCCTGCTAGTGGTACTAAACTAAGGACAAATCATTCCCGAACTGGCAACACTCAAGTATCTAATTGGAAAACATTGTAAGATTTTCAAAGACTATCCTAGAACAGAGAAAAGGCATGGCAGCTGAAAAAAGCCGTTTCGCGCGTCATGCGGGGAAAAGAAATGGAATTTCAGAGATGTTCACTACAGCACGCGGAGGAGCGAAAAATGGAGGAGGCAATTCAAAAGCAATCTTTGTATGTTAGGGTAAGTTCCTTTCGAGGTTTTATACAGTTGCGTTCGTTATAAAACGCTATAAGTAGCTTTGTATAATAAACGATACAAAAATTAAGGAATACTCTGATTTATTACAATTGTTTTCCAGCGTGTCACTTTGTCCTGCTGGGGTCTCTAATGATTCTCATAAAAATATTTGTAATAATATAGTTACAAAATAATGTTTTTTCACATAATCATAATTAATATAAATTAAAATTACAATATTTTTTTTTGTAATAATTATTTTAACATAATTGTTTTGTAATAAATACAAATTGTCATAAACATAAATAATCATAATATTATTTAATCATAACAGATAATGTACAGAGAAAAGAGAACTCATAATGTACGGTTGCACGGTTGTACGGTTGATTTGTTAAGCTTTTGTTTTTTGTTGTTTATGTTCGCGGCTTAGAGGTGGCCCAAGGGCCACCCCCGCCGCACCCTAACCTATACTAGTGTTTGAAGTATAATCAAATATCAAACTTTACATAATGTCTTCAAATGTCATCAACAAAATAAAAGATGAACAAAATAAAAAATAGACTAGGTTTATGACCATAACAATTATGACAAATCCATTATGATAAACCATTTTATAAAAAAAATCTGTATGACAATCTATGATTATGACTACAAAAATATATTACAATAAATATTATTTGAATAAAATATTATGATAAAAAAATATGAGAAAGGCTTTATGACAAAGCATATTATGATTATTAACCTTATGAGAAATGAAAGGATCCCGTCCTGCTGGGCAAAGGCGTCCCTGAATTTTTTCCAATTATTATTTACTAGGTTTTGCACGCGGCTTCACCTACGTGAATTTCCCACGGGGACAGTGTTTTTTCCTGGTATGAAAGGAACCCTATGTCCTTCTCAGTACTTCCAACTATGTGTATGCGAAATTTCAGGAAGATTGGTTTAGTAGATAAAGCGTGAAGAGGTAACAAACAAACAAACTCACTTTTGCATTTATAATATAGTTAGGTTTAGGATGAGCACAAAAGAAATGAGCACAAAGGCGGACTTATCGCCAAAGAAATTTCTTCCAGACTAAAGAATTTTAGGTAGAAAGAGAAACATGTCAAAAATGGGGTGCAGTAAACAATAAATTGAGATGCCGCATCTGAATCAGAAATGTTTCTACCTCCGCGCGAAACCTCAAAGAAATTCTTTACAAAATGAAAACAGTAAGTCGCCGACGCCTGACGCATCTCGGGCCGCTCATGCGAATGAATCTACATACTTTATTCAGAAAGTCTCGACGCGAACCGAGATGTTTACGTAAATATAGATGCGTTACTCACGATTCCTCTTTGGTTACTTTAATTAAATGTCGCCGTTGAAGCTTCTACCTCAACTAACGTATACCTATCTAAGAAAGCATTGTTTTTTTACAAGACTGTTGAAATGAAGTGGAATGTTTTCAGGATTCATGGCCTTCTAAAAATAGGTAATCAATTTGAATAAGGCTCTTTACAGTATTTTATTTTTATTTTATTTATTATGGTATACACAACAGGTAACAATCTATACAATGTTCAGTAGAAAATATGTTAACATTATGAGCTAGACTGAAACCCAAAAACGTGCATACACAGCATGACAACTAAATGTAAACAAAGTAATAACACAAAATATACAAAGCCAAAATAACATTATTCCAAAGTATAGTTGACAGAAAACAGTTGAGCTAAAATAGGTACTACCTATATGTTATACTTACAATTACAACAAAACCTATAAAAATTTAAATTGTGACAAACCATTGACAAACAGCACAAAAATATACTATTAGGTAATAACAATAATAAACAGCACAACAATAAAAGGTGTTGAAAAGTCAGTGGAGGATACGCTTGACTTGATTCTTAAAAGAGTTAGTGCGGGTATCCGCAAAAATATCTATTGCTTCTTTAGCCAAATATAGCTCATTGTACAAACGACACATACGGACAACAGGATTATAATACGATGTGTTATTTTTATAGATCGCTAATACAAAAACATTTCGTCGAGTACGAGTAAGGTGTCTGGTGTTGAAATTCAGAAGTGATAGTAAATAAGAGGAGTCAATCTTAAAATGTATAATTTTATGGAGATAAATGAGATCCTGTTGCTTACGGCGACATTCTAATGATGATACATGAAAATGACATAATCTGTCGACGTAAGAAGATAGTCGCCGACTACAACCCGTCCTGAAGCACAATATTCTCATAAATTTCCTTTGTACACTCTCAATCCTGTCTGAGTGTACTTGGTAATTCGGAGACCATATAACTGAACAGTATTCGAGACAGGTCCTAACCAAACTATAATAAAGGTACATTAATGTGGCAGGTTTTTTAAAATGTTGCGTAGCCCTCGCTACAAACCCGAGCATCTGGAACCCCTTGGCAGTGATGGCGTCATAGTGATCCCTGAAGGTCAATGTTTCGTCAAACAATACGCCTAAATCCCTGACTACCGATGACCTCTTCAAACTTTCGGAACCAATGCTATAATTAAACAAGGTTTTGTGTATCTTCTTTTTTGTAAATGAGATAACATAACACTTATTAATGCTTAAATGCATATTGTTCTTGTGACACCAGTCATTTAACGAATGCAGATCATTTTGAAGGGCAAGACAGTCAGCATTGTCCTTAATAGTATTAAATATTTTTAAATCGTCCGCATATAGAAGACACGGACAATGTAGACGATCAACAAGATCATCTATGAACGCCAAAAACAGAAGGGGGCCCAGATGAGAGCCCTGAGGTACTCCAGATGTAACATTGACCGGTGCAGATGTGTACCCTTTTAATGTGACCAATTGAGATCTCCTGTCTAGATAAGAAGAGACCCACCTTAGCAGATTGCCATGGAAACCAAAGCGGGAATTAAGTTTACAAGAAAGCAAGCAATGGCTGACCTTGTCAAAAGCCTTTTTAAAGTCTGTATACAGTAACATAGATTACATAGAGTTAATACTAAAGACTGTGCTATATTCAAAATAAACATGACCTATCAAAAGATAGATGGCTGTACTAGCCACTTTAGTGATGTATGCGATACAAAACAACACCTCCACTTACCGCAATAATCACTAAAGCTAACAACAACAACAATACTATTCAATACTAATTACGCCCAAAAGTTTCATAAATTTATAATGCTTAGCTGCACATAAACTTTTCGTTAAAAGATCGGCAGGCATATCAGCTGTTGGCAAATACAGTACTTTAACTGTTTTGTTACAGACACATTCTCTACAAAAATGGTGTCTAACATCGATATGCTTCGACCGTTTAGAAAAAACTGGGTTTGCACACAGCTTGTGTGCACTCTGATTGTCATTAAACAAATTAAATGTATACAATTTATTTATTATTTCATATTGTTAGCTCCTTAAATAAATAGCTTCTTTACAAGCTTCAGACAAACCTACATATTCAGCCTCAGTGCTAGACAAGGCTACACTTTTTTGCTTTCTACATTCCCATGAAATTACCCCATCAGATAACGAAAAACAAAAACCAGTATAAGATCGCCTATCTAATGAATTAGAAGCCCAATCAGCATCTACATAGCCTGTTATTTCTGAATTGCCTTCTTTACAATACTTAATTCCGTAACTTTTAGTTCTTTTAAGATATTTTAACACTCTTTTTGCATAACCCCAATGTTCATTAGTATGACAATTGTTAAATTGACTCAAATAGCTAATACAATAACTAATATCTGGTCTGGTCATAACTGACAAATACATCAAACTCCCTATAAGTTGTTGATAAGGCAACTGACTATTTACATTTTCACCTTTATTCGTATTTAATCTAACCTCCATTGGAGTATCAACAGTTTTACAATCACTTAACTGAAACTTGTTCAAAAGTTGATTAATATAAGTCTCTTGGCTCAAAGTAACATACCCTTTTTCTTTATTATGAGTCACATTCATTCCTAGACATTGCTTTACTTGACCTAGATCCTTAATACTAAACTGACTAGATAAAACTTGCTTTAAATTCTCTGTTTCAACTTTATCATTAGAAAATATAAAGAAATCCTCAACGTAAACTGCTACTACGGTTTTACATTTATTGGTATTCTTAATATACATACACGGTTCTAATTCTGATCTTTTGTAACCATTACTGACCAAACAAGTATCCACTTTTTTTTTCCAGGCCCTAGAAGCTTGCTTCAGTCCATAAATAGCCTTTTTTAGTTTTAATACTTTATGAGAATTATCTTTAGAATCATAACAATCAGGTCTACTCATATAAATAGTTTCTTCTAGATCACCGTTCAAGAACGCAGTTTTTACATCTAAGTGGTTGACATCTAAATCTAACTTAACAGCTAATGCAAACAATAATCTAAGAGTAGTGTGTCTCACTACAGGCGAAAAGGTTTCTGTATAGTCCACACCATATTTTTGGGTGTATCCTTTGGCAACTAGACGAGCACGGAATCGCACATTATTCTTGCTGTCATACTTTTTTCTTAAGACCCATTTACATTGAACAATAGTACCACCCTTTGGAAGATCCACTAGTTCCCATGCATTATTGTTGTCAAAGCTCTGTAACTCATCCTGCACTGCTTCTAACCACTGCAATTTCTAAGGACCATTCAATGCTTCTTGCAATGTAATTTCACCTGTATCCATGTTATCACTCTTTTTACAATTGCCTATAAATGCATACCTTTCAAGCTGCTGTCTCCTCCGAGAACCACTTGTCATGTTGACACTATTCGGCATTATGGAGTTATCACTGCTAGTGTTGGAACTATCCGACATATCATTTTCACAAGATATATAGCTGTCTGTCTGTTCAAGCGAAATCTCCTGAGTCACATCTTTATCCTCCACTGGATCCGAAATCACCTTATCTGAACTCTTTTCATTTACCTCAACAACACTATCTTTCTTTATGCTCTCCAACACAGATATATTCAGTTTATATACCCCATTAGCCAACGTAGCTGTTGCCACCAAAACTCCTTCTCTATTGTAAATATCACAACCATTCTCTCTAAAGTTGACTTTGTTTCCTTTCTTTATAAGTTGACTCACAGATAAAAGATTTGTAGTTAACATCGGCACACACAACACACCTTCAACCATAATATCATATTTACAGGTAGGTGTCTTTGTCAAAATCCGTACATCTCCTGTACATGAAACTGGTACTCTATCTTTGTTTGCTACAACGATCTCCTTGATACTCTGATTCCGAGCCACATTTGTCATCCAATTTTCGTTTGCGGTGAGATGAACACTTGCTCCCGAGTCAATATACCAATCGCTTTTACAAAATTCACCATTCAGGAACACGGTGCTGAACGCATTACTACTTTGTGTACGCTCCTTTTGTGAATCCGATGAATTTTCACTGAAAAATGTACATGGATTGCGATAATGTCCTCTTTGTTTACATCGAAAACATTTGACAATTTTTTGTTTTGACTTTGTCATCTGGACGTTTTCTCTGGAAAAATCTTTGGTTCCGCTACTGCCAACATTCCGGCTTTTGTTGAAACTGCCAAATGCACCACCAGCAGCGCTAGTATCGCCATTGGTTTCCTCCATGTCCAATAACTTGGTTTTAATGGCGTCCGCTGTCATTGGAATACCGCAATGCTCAATTGCCATTATCATCGGCGCAAATTTTTCCGCTAGCCCTGCTAACAAAAGCGATGCAACCCAATCATCATTGATCTTAAATCCCGTACCATTTAATTTCTGACTCGTTTCGATGATCTGCGTCACGTACGAAGTCATTGACACACAGCTTTCAAGTCTGATGGAAATCAAACTCCTCAGCAAACTGATCCTCCTCGTAAAACCTGAGTCATCAAATAAATCCTTCAATTTCTTCCACAATTCATAAGTGGTCTGTACATCTCTGATATGTACATACAACGACGCATCAATTGTCAAAATCAGTTTAGCTCTGGTTTTCGCGTCTCCTGCTGCTCCTATTTCAGCTGGTACTCTCTTCGATTTGATGCAACCAGACATACCTTCCAACACTAGGAAATTCTCAGCGGCGAAAGCCCACTCACTGTAATTCTCACGCCCTTTCAATTTCGGCACATTGACAATATAGTTCGTCGACATTTTCACAGTCACAGCGTTCAATTATAGTTTTTCTCAAACTGCAAATCTATTTCTAGAAAGAATATCCAAGATATTGCCGAAAAAACTAATAATTTTGCTGGAGCACATAACCTAAAGTAAAACAACTTTTCGTGACCATAACGACTGTGCTATATTCAAAATAAACATGACCTATCAAAAGATAGATGGCTGTACTAGCCACTTTAGTGATGTATGCGATACAAAACAACAAATACTCGTAATATCTTGAAAGTTTCACAATGACTATATTAAAAGACAATACTTTTAGCACACACTTTTGAGAGAAAATGACAAAAATGCCATGTCCGTATTTGCATGTCATTGCATGCCATGTCCGTGCATTTAACGTTGAGGAGTTCCCTTGTTGGTAGTCGATCCTGTGCCCCATCAATGGCGTAATTATATTATTTAAAGTCCGTTCATAGCTCATTGACTGAAATACTGTTTCATGAGTTTCTTTCGGCATTTATTCTCAGCAGTGGTCGTTCCGAAATGCTAGTAGTTTGTATAATATACTATGATTATATAATTAGTTTTCGACATGAAAAAGAGCCTTCTTTGAAGGCCAAGTTACAATAAAAAAAATTGAAATTGACTTTATACTTCGGTCTCGTAGGTATACTTTAGCACTGGAATATGTAGTACTATGATACTTTTGAACTAACGTATATTGTACTCGCATACTTTAGAACTAACCTACATCGACGTTTTATACTTCGCCATTCTGTAGCTGAGTCCACAAACACATACACATTTACATTGTTAAAGTTAGATAAAAGCTTGTAAAAATGAGAGTTTTGTATGTAAATTAGTAGGTACGAACTTTTTGGTGAAAGAATACTTATAAAAATTTAATTATCTTGTTCTCGCCCGCTGATAGCTCTGAGATTTGAGCAACTTTCTTTTGGGTTTTGGTAACGAACTGAATCTACATAATCTTTGGGAAGTTTTTGAGATACTTTTTTGAGTATTTTTGACGTAAATGCCAATCTTATCTCTGACTTTAACGGATCCTACTTACTACCTATTTCATCATCATAACCTTAATAATGATGATGATGACGATGATGATAGTCTAAATATGGGATCCTTTCATTTCTCATAAGGTTAATAATCATAATATGGTTTGTCATAAAACCTTTCTCATAATTTTTTTATCATAATATTTTATTCAAATAATATTTATTGTAATAATATTTTTGTAGTCATAATCATAGATTGTCATACAGATTTTTTTATAAAATCGTTTTTCATAATGTCTTTGTCATAATTGTTATGGTCATAAACATAGTTTATTTTTTATTTTGTTCATCTTTTATTTTGTTGATGACATTGGAAGACATTATGTAAAATTTTATATTTGATTATACCTATTTCACATTAAGTTGACACAAGCACTCGTATAGGTTAGGGTGCGGCGGGGGTGGCCCTTGGGCTACCCCTAAGCCGCGAACATAAATAACAAAAAAACAAAAGCTTAACTAAGCTTCCATATACATATTATGAGTTCTCTTTTCTCTGTACATTATTAGTATTACTATTATGATTAAATTATATTATGATTATTTATGCTTATGACAATTTGTATTCATTACAAAAAAATTATGTTAAAAAAATTATTTAAAAAAATAATATTTTAATTTAATTTTATATTAATTATGATTATGTGAAAAAACATTTTTTTGAACTATAATATTACAAATAGTTTTATGAGAAACATTAGAGACCCTCTAAATATATGTACCTATATAGTTATATATTAAAAAATAAATTATTAATTATTTTTTGTTTGCAACACTAAATATAATTATTTATAGATTTTTGCAACTTTACCTTACTGGCAGCACTCTCTAAAACCTTATTCATCAGTTCTTAAATTAATCAAATCAGTCGCAATGATTAATCAGTTCCTACCAAAACAAATGTCTAATGAATATCCGATTTCTAATCGATTTCTAATTACAACACTCGTAATAAAACCATCGAAGTTAGCAAACCGGTGAAATGACACAATCAGTAACATTTTAGGCCTGATCAATCATCTGTGGTAACAAACATAGGAAATAACTTCCCGAAATTAAAACCATTCAAAATTAAACCTTAACGATTAGCAAATAGAAGATATTCAAGATATCCGTGGCTGAGGGTAGTTGGCAAATGGAGAGCCATCTGTCATATGCAATGATTGAATTCTCTCTGGTTTTGATTTATAACTGTGGTTTGATTGTATGAACAAGTGGCTACCTAGGTCCACATTGAGTGGAAATAAAACATTTTTTTTATAATATTTTCCGTTGGCAGTCGTAAGGCATCACATCTTTATCTCTTACGGTGAAAACGGAGCCAAGAATTACGTTACTCAATGGCTACGTTTTATTTGTCGAAATTGAGAATAAGAAATAGTGATGGTTGCTGGTACATCGCCTATTAGAAGAATCTGCAGTCTAAAGCCCTTTCTCTTGATCGTCTTTTGTAATGTGTGCGGGAAGAGAAAAATCCTTGAACTCGAGCCAGCGCTGAAAAAAACGTGGAAGACCCCGACTCACATGGATAAAAGCCGTAGAAAGTGACCTGAGGAAAAACAACATTGACCCAAAGACGACCCAGAATCGCCAGTTCTGGAGGAAAAATGATAGTAGAACTGACCATTAAAATGGGAAAAGGCCGGTAGAAGAAGAAGAATGTGTGCGGGAAGAGAATCTCTGACTTTTTCATGAGTTTCTTTCGGCATTTCTTCTCAGCAGTAGTCGTTCCGAAATGCTAGTAGTTTGTAGCTTTGAGACAATATATTATAATTAAATAATTAGTTTTTGACGTGAAAAATAGCCTTCTTTGAAGGCCAAGTTTCAATAAATAATTTTTGATTTTGATTTTGAATCAGCTGGCACATACTATTTTTCAGTCAGATTTTCCAATAGGTAACCAAAAAGGTAACCAAAATGATTTTAGTGATAAAATAATTTTCAATGAATATCTCACGGCATCAGACTTCCAAAGTACGAAGGTGGTTGTGACATTTAGTGTTACAAACACACATATCTCTCTCTCTCTCTCTCTCTCTCAGGCGAAAGACGTTCACTGCTGGACAAAGGCCTCCCCCAAGGATTTCAACAACGACCGGTCCTGCGCTGCCCGCATCCATGAGCATCCCGCGACCTTCACCAGGTCGTCGGTCCACCGAGTGGGAGGCCTGCCAACACTACGTTTTCCGGTTAGTGGTCGCCACTCGAGAACTTTTCTGCCCCAACGGCTGTCTGTTCTACGATCTATATGCCCCGCCCACTGCCACTTAAGTTTCGCGATTCTGCGGGCTACATATATACACCACTGAAATATTGACGCCTTTCTTTTTCAAGATGGAAGTGAAAGTCACTAATTACACAAGTCAAATCAAACTTGTCGCCGGCAGATTTTCCCGCATTTCCCCACGAGCGACCGTCTGAAATTTAATTAACTTAATATACAAAAGTCTGGGAATTAATTAATCCATAATTATTTTTTGCTTCAATGCTCTTTTTTCGCTTTCATGTATGGCGTAGGTTAATTAACAGTGGCACAGTTGTTTAGACTTGAATATAATAAATATTATATTTTACCTCATCATCGTCTGTCATCTTTTATCTGATAAGTATAATGCCTTCTTCTTCTTACCTGCGCCATTCAATTCTTGCCATAAATATTCCTTACTTATTTACTTACAAATTAACAAACGTCAATAATAATTCAGTTTAATAAACAGTGTTGTATCTATTATTTTGATATAACTTAATAGCAACTTGATGAGAAACTTTTCAAAATTAAAAATTCTTTATTGAATCTTGGCTTTCGAAGAAGGTACTTTTTCAAGTTTCGCGAATGAAAGAGCTATAATGAGAAATATACCTAAATAATCGGTTTAAAATATCCAACTGTCTTAGAAGCAGGCTTTTAAAAAAAATTGTGAATTTGTAAGATAATTGTTCAACATACAACATAATCATAGCTTTTTTGCTCATGTTGTCATTAAACCATAGGAGATAATAAATCTAAATTAAGTAAATCGTAAAAATATCTAGACCGCAACTTCATTTTTGAGCTATAAGTTCCTCAAATTCTCTTTGCACACTTAACTTCAACTGCTTCATTAAACAACTTTGTAAAATTTGGTCCACAGACACAGGAAAAATAAATGTCCATATTTTTTTTTCTAACTTTATGATTTGGTCTCTGTATATGCCTGCTCTGTGCCAAGGGCGAAAAGTTTCAATTTGCGCAAGAAGTAGAGTGAAATTAATTCAATGGCGAGAGTTATGTGGGTAGTTCCGACTTTTTATGATCTGACCAAGACGCAATTCTGATTAAATTTTCAAAATGATTCAGATAAAAGTATTAGTCGGTTTCAATTACTTTTTATGTGTCCTGTTTAGGTTTTCATTTGTTTTTGTTTAAAAATACAAAGTTAGTACTCGTCCCACTAAAAACTTATCCCAGGGACGAATTGCCTATTTCAAATTTAATTAGAGATCTACTGGGACCAACTTTTTTAGAGAGGGGTTCGTTACTAATTTACGCTATACATATGTGGTTGAATTTCACATAGGTTTTAAGGCTGTGGACTAATCTCCGGATATACCGGACCAATTTGAAAAAAAAATCGAGTATGGTAGTCACATTAATGAAGAAGGATATAGGCTATCAGGAATCTTGAAATTCCCACGCAAACAAAGTTACAGGACACAGCTTCGCAAGGATTATTCTATCACAAACATAGCATAAATGTATTTCGGAATAACTTACAGCAAGTATGGACTATTATCAGCAAAAAATGCATAGCGGCACAATCAAATTGAATTTTCCGAGGAATTAAGCAAAGCCGGGATAAACTGCTATCCACTATGATGGAAAAAATAATAACGACGCTAGTGGACCAGAAAACTGCGTTTATTGTGCTTTATTGAAGGATTTCAGCAGAAATATTGTTTGCTTAGACGCGATTTGATATAAAAATATACCTAAATATACACCGTAGACCTCATTTCTGTCCTCAGGCAAGACTGTGGTCAAAAGCAAACCCATCTTGAATGATAACAAAATATATATTACGCTTTAAGCTCCTGGTAGCTAAGAGAAAGATTTGGCGGAAAATCCTTGGACCAGTTAGGGGGAGGATGGTGGCTGGAGGCTGAGAAAGAACAAAGATGTAGAAGAACTAGTGGCGAAGCTCGATATTATGTCAAAGTCAAAGTCAATTTTTTTTATTGAAACTTGGCCTTCAAAGAAGGCTCTTTTTCACGTCGATAACTAATTATATTATGTCTCAAAGCTACAAACTACTAGCATTTCGGAACGACCATTGCTGAGAAGAAATGCCGAAAGAAACTCATAAAACAGTCTTGGTCGCCTAACATGCCAGAGGGGCTATTTATTAACTTTATATGATGGGCGAAACGAAAGCAGAGCTTGTTGGCTCGGCCACGTGGAGAGGATGGGAGAGGATCGCGCAGCTAACAGAGCGTATAAGGAACGACCAAGCGGGAAACGACCTGTCTTCCGGCCCAGATACTGCTGAATCATCCCTCCAGGGTCCAATTCCTCAATTTTTTTTCGTAGACCCACTGTTCAGGCTAAGCAGAACATTTTTTACATAATTTTACATTTTTCACGTTTTATAATTTTGTCGTACACAGCACTACGTGCAACCTACTTTTACGACATTGACAATAGCATAGTTTTACTTTAGTGTAATAAACGCACTCGGCAGATTCATACGTCGTTTCATTAACATCTTCGCGACCCGGGTCTGTCTGACAATCAGCATAGCATCTCTAAGTGTACGGAATCCAAGCAGGAGCCCGTACATTTTGGTCCTTCGAGCCGGATGACTTACGCGCGTGGTGGTCTATGCAGGATCATTCGCGTTTAAGTGAATCAGTGACAGTGGTGATCATTCCACATTGACATACAAAAACATTGACATTACCACTCCGATACCAGTTCAAACAACATCCCAGTTCCATTTATAAGCGAAAGTTTGTATACCAATGTTTAGATAGATAGATACAAGACTTATTCTCGTCCATTTACATTTTGTAAAGAAACTATACAACAGTAACAATACAAATATGAAGATGTTTTGGTCTCACCCCTAAACATTTTATACCTATGCGAAAGTTTGTATGTACGGCCTCACCTCTCAAAATTTCAAAACTACAATATTTATTTGGGCTGATTGATTGTGGTTATACAAAGCCACAATCAATCTGTGGCTGTGGCTAGATAATCTATTTGTGACTAGATAATCTCCACATTATGTTTAAGTAAAGCTTTACTTCGATCATAAATACAAATTACAAACATCTAAATTTCAGTAAGTTTAATTTTTTTATTTGAAGATATTTTATTTAAGAACAAAAAATATATTAACATTTAACACTAAATTAACTAAGAAAACTAAAATCTAATATTAAAATACTAAACTTAATTTCAGTTCAAAAAAGCTCTGAAACTTGTACTTCAGCTCAAGATTCAGCCACGGAAATCTGCTACTCACTTCTAGCCTGTTCCGGGATTTAGGGATTTTCTTTTGTCGGGATTTCCGTTTGCGGGATTTTTTGTTAACTATTTACTATCGTAAAATATCAGACTGAAAATATAATGTTTTGAGCCATGTAGATTTTGATGGGTACTTTCAAAAATGCTGTTTTAGAAGACGCTGTCTATTACTGCAGGTATATAATTTTTTTACTAATCTCTGCAAAAATAGCTAAATAATTTGTTTACTCCTTATGCCAGTGCTACCCACTGGCGAGATAATATAATATAAACGTTTATTTCTCCCACAAAAGTACATTACAGACATCATCACAGAAAAACTTATCTACAAGAAAGCACTCAAAAAATTTTTTGTCTAAATAAAATTGTACCTAGTAATTAATATTAAAAAAGCAATGAATCGTTTTCACAATCAGCAATTGGAATACCGGTGCCTGGAAATATTATTGCAGTTATTTTCAAAAACCTCAGTTTCAAAGTTTTCTTGCGTAAACAGTCTCAGTTGAAGTATGAGTTGCATTATTGCGACTGCAATAACCCCGAGAGAATTCACCATGAATTGCATTTTGTGGTCAGATGCCACTTGAATTTCGGAGTTTGGGACAGGAACAGGCTGCTAAATAAAAATGTCGCTACATTAAGGAAAATTCTATCCACCTACTTCATCAGTATAGTAATTTTTTATATTTGTAACAAAAAAAAGCATTTTTTTATTAACCAATGAAAGATGAGGGTTTAGTAATTGAAATCTTTGATGAATTTGTTGAACTACTGTGATTTCAAAGTCGATTTGGATCCCGCTAAAACCTTGGATTCCTATCAATTTTTCAACGAAGATCGAGACATTCAAATGAATTCCGTATGACCCGAACGGTCCTACTGAGAGCTCAGAATAAAATAGAGATTTCGTTTTTTTGTACTGCTTTTTACTTGATTATAGTGCTCAGTATAACTTTTTCAAGAAAATTAATTTCTTCAGAGGGTTCACGTATGTTTTATTTGTTTGTATCCTGATTGAAAGTGTACAGTATGGTAAATGATTTTTTTAAATTCCTCCAACTTTAACTTATATGTGAAGTAACTCTAACTTATGTGTGAAGTATCATTAAAAACCTTGCGTTATCCTGGCTTACTTACCTGGCTGACAGGCAATTTATTACGTAGTATATGTATCGTCTTCTAGCTGTTATTTATTTTTTAATGAAATGGTAGGTAATAGTACATTACTGCCGCGGCCTATAATGACTACTTTGCTGGTCGCGCTGATGATGGCCGAGGGCGCAGCGTAGCGCAGCTTCAGGCCGACACAGCGCGGTCAGCGTGCAGCACTTGATGGACGAGCTGAGATAACGAGGACAGCAAGGTTATCAAAATAATGACCACATTACATGCATTTTTTTAGTAAATGTTTAATTTTTTTTTTTTTTTTATACCTATCATTAGTTCACTTAAACGATGTAATTTATGACTATTGTATGTAGTCCACGCTTCTCAAGGATGTAATCTCTATTTGTGAATATGAAAAATGCAGTACAGGACCAGTACCTACTCCTAAAGAATATATCCAAACGAGTTGGAGACTAATCGCCGATACAGTGTCATGTACAGGGTACAATGTCAATTTCTCGCGGTACTTTTAATGAAATCTCTATTTGTTTCCCACCTCACTCATCATGTGCAATACGAGAATATCCTCTGAATTTTTTACAATGTCAATATAATTTCATGTTAGTTTTAATGTAATCTCCATTTAGTTCCAACCTCGCTAATCCCGTACAATACGAGAATCAATCCTCGGGATTTATCGCCATTCGCATTCCCGTCCCGGACAGTTTTTGTCACCCGTTCCCTATCCTCCTTGAATTATAACGGTAGTTTTGTGATCGGGATTGGACATTAGTAATTCTGATTTACTTTGCTGAGATATGTGTTATCTATCAATCGAAGTACCTCTTTTAGGTTATTCAGATATCTTATGAATAAAACTATGCGTTTCTCTGTAGTACTTTTTATTATCTAGCTAAGTGTGGCCGAGTCTCGCGACTCTAGGCTCTGTCTACCCCGTAAGGGATAAAGACGTGATAGATGTTTCAAGAGAGCTGTAGTACATTACAATATAGCTTTTACTTCTTCTCTTTTCCCACTTTTATGTGTGGTCGGCATAGTATGTTAATTTCCTCCATTTCGATCTGTCGTTTGCCATCTCATTTGATACTTTCTTCCTATATCCATGCTCTCCCTGATACAATCCATCTATCTTTTCTTGGGTCTTCCTCTATTTCTTTGTTCAGTTACTCAAATTACAATATAGAGTAACTACTTTAAATAAATAGAGCTCGTTTAAAGATCGTCTCGAAGCGTCAAGCGAGAACTATAAAATGCAAAGTGTAGGATGTCTGTTAGAACTGGAACCAAATGTAAGGTACGTAATGACTTCCCTACTTTGTCGGATTCAATTCGGTATGTAAAGGTAATAAGGTCTTCATTCTAGAATCTGGTATGTTTTAAGTAGGTACCTATATCTAGTATACCTATACCTAGTATCTTTTTTCGTCTCACTAGCTAGGTTTCATTAGTAAAAAAGGTGAAGTCCCCATTTATATAAAACAAGATTGTGCCCGAAATTTCGTCTACGCGTATTTTACTATTGTTTATAACTCAGTGTCTAAGCAGCATGTCAAACAAAATGAAATCTACACTATATTTTAAGTAGATCTTCTACAATTTAACAATGAAAACCGTATCAAAAGACATTGTTCATCGCCGGCTTACTGCGGACAGTTCGTGCAATAAATAAAAGTATTATCATTCATCATAATTAATGTCAAATAGATTTTCTTAATATATATTGGAGTATGAATATCTATAATTAAAATATACAATTTAGTAGATATTTTTTGCGTTTCCGTTATTAAAATCAAAGATGTCGGCCTTTACGTCTGTGCTGGGATGCCATTATCTAAAATAATATTACATTTAAGTAGTTTATTTTTTATTCTTTGATGAAAGACTGGATTAATTAAGTAATTTTTTAGCATAATATGTTAGTTTTATGTATTAAGTACACTCATATCATTTCATATTTATATTTTTGAATGAAGAATTATGTATTTATTTTAATTTTTACTTAAGTAATTCAATATTGCATTTTCTTTACCTGGTAACACTCGATTCTTCAGCGCGGCTTTATTTTGACGTTGACATGTTGTCTTCGGTCGACATTGACACTTGGATACTTGTCAACAACTGTCAACGTCAAAATAAAGCCGCGCTCAAGAATCGAGTGTTACCAGGTAAAGAAAATGCAATATTGAATTAAGTATTTAAGTAAAAATTAAAATAAATAATTCATTCTAAAATATAAATACGAAATGATATGCATGTAATTAATATAAAACTAACATAATATGCTAAAAAAATACTTAATTAATCCAATCTTTCATCAAAGAATAAAAAATATACTACTTAAATGTGATATTATTTTAGATAATGGCATCCCAGAACAGACGTGAAGGCCGACATCTTTGATTTTAATAACGGAAACGCAAACAATACTCACTTAATGGTATATTTTAATTACAGATATTCATACTCCAAGATATATTCCGAAAATCTATTTGACATTAATTATGGTGAATGATAATACTATTATTTATTGAACGAACTGTCCGCAGTAAGCCAAGCTCCCATACATTTTGAACGAAGTCCTTTGATTTAGAAGTTTTTGCGTGATGCGCGTAGAAATATACAGACAGAAAGACAGACAGACAAAAAATAAAAAAAAATGACATAATGTTTTTCCTTAGATATCTCTTATGTACAGACACAGACCAGTTACAGTTTTATATTATGTATCGATGGTTGATGATGATGATTGGACGTTAACCAAATCACATACCATCGAAGAGACGAAACCGCTGTATGTAGAAATTAGAAAATTCTTCATATAGCTATTACGAGCACTAAGAAAGGAGTTTTGGAAATTTCACCTCTAAGGGTGTGAAATGGGTGTACAATGTAGTTCACGCATGCAAAGTCGAGGGAAAGCTAGTATACAAAATTTTCTTGGAGCGAGTTCTAAAACATATTATTATTTGTCACGTTCCCGATTCCACTGCAATAGTTTAAACGTTTTAGTGGATTATAAAACTCCAATTTTACGATCCAACTTTAAATTTGGTTTGCTCCCTCTGTGTCTTGTGATGCATTTCTTATTGGAACTTATTGACTGGAGTGTGCGTGAGTAAGCTAAGAAGTTTCAGAGTCCTATGCGGCTTAATGTCGGACGACGACCAAGAAACTTAAATAACAAAATTACTGTTTACTTGAATCTATTCTCTCATTGTTTACCAATACAGCTACATCGAAGTAAAAACCCAATATTTTGTCGAGTCTTTTATAAAGTTACATATTTTATTTTTATCACATGTAAAGTTACATAGGGAACGACTTAATACGGATGCACTCTCGAAATTACAAAGTTGTAAACCGGATTGTTTGAGCGTCTTAAATTTAGTACATGACACTATAAACTGAAGACGATGATGTATGTTGAGAGTTTCATCTATAAAATTTATCGAGCGATATTTTTTTTCGCTCACACTTAAATATTTTAGAAGATACGTGCTACATTGCAACTTGGTATTGTGTGAATAGTTTTCTTCAAAAACTAGTTTTAGGATCTAAGCAGCTAGCTTTTTCGACCGATTCTTCTTCCGACAACTGAAGAAGAATGATACAAGAACGAACGCCTAAATGCGTTATAAAAAATATTCAATGTGTTACAGTCTTATTTTTACTCGACTGACCAAAAAAGGAGTGTTCAGCGTTTATGTATGTATGTAAGTTTCTTTATTCCACCACTGAAAAATATTGATTGTGAATAAGTACATAGATAATCCTAGATCTATGGTAAAGTAGGAATGTATACTTACAAGACCAAATTTAATTTAAAAGCGGCCATTTTTCACTTTCACCATATAAGTATTATTATTATAATTATAGAATTATTATTATTATGTTGGTACGCTTTTCAGAGCCACGGGTCCATTGGGACCCGGTCCTTTGAGGCATTCATGGGGCCAAAGCCAACATGAAGAGGCCTTTTTGTACCTTTTTAATCAAAAAGTGAGATGGCTGCATCTGCGGAGATCTGTCCCTTAGTGTACCATAGGGATATACTAACGGACAGTCCTCCACAGCTGCCGAACTATTGCCAGGTAGGGATTAACAAGGTTTGGGTTATGTGGATGGGATGCTAGTGGACCGGATTGCTGGGTTATGGAGTGAGATACGGACATCTGCCTTTAAATCTCTCACAACAATTTAATTTAGGCAGATGGTGACTTGCTGCTCTTTGGCTGTACAGCCTGTGGGCCTCCCTAATTAAGCCACCAGTTGGCGGCCAGGGCGCAACACAATGTGAGCAGCTAAGGGTGTCGAGAGGTGCGGCTCCGGTTTCAACTTCACGGGGCTCACCCCCGAGAGCGGGTTTCCCCGTTATTACGCCATTACGTGCAATACACTTCCACCCTGGAGCGAGTGTTCCGCTCTTGCTACTCCACTCTGAGCCGGCCGGCTAAGGCAAGCCAGAGGCGGGGGGTGTGTCACTGTGTGTATGTGTGTGTAGGTGCGTGTGTGTGTGGTCCCCCTGGAGATCGGGTCCGTGGTGACGCCGCTCACCAACAGCTCGCCACAAGCTGCCCCTGCGGTGACTGATTGCACTGGAGATCCAGCGGGCGATGGGGTCGTCACATCCCGACGCCTTTTTATTATTATAATTATTATTATTTATATACAAAAGTTTTTCTCTCCCTTTTTGAAAAAGGGGTATACCTAAACACACGGGCCGTAGCCAAGCGTGAGTAGGAAATAAGGAAATCATAGAATTGTATTGAATGAAGTCGAAATAGAAGAAGTTGTAAGGAATTTTCTAGTAAGACGACAGGTGTTTAAGATTACTGCTTTTTGAAGGAGATACAGTGTGTTTTTATTAGTTTTTAACATGTCTAAACCTAATTAATATTATTATTATCCAACTTGCTAATCAGTCAAAACAGTCACGTAAAAATGTCTAATTCGTCCTTACACGTCGTAAATATGAAGTTCATAATCGAGTTACAGCAGTAATTTATCATACAAACAGGCCCTTCCTCGGATATAGGACAATAATGTTTGAGAACTTCCTCGTTGTTGTCGCGTCAGCGCAGACAGCAGGCGTCAGAACTTCCCTGCCCCGCTGTTGGCAGGGTTGGCAGCAGTCTTTAAGTAATTTGGACGTAGTTATGCAAACCAGATCCAACACCAAAATATAGAATGTTGGGAAATTGACGTTTTACTTTGGGACCTAATATTTAAATATAAGGAAGGTTTATTAAATAAGCTAATAAGAAATATCATAGATAATACTTAAAAGTACACGGTCAAAATTCTATTACAGCGATTGAACAGTAAAATGTCTGAATTTTCATGAAAAACATTGAATGGATCCTTTTTGCAGTAAGTTAGTTTGCAGTTTTTTCTTATTTGCCTATATACCATGTACTGTGAAAAAATTGATTTTGTTTTATACATTGATGCAATGCTTTGATATTAAGACAATATAATAAAGAGGCATCGGCGAATTACAAATGGCTTTATTTTTAATCAAAAATTTTACAAATGTTTCAAAATGCTTTGTTAAAAGAATAATATCTGAAAGCTTTTGTAGACATTCTCGAAGAATGTCTAAAAAACTTTCAGATATTATTCTTCTGGTTCATCTAATTCAATCTCGAAGTCCGGCGCGAAAAACCGTCGACATCATCAACAATCCTGTCATCTCCAGTAAAATTCTTATAAACATTGTGTACATCTGTATATCGTTTGAAATAATATGTAAAATACTTCTTATGTCTTTCAGTTTTACACTGGGTATGGGCTTTTCATTAGATTTATCGACTGCTATTTTCCTATTTGTAATAATGTATTCTAATTTTGAACAAGAAAGAAAATCTTCTTTAGTGATTCTTGTCACATGCATGGGTTTATTCTTCTTGCAATTTTTCATTATTTCTATGTAATCTTGTAGTGTATAAAGTCTCTGCTGTAAGTTTAAAGCACATTCTATCTTCCCAAAGTCAGTGTCATTAGGCAAAAAGCTATGCCCTGATTCTGAGATCGCCTGATGTTAGACACCTAATACTTTGTAGTGATTTGGCTGGTAGGCAGAATGGTAATATAACGCTAACCCTAATGTTTAAAGCCATGTTATGCGATTATCCGACTTTGCAACAGATAAGTATTAGATTTTTAGAATCAGGGCATAGCTTTTAACCTAATGACACTGACTTTGGGAGGATAGAATATACTTTAAAATTACAGCAGAGACGTTATACACTACAAGATTACATAGAAATAATAAAAAATTGCAAGAAGAATAAACCCATGTATGTGACAAAAATGACTAAAGAAGATTTTCTATCATGTTACAAATTAGAAAACATTATTACAAATAAGAAAATAGCAGTCGATAAATCGAAAATTTCATGGCTTAAAACTAAGGAACTAGTTCTTAAAAAGAAATTTATACGAGAACAAATTTAGAAGCAGATTTTAAGGAGCTCAACATACTTACAGAAAGAATACCCGTGGTAGACAACCAATTATGTCCAAGAACCGAATGGATTCACTTTGGCCTAATGGAAAGCCCATACCCAGTGTAAAACTGGAAGACATAAGAAGTCTTTTACATGTTATTCCAAACTATGTACACAATTTCTATAAGAATTTGACTAGAGATGACAGGATTGTTGATGATGTCGACGGTTTTTCGGGAGTGCCGGACTTCGAGTTTGAATTAGATGAACCCGAAGAATAATATCTAAAAGCTTTTTAGACATTCTCCGAGAATAACTGCAAAAGCTTTCAGATATTATTCTTTAATATTATTCTTTTAACAAAGCATTTTGAAACTTTGGTTAAATTTATGATTAAAAATAAAGCCATTTGTAATTCGCCGATGCCTCTTCATTATATTGTCTTAATATCAAAGCATTGCATCAATGTATAAAACAAAATTAATTGTTTCACAGTACATTGTATATAGGCAATTAAGAAAAAACTGCAAACTAACTTAATGCAAACAGGATCCATTCAATGTTTTCCATGAAAATTCAGACATTTTACTGTTCAATCGCTGTAATAGAATTTTGACCGTGTACTTTTAAGTATTATCTATGATATTACTTATAGCGTATTTAATAAACTTTCCTTATATTTAAATATTAAGTCCCAAAGTAAAACATCAATTTCACAACATTCTATATTTTTGTGTTGGATCTGGTTTGCATAACTACGTTAAACGTTACATAGACGAGATTCAAACCGCATGTTTCGTAAGAACTGTATTCATTCAAAACGAAACAAAAGAACCATGTGAAATGGATCTTATTCAAAATATGCAATTGTGAGTATATTTATTATGCAAATAAGATCCAATCGGCATGATCCTCATAAAATCACAATTTCATAATTATATATAGAACCAAGTGACATGGATTTAGTTTTATGTTTTATTTCCTGAAAATCACGCTGCTTGGATCTTTTCTTACGTTCCAAATATGTTGTTTTAAGATGGTATCTTTGAAAAAAATAAATTTTTTAGGCCAATGAAACACTGGAGACACTGGTCTTTTTTTCCATAAACGTAAGGCCTATTTTTGAATAATTTTGTGTACAGAACTCAATTTTGGCCAAGGTGTGGGTTGGATCTGGTTTGCATAACTACGTCCATTTTATGACGTCAACCTTAGCTTGAAGTAATTCTATGTCGTCAACTAACTATAAAACAAGAATATGACGATTGCGTGCTATTTTTAAGCCTATTTAAATAAAAATAATTGACTTTGACTTTGAGTCTTTCACTTTCCCGACACAGCTTTAATATCAACGGGATTTAGCACGAACCTTGGCAAGAACGAAATCTTGGCAGAAAAAACGACTCAAGTAATGACGGAAAATGGCATGATGAATCGTGCCACGATGCTGATTTTTTTACTTCTGCTGAGCGTCTTATTTCGGCTTACTTTTTTTATTTATTTGTTGTTTTGACGTTTCAACCAGTAGCGATCCCTTTGTAACTTTACATGTGATGAAAACCACCATCGTAGTCGCAACCAGATAAGCAAGGGTTGACAGCAGTTTCTCTTGTTAAGGTAACCTAATCCTATCCTAAATCCTTAATATCCTAAAACACAATCCTAACTAATATTTTAAATGCGAAAGTGAGTTTGTTTTTTTATGTATTTGTTTGTTTCTACCTTCTTCACGCTTTATCTACTGAACCAATCTTCCTGAAATTTCGCATATACATAGTTAGAACTACTGAGAAGGACATAGGGCACCTTTCATCCCGAGAAAAAGCACTGTTCCCGTGGGAAATTCACGCAAGCGCAGGGGCGGGCAAAACATATCTATTGCCAACCCTACGGCATCCCGGCTGCCACCCTACTTGGTGCCGATAATTTAAGCAACACCGCTACCAGAACTTTGCGTCGTATCAACACAAGGTGCGCTTGGACTGTGCCACAATTCATAAACTCTGCATCAATTTGAAAAAAAACCTAGAAAAGATCAGGGAGGCAATTCTGGGGTCTGCGATATAATATCAATTTCGACATTTATCGAAAAAACATGGCGGATATCGATAAATATCGAAATTGCGTATTCTCGTGATTTCAAATGTGACATTTATCCAGCGTCAGCCCTCGATACGCATCGAGTGGTCGAGCGTGGCCGAAAACCATATCGTGTGTGATATTTGTTGCTTCAAAGCTATTGAATAACATAATATTCGTACTTTACAAGACGCTTTGTATTTTTCTTCAGCTATGGTTTAGTAAAATATGAATGCTGACGATTTTGTATTCAATTTTATTGGAAATCGTTGTTTATTTACATAAAATTATTTTATTGAAGCCTAATATAGAGGTTTGGATAGATACATACTTTGCTTTTTTCTGCCTCGAGTACCATACCTTATTTGTTTCTCGATTCAATTTCGTAAAGAAACAATATCATACATAAGAATATAATTGATACTCCGATAACAAATATCACATAACCTCACACACACAATAAACAAACAATGACAAGTATCCTCGCGTTCCGTTCTCTCCATCAACTCTAAAATATTTCATTTTCTTTGCATTTTATAAATTTGCATTGGAGCTTATTAACTTACATAAAATAAAGTATTATAACTATTTTTATGTACATAAATTCACTATTAAAACATTGGTTTTATATAAAATATTTAATGAAACAAGTAAAACATAAATTTCTCGATTGTAGTTAAGTATAATCGAGAAAAAGGAACGTGTTTTCAATTAGAGAAGCCCTAGTTTTCGATATATTATCGAGTTTTATGTCGAATAGGTTCGAGAATACGATTTTGGAGGATTTTGTGATAATTTTGTTCGATAAAAGAAGTTTGATATATTATCAAATTCGATAAAATATCGCAAACGCGAGAATTGGCCTCCAGGTCGTTGCGATATCGTGGCGACTTTCAGTGTGTGTGCGGTGTGACAATACATATACAATGCCATACTTTTGTTGACTATTGTCGCACCGTTCACAGACTGCAAGTCGCCACAATACGGCAGTGACTTTGTATACGAGATGGCCACAGGATGTTGATAAAAACACTGGCTACGAAAAATATAGTCGTCGTCGTAGCATCGTGGCATGATGTAGGTAATGATCTCGTAGATCGAGCTACGAAGTTCTACGATGCTACGAGTTATTGCACTATATTTATCGCAAAATTTTGATATTTCACGCAGGGTTGATGTAGGGACAATTTTGTACTTGCCACAATTATAAAACAACATTGTAAAACTCATATTTATGTAAAAAAAAAATCTTTCTTACGACAAAAACGAGTGACGACGAATTAGAAAAGTGTAGCTCATTTTCAAACTTCACGCTTCGAAGCTACGAAGACTTGTTTCATTAGTCGTGAATTTCAATAACGTCATCGTAACGAATATAGAAAGAGAGAGAAAGATATAATCGCTCCCGCTCCCACCTCAGACCATACAGCAACAAACCATGTCTCTCAACACTGGTGTTAATCCGCGCGTGCGTCATGCTGTTCGCAGTTTCTAAACTTCCTCTACAACCCAGGAATTGAGGAGGGGACAATGCTTTGCATTAGTTTAAGACAACTACCTTCTGAGCTTGCTGATGCTTTCATGCTCGTCTGCGAAAAAGCGAAGGAAAAGCATAGAGTGTGCCAGCTGATTGTCTTGCCTCGCAAATTGTTAAAATGAATGGGTTAACTTGGTATTCTTGTCAAAGTCAAAGTCAATTTTTTTTATTGAAACTTGGCCTTCAAATAAGGCTCTTTTTCACCTCGATAACTAATTATTTAATCATAATATATTATGTTTCAAAGCTACAAACTACTAGCATTTCGGAACGACCACTGCTGAGAAGAAATGCCGAAAGAAACTCATGAAACAGTCTTGGTCGCCTAGCATGCCAGAGGGGCTATTCATTAACTTTATACATACACTAAATTGTGTACAGTCAAAAATAAAATAAAATATAAGAAAAAATAATAATAATATAATAAAACATGTTATGTTTGTGATCAAGTAACCTAGTCTCTTGTCATAGACGAGCAACTTATTACTATATCTCTATCTGCATTCCAAAAATAACTTAACTATTCAGCTAAGCGTGGCCTTGAGTCTCGCGACTCTTGGCCCTGTCTACCCCTACTACCTCCTTCCTCCTTTCTTCGTGCCTCTTATCAGGTCATATGAAATCAGACCTCATAATCCTTTGGTGTAAGTAGAAAAGTAAGGAAACTCCACAGATTTTGGTGGGAAACTCAAATGCGCTGGGCCCATGACAACTATAAAATTTTGGGCAAAACCTGGCTAGGTAGCGTAAGAGAGCACTTAGAAAGGAATTTTTCAAAATGTTTCTGTTTCCCATTGTCATTCTCTATATTGCATTTATTTGTTGTTATACATTAGGTCTTATACATTTCACACAGGTGCAGAAATGAGCACTGCAAAGGGCGTTGCAATTGAATTGTCATTACATAATATTAAATACTAGCTTTCGCCCGCGGCTTCGCCCGCGTGAATTTCCCACGGGAACCGTGCCTTTTCCCGGGATAAAAGGTACCCTATGTGCTTCTCCGTACTTCTAACTATGTGTATGCCAGATTTCAGAAAGATTGGTTCAGTAGATAAAGCGTGAAGAGGTAACAAACAAACAAACCAACAAACAAACTCACTTTCGCATTTATAATATTAGTTAGGATTCATTATACCTAATTACGAGTACTACCAATGTTGATTAACATCACAAAATTTCCAAATATTATAAATTTTGCAATAATGTATTCAGTAAATTAGTTATTTTCAGCTAAGTACATACATCGTCATTATAATCTATACATATAATAAAACAGTAAAAATATTTTGTCTGTACATTTAATATTTTTGACTGAAATGGATAGAGGGAGACCTAAAAAGAACAATAGAAAGCAAAAAATTTTTTTTGGAATTTCTTGTCTGTCTGTCTGTCTGTCTGTCTGTCTGTCTGTCTGTCTGTCTGTATGTATGTACGCGTTTCACGCAAAAACTACTGGACGGATTTGAATGAAACTTTTTTTGTTGTATAGCTATTAAGCCTGGGCAACATATAGGCTATAATTCATTTTGAAAACTGGAACACCTGATAAAGAACCATAACGGAACAGCTAAACTATAAGTAATATGGAAATGGTGCCTTAACAAAAATCGTTCAACCTGATGAGCATTTTCTGCCGACGTATAAAAATTGAAGATCTGGAACATCTGATGAAAAGCTCCAAGAGACCAACTACACTATAACATATATGGAAATGGCGCCTTAGCAAAAATCGTTCAACCTGATGAGCATTTTCCTTTGACTATAAAAATTGAAGATCTGGAACATCTGATAAAAAGCTCCAAGAGAGATTTTTCATCTAAGCGAAACACACGCGGGCGAAGCCGCGGGCGACAGCTAGTAATTTCTATATTTCTAATTCCCTATTTTTATGCATAGATTGTACACATAAACTAACAATGACATGGCAAGAAACAGCGAAGCAGAATCAGGAATATATCTCCTCATTAGCGAACCAACATGTTTAGCGGCGTGGCAGTATGGCCGCAGAATATTAATGCCGGGAATCAGATATTGAGGGGATTTAATTATTGATCGCATCGGTAATGATCGGGGGGAGGGAGGATCTAATAAAATTGTAATAATGTTATTTTTGCCTATTCATTACACGACTGTCTGGAATATTAAGTTTTTAGGGATCATGTATGTCTATGAGTTTTTTTATTCCATAACAATTAAAAAAAATGGAGTTAGGTGTAGAAAATGCAACAGTGGAGTTTGTTGCGCCTTCTCCACTTGCGCTTTGGAGGTAGTAACCTACCGTATAAGTAAAAAAGTGCTATTTAAATAAAAAAATACTTGACTTGAGGATTCAATAAGTTGTCTCGAGTAACATAAAGGACGTCTAAACCGCAGATGCATTTTTTTTATTCGTTGTTTCACAATATTTTTGCTACTATTATTGTCTTTATACAAGTCCCAGAAATTAGCGAATGTTTCTAAACAGTCTATTATAGCTTATTGTTTTTTTTTTTATAATAAACATTTCCTACAAATACGTTAATTTTGACTTCAGACAAATTCTCAATTATTACATAACTAGCTGTTGCCCGCGGCTTCGCCCGCGTGAGTTTCGCTTAGATGAAAAATCTTTTTGTGTTCCAAACTCCAGTACTCAAAATTTCAGTCATTTGGTAATCCCGTGTCCCGTGGGAAAATATGTTGATGAACGAGAACAGATGTTCCAGATCTTCAATATTTATACGTCAGTAGAGAATGCTCATCAGGTTGAACGACTTTTGCTAAGGCGCCATTTCCATATATGTAATAGTGTAGCTGGTGTCTTGGAGTTCTTTATCAGATGTTCCAGATCTTCAATTTTTATACGACAGCAGCAAATGGTCATCAGGTTGAACGACTTTTGTTAAGGCACCATTTCCATATTTCTTATAGTTTAACTGTTCTGTTTTGGTTCTTCATCAGGTGTTCCATTTTTCAAAATCAATTATAGCCTAAATGTTGCCCAGGCTTAATAGTTATACAACAAAAAAAGTTTCATTCAAATCGGTTCAGTACTTTCGGAGATTAGCGTGATCATACATACAGACAGACAGACAGACAGAGAGACTGACAAGAAATTCCAAAAAAAATATTTTTGCTTTCTATTATTCTTTTTAAGTGTCCCTCTATCCATTTCAGTCAAAAATACTAAATGTACAGACAAAATATTTTTACTGTTTTATTATATGTATAGATTTGGTAAGGGTTTATTAATTAAAATCAAATCGCATCCCTGCATGATTCTTAACCTTAGATATAAGTCGGTTAAAAAAGAAAGAAAGCAATAGCATATTCGTATTTCAAATTGACTTGATCAAAAACCTAAACCTATTTGATATGGAAATGTAAAAACCCTTACAGATCTTTGATATACCGTTTGGTCTACAAAGGGGATGGCCTGAGGGCTCCCCTGTCCCTTGGGAAAGGGTTAAGAATTGGGACAATAGGAACACTTGCCAACCCTAGTATTGCACTGTTAATGACTGCATTTGTCCTGTTTGACTCAAATTGGGGAATAAATCAGGGGTCGGTTAAGGGCGGAAAAGTTTGTGTTTGGACGTGTTGTGATTGGGATCAAAGTTTATCGTTTCTCTTCACGAAAACGTGTATAAAAAGTATTACTTATAACTTTTATAAGTAGTAGTCAATTTTTACTATCCTAATATAACAATTGGACACAGGAATTTACTAACCGAATACTGTAAAAATCTATGGATCAAGCTAAGGTCTTCTAATGACGAAAATGACGTAATCTTCTAAAAAAACTATATCAAAGTCAATTGTTATTATTTAAATAGGCTTAAAAATAGTATTAGTCTTATCGTCAAATTCTTGTTTTTTAGTTAACTGACGTCATAAAATTACTTAAAGCTAAGATTACCACCGCCTCCAAAGCGCAAGTGGAGAAGAGGCGCGCAACAAACTACACTGCTACATTTTCTCTCTATGTAATAATAGAGGACGCATACTGTTCGAAATTAATATGCAGTGCAGAGCCGAAAAAAAAATAACACGCTATACGTAGAAACTTGAAATTTTGCAGAGAGGTTCTTTAAATAGTAACAATATGGTAGATACAGTTTCCTATTAAATATTTTTATATTGGTATTTATTCTGTATAAAATTAAAATAAATGGTAAAATTCGCGCGGAAATCGCTAGCAAACGCAAGTTTAAAATATACAAAAAGACAATCCTGAAATATAAACTCCAACGCCCAATAAGTAACCAAATATGGGCCTCAAAGTCGATAAAGCCCACCCATTGTTACTTACCCTCGAGGTGCGAACGTTTCGGCTCCAGTGGCCCACAAAAAGCGAATTATACGCGCTCCATATGCGGCGGTATCTTGAGGCGGCACTGATTTTCAGATGAACGGGCTTTAAAGCCTACTGCGATTCAGATTTAACTCGTGTTGAAAGCGTAATGCTATTCAGATACTTCATCAATGGATTTAGTTTGATTTTAGTTGTATCTTATAGGTATAGATACTACTATTGGGGCTTCATGATTAGATAAACTGCTCTTTCTCCTAGTACCTTGGAGGACCTGAATGAGGCCAACGATAGCCCTATCGTTGGCCTCATTCAGGTCCTGGTGGAAGTGGCCAAATAATGATAAAAAAAAATATAATTTCTGCCATTTCAACTCGAGATTATGATGATTAGATAATATTATTATTTATATAAATGCGAAAGTGAGTTTGTTTGTTTTTTTGTTACTTGTTCTAGCTTTATCTACTGAACCTATCTTCCTGAAAATTCGCATACACATAGTTTGAAGTATTGAGTAGGACATAGAGTACCTTTCATCCCGGGAAAAAGCACTGTTTTTGTGGGAAATCCACACGGGTGAAGCCGCAGGCAAAGGCTAACTGTATTTATAAAATTATTGTTATTGACAAACATATATACCTATATTTGAACGGCTGAACTAGTTTTAATTCATCCTAATAAGTTAGTATCACCTTAACTTCAAATCAAAATAAAAAAATACCTACGATTATTATTATTCTTGAAAACTAACCTATAAGAATTTTACATACATACATACATATTATCACGCCTTTTTCCCGTGGGGGTAGGCAGAGACTAGCGATTTCCACTTGCTACGATCTAAGAATTTTACGTAGTTTGTCAACCCATAACTACAACACTAAATAACAAACTTTTATGCACATCTGTACACATTTGTTCAACGTACAAGTGGATGTACAGTCAGCGCCACAAGTACGTAGGTGTGCATGGAACGGGCATACAAATGGTAGAATTATGCAAAGTGCTATAGGCAGTGTTTGTACGTTTGTTTGGGGACCGAGAGCGCCTGAACTCTTGTCAAGAGCTAGGGCCAAAGTGTAAGGTGTTCTAGTGCCACTTACGTCAAAACAATGGGTGAATTTATTTAGCATTAAGGGTGAATTATTATTTTTATTATGTTCTTAGAAATAGGTATCAAATTACATGAAACTCAGTAGTTCCCGATGTTTCCATTTTTACACGACTGACCAAAAAAGGAGTGTTCTGTTTTCAGGGTTCATGTATGTAAGTATGTATGTAAGTTTCTTTATTCCACCATAAGTCCTGAAGGACTTAACAAATTTTGATGTGTGGGGTATTGTTAGATTCCTTGCATTCCTCCGAGTGACATAGGCTTTGTAAGATGTCAGTCGTGTTTTTTATTTTTAAATAATTAGCTTGTTGAAAATCTAGTTATAACTCGAATTCAGGGAAATAACTTAAAAAAGTTGGCCGTCACTACGGGACGCCCGATAGATATAAACCATCTGAGCATCGTAGGTGATTTTACTGTTAAGTCCCGCACATAGATGTTTTACAACAAAAAGTGTCATTACAAAAGAAGTCTTTTTTTTAATTACAAGATCTGAAGCTGACAAAACAGCAGCTGAATTCGTTAAGTTCCTAGTTTTCGAAGTCGCCCATTATACAAAGTCAAAAACTGTTAGCGCTAACGAGCTCTTTGAGCGCATCTCGTACCCTTTGAATGGCAACAGTTGCGCAGATTGCACGCAATAGTTATTACGTACTAGCTTATGCCCGCGGCTTCGCCTGCGTGAATTTCCAACGGGAACAGTGCTTTTTCCCGGGGTGGGTAAGGTATATAAGTTAGGATTAGGATTATTTTAAGTTGTTTCGCTTGAGGAAATTGGTAGAAAACATGTTTTTATATAGTTCAATAAATATATTTATATAATAAATGTAATGTCGCAGTAAAAAGAAAAAGTTTTCAAATAAACCAAAAAGTTTTATCGTTATGCGCAGCCAAACATTCTGCATTCAGCATTCAGACTGATAGAAAAATTAAAAAATCTTTTTTTCTATTGGCTATAATAAGGCTCCTCATACATTTTTCCTCTTAGATATCTTTTATTTACAGACAGACCAGTTACAGTTTTGTTACATTGTTGTGACTAACTGACCATCGTGGACTCTTTTACAAAAGTATGCTAGTAGTTTGTAGCTTTAAGACATAATATATTATGATTAAATAATTAGTTATCGACGTAAAAAAGAGCCTTCTTTGAAGGCCAAGTTTCAATAAAAAATTTTGACTTTGACTTTGAAAGCGGCAAATTTTTCGGTTTCTTCAGTTGACGTCATAGACATAGAAAAAAAATGTAATGAAATGTTGTTGTATCAAGTCTAAACAGAACACGGCCTAATTATGTATGTCAAACCTGTAAATAACTAGTAAAATGACGATCAACAACCGTGTCCTCCCAAACTGGCTAACAGTGACCCAAACAACAAAGTATTTTCCCACTCGTCACAGCCCTGGATCCAGCAAACAGCGCAATGATGTTTTATACCAACTTTCATTCAAGTTAACGTCCTAACAGCCCGCTGTAAACCTGAGTATTCATTATCCTCTAGGGCAATTACAGTTGCAATTCGTAGTTAAAATACACAGATTATTCTCTTTTTTCGTGTCTTAGTGGCCAGTATTAGACTGTCCTCATGTGTAGAAGAAGAAAAAAGTGTCATAAATGTTAAGATTTTTTTTTCTTACTTTACGGTCGTGGCATACAACACTGAACGAACAGAAAACGATAAAGAAGTAGGATAAATTAGGTATAACATCTTTCTCTATCAGTTGACATTTAAGTTGCCCAAAAGCCTTTGCTTGACGTTCTGGTGAGAACAGCTGTAAACAGTGGCTTGAAGTTCGAATATTCAAAGCGTTTTCAATCTTTAAAATTCGTTCTCTCTCTCTTTCTAAATTTATGCTGCAATACAGTGATACATTACAGTGCTGCAATACGTTTTTAAGCTTTAAATTTGATGTTCTCTGTGTCTAAAACTATGTAGCAAGACAGTGATATAATAAGTGGTCCTCACCACTTATTATTATCACTGTGCTGCACGTCTTTCAACAGAAGTAAAAATCGTCCTAGTAACAACATTTTGTGCAGTGGCTTAGAAACAACTGTCAGGGCCCCATAGCAAGTTTATCTTCCTGGGCAATATATCCCAGTGCCAGACGAAAAAAGTGCCTGATCTGATGACCAATGACAGCCAATCTATTTGGGGGCTACCCTATTGTTACTTCACTGGTTTGGAGCCTCTGTAGACCGGGGGTCTTGTATAATTGATATTGAGGTAGCTTAGCCATTGGGGGCTGATTCTATTAATTACAAACGTAGATCTCATGTCTCAATTGTGTCTTAAGAGCCAAAGACATTTAATTGAAGCGATCTCTGTAACTTCTATGTTTTATTATGATTTCTTTTGCTTTTAGGCCGGGTCGTGAGGTTCCCTCTATTATGGTTGAGCTTTGCGATGGCTGACCCTCGCGTTAACTCGTGAACGGGTGTTGTCAGGGGGATCTGGTCTGCTCGATTCTTTTTATTTTTTGTTCTTAACCATTTCATTGTGGTAACTCGATCACAAACATAACATGTTTTATTATACATATTTATATTGGTTTCTTATATTTTATTTTTGACTGTACACAATCTAGTGTATGTTATAGAGTTAAAAATGGCCTGGCATGTTAGGCGACCAAGATTGTTTCATGAGTTTCTTTCGGCATTTCTTCTCAGCAGTGGTCGTTCCGAAATGCTAGTAGTTTGTAGCTTTGAGACATAATATAATTATGACTAAATAATTAGTTTTCTAGGTGAATAAGAGCCTTCTTAGAAGGCCAAATTTCAATAAATAAAAATTGACTTTGACTTTGACACAACTAAGGCACTATATAATACGTTTGTAATTAGAGAATCAAAGGATCTTGTGTGTCCACGGCTTAACAACCGAATATAACCCATAAGCGTTGTATTGTCCCACATTCCGTGGTCCCACAGTTTGTTCCGCGTGCGTTCAGGGCTACCTCGTAATTCTGCCGGGTTATAGCACTTTCGGCGCGCACTATAACTCGAACAAGCTGCAACTTGCCCGCTGAGTATTATTCCCTGTTTAAAACACTGTTTTGGTATTTTGTCTAACGGATAGAGCGAACTATAAACTTTGAAAACTTAAAATCAGGGTTGCATACTGAATACTAATGGCCGAGGTGGCCGAGTAAGTTTTACTTTGATGCTCTGAATTTTATAGTTGCGCTCCGCGATTTTACCTACTGTTTCAATCTATCACAATAAACATTTTGTTTACACTTTTGTCTGACAGCCGTTAATGTCATAAACATTAACGGATGTCAAGTAGAATTAAGTTACCAACAATATTATTGTATAATATACTTATATAGATAAATAAAATATAAATAACTAGCTTTTGCCCGCGGCTTCGCCCGCGTGAATTTCCCACGGGAATAGTGCTTTTTCCCGGGATAAAAAGTAGCCTATGTGCTATTCCAGGTCATTATCTACCTCTGTACCAAATTTCATCGAAATCCCTCCAGTAGATTTTGTGTGATTGAGTAACAAACATCCTCACAAACTCACAAACTCACATCCAAACTTTCGCATTTATAATATTAGTACCTATGGATAAATATGTCGGGGCGATTACATTAGTTGAATTAACTGTGGTTTATTTTGTTAGTTAATCAATGGTTTCAAACAGTTTTCAAGACGGTACGCGTCGAAAATGTGTCAGGGTGACACTTGTGTCACCCCCTCTTTGTGAAAAAAACAACGTGCGATCGATATGACATTATAACGGCAGTCTTATTCGTGGCGCAGTGCGGTGCGGACGTGTCGTCCGGTTGTGTTGAAATCTCTGAAGCTATGTAGTCATTGATAGAATAGGTAGTGTTATTGTCGTGTTACTTAGTTCATGTAATGATGTAACTATGAGTGTTGGTGTTATCAGTGAGATATTGGAGATCTTCGTTGTTGGACAGTTTTGATGGTTGAACTATGTTTGGCTAGTTAGCACGGCAGACCATTCAGTAGAACTCACTGGTTGAAATGGATTGATCCGTGGGTTGTGGGGCACGAATCCTTGCCGTGGGTAGGTTAGGGTTTGACCTTAGCCGTGGCGTGTGGATCAAATTAGAGTTTTATTTTAAATATCCTTGTTTGTAATATATTGGGTAAAACTAAACGCAGGCGTTTCGCATTGCTGCCGCCAGAGGGCGTTCGGGGTTTTCACACTGCTAGCGTGGAATGCATCGTGTGGTCCGCCATTGCATTGTCCAGGGCGATATCGGTTTGATCTTAATACGCGGAGCGGTCTCGCGTCTTTTGCTTGTTGTTTAGTTTGAGTGATAATTGTGAATTTCCTGTTTGTTAAATAACTATTGAATTTGTGTTTGTGAAAAACTCTGTTATTGTGACTTTTTCTTGTGAGAGGTGAAACGTGGCTGGCTGTTCACATCTGGCTGTTCCCGAGTGAAACTACGGGAAGAAATCTATTTAGTTGTCCTGGGGAATTGAGATCTCAAGGGTTAGGTAGGGTGATTAGGAATTCCCCCTTCCCGAAGACAATCAAGTTTGGATCCGAAGAGAAAGAAGATTTAGTTTGGTAAGTGTGTAACTAATTTATAGGTTAGGTTATCATATAGGGCCCTGTAGCTCCCTTCATAAGCTACGGTGGTAGCAGACTGCGTATAGCTTAAGTTAGATTCTAGTCGGACAAGCGTGGTGTCGCGTGGAGATTTTTTCCCGGTACTTAATTTTACCGGTAGATTTTTTCCCGGTAAAGTTCCGGTACAGAATTCTTCCCGCCGCTTCGTTTGTCCGGATTCTCTCTGCCACATTTTCTGGCAGCAGAGCGTAGTTGCTCTGCACATTTTCTGAGAATTTCATTTCAATTTCATTTTTCATTTTCATTTTCAGAATGTATGCAGAGCAACTACGCTCTGCTGCCAGAAAATGTGGCAGAGAGAATCCGGACAAACGAAGCGGCGGGAAGAATTCTGTACCGGAACTTTACCGGGAAAAAATCTACCGGTAAAATTAAGTACCGGGAAAAAATCTCCACGCGGCACCACGTTTGCCCGACTAAAACCTAATTAACTTAACGCAGTCTGCTACCACCGTAGCTTATGAAGGGAGCTACAGGGCCCTATATAATAACCTAACCTATAAATTAATTACAAGTGAAAACTACTTACCAAGCTAAATCTTCTTTCTCTTCGGATCCAAACTTGAGTGTCTTCGGGAAGGGGGAATTCCTAATCACCCTACCTAACCCATGAGATCTCAATTCCCCAGGACAACTAAATAGATTTCTTCCCGTAGTTTCACTCGGGAACAGCCAGATGTGAACAGCCAGCCACGTTTCACCTCTCACAAGAAAAAGTCACAATAACAGAGTTTTTCACAAACACAAATTCAATAGTTATTTAACAAACAGGAAATTCACAATTATCACTCAAACTAAACAACAAGCAAAAGACGCGAGACCGCTCCGCGTATTAAAATCAAACCGATATCGCCCTGGACAATGCAATGGCGGACTACACGATGCATTCCACGCTAGCAGTGTGAAAACCCCGAACGCCCTCTGGCGGCAGCAATGCGAAACGCCTGCGTTTAGTTTTACCCAATATATTACAAACATCCCCGTCCCGGTCTGAGAAGCAGACCGCTAGCTTACTCTACGGGAAGGCGGGCGAGAGAGGTCACACCTCTCCTTAAAATCGAACCGTCGACCAACACCTCAGCCACACGCGGAGTGCCATCTCCGCCAAGAATCAAACGTAATATGCGAGCTCGTCGCCAAAGCAATGAGGGCAAATTTGCCTCTTTTAACAATACTAAATCACCCTCCCTGGGAGGCTCAGTCCTGTCTGTCCACTTCACTCTTTGCTGCAGCAAATGCAAATATTCAAGCGACCAGCGACGCCAAAAGTCCTGGCTCATTTGCTGCAACATTTGAAAACGCGACAACCGATATACGCGTTCATCCTTCCACGGGTATTCGGGCAGGGCATTCAACGGCCCTCCCACCAAAAAATGACCAGGGGTGAGAGCTTCCAAGTCATTTGGATCTGGAGATAGCGGACAGAGAGGACGAGAGTTGAGGACCGCCTCAACTTTACAAAACACTGTGGCCAGCTCTTCAAAAGTTAGAGCCGTTTCTCCGATAATGCGGCGGAGGTGGGTCTTTGCGGATTTCACAGCCGCTTCAAAAATCCCTCCCCAATGGGGGCAACTTGGGGGACTAAATTTCCAGGTTATTCCCCTTTGGGCAGCAATTTGACTTAAACTAGTACAATTTTTATCAATAAACACGGAAACATCCTTAAGATAATTTACAGTTCCTTTATAGTTTGTGCCATTATCAGACCTAATAAGGGAAGGTAGACCTCGACGCGAAACAAAGCGATCCAACGCGGCGACGAAGGCCTCCGTAGTCAGAGCCGATACCACCTCCAAATGGACAGCCTTGGTGGCCAAACAAACAAATACACACAAATAGCCCTTCACAATACGGGCATTACGAAAGGGAGAAGCCTTGATCGAAAAGGGACCGGCAAAATCGGTTCCAACGCCGTCAAACGGCCTCGAAGGTCGAATTCGATCAACGGGCAAATCACCCATCTGTGGTTGCATCGTGGATGCCTTCAACCTATAACATGCAATACATCGAAACAGAACACCACGGATTGCTCTTCGGGCAGACAATATCCAAAATTCGCGTTGCAAAATAGCCAACAAAGCATTGCACCCAGCATGGGCGCCACGAATGTGTCGATCAGACACCAAAAGCTGCACCAAGGGTCCGCCCTTGGGCAACAACAGAGGATGGCGAGTCCCATATGGAAGATCCGCCCTCCGGAGCCCGCCTCCAACCCGAAGAAGCCCATCCGAGTCGATGTACGGGTTCAAACGAGCGACCGCGCCCCTCAACTTAGCGCGTCCGTCGCGCAAAATCTGAAGCTCTGACTCAAACCGTCCGGTCTGCACGACACGGACCCAATGCAACAATGCGCTCCGGCGCTCTTCTGCACCTGCAATCGGCTCCAACCGCTCTGCCTGTGGGTTTCTACAACTATGTATGAAACGCTTAATCCAACTGGTAACACCCAGAAGCCCATCCAAGCTGCTATACCGAGCAAGTAGCCAATCCGGCTCCGACGTCGTCTCAGCGACTACAGCATGTACACGGAGCCCGGTCAAACTCAAAGAAGTAACATCTGTCTGACAGACAGGCCAAGAAGTTTCTGATCCCATCAGCCACTCTGGACCCCACCAGAGCGGGTGTGACACCAATTCTGGTGCCGTACAACCTCGGGAAGCACAGTCCGCTGGGTTAAGCTCTCCCGGCACATGTCTCCATGTTATATCAATTCCGATATTCTGGATTTGGGAAACCCTGTTTCCAACAAAAACCTCCAAGGTATGTGGGGCCGCGCGCAACCATGCAAGCGCGACCTGGCTATCCGACCAGGCGAAGATGTCTCGTATCTCGACCGTGGCCGCCAGCTCACTGGCAACGTGATGCAACAATTTAGAAAGAAGGTGAGCTCCACTCAACTCAAGCTTGGGAATAGTCAGCCTAGTCCTGATGGGGGCGACCTTGCTCTTCCCTAACAAAAGCGAGACATTGACCCGGCCGTCGGCGTCAACTGTCCGCATATAGACTGACGCGGCGTAGCCTCGCTCCGACGCGTCACAAAAGCCATGCAGACTGGCTCGATATTTCCCGGGGGGCAATATTCGACGAGGCAAGGCAATCCGATTGACTTCCTTAATCGATGAAAACAACTCGAGCCAATCATCCAATGGAGGACCAAACAGCGGCTCGTCCCACGAGACGCCCAAAGTCCAAAGTCTCTGAAGAAGACACTTCGCAGAGAATATCACTGGACTGATCCAACCGCTTGGATCAAACATACGGGCTATTACGGACAACACCGTTCTCTTAGTCCAGACTTTTGGTATTTCCAAGTCCACTTGGAATGTGAAAATATCGGTTAGCGGCTGGTACTGCATGCCCAGCACCGCTATCCTGTTGGGATCATCCACATCCTCAAACAGGTGAGGGTTCTGTTGGTGATCCTCCGGGATCCCTTCTAGAACTTTAGGCTCATTAGACAACCACTTACGTAGCTCGTAGCCACCTGTCTTCAATATTTCAATCAATTCATCCCGCAGTAGGAGGGCCTCCTCAATACTTTGGGCTCCGGTGCACACGTCATCAACATACAAGTCACGTGACAGCACGGAAGCCCCACGGGGAAAGCGGATCCGTTCCCGCTCTGCCAATTCAAGCAATGATCTGATGGCGATATAGGGACTAGATTTCAAACCATACGTGTTTGTGTTGAGTTCATACACCGTCACAGGATCCTCAGGGCGCTCACGCCAGAGTATCAACTGGAATCGCCTGTCCTCAGGATGTATGACTGTCTGGCGGAACATCATCCGGATGTCCGCACCAAAAACCACTTGATGTCTTCTAAAGTTCAAGATGATGTCAATTATGTCCCTATGCAATTTGGGACCCGAATGCAAACACAGATTCAACGAAACCCCGTTCGAAGTGGGTGCGGACCCATCGAAGACGGTCCTCAATTTGCCTGTTGAGGCCTTCACCACCGCGTGGTGGGGCAAAAAATAATGCTCAGTTGAGCTCCAATCAACTCGAGCCGGAGACATGTGACCCAAATCCTCGTACTCGCGCATAAATTCAATATATTTATCGCGAAGTACGTGGTCACGCTGCATACGTCGCTCCATGGACAGCAGTCGTTTCTCCGCAAGCGCCCTACTTTGCCCTAGGCTAGGACGAGAGGCAACAAAAGGTAACCTAGTTACAAACCGACCGGAGGGCAACCTCTCCGTGGTCGATCGAAAAAGGGCTTCGCACTCAGCGTGTTCCGGATCCATCCTGGAACTCATAGGTGGCTCCTCCACCTCCCAAAACCTTTGCATGGTCTTGGCCAAGGACGCAGATGCGACGACCGGTGGCTCCTCCACGGTGCTATTATCAAACACAGGGCCCATCAGGGCGAAACCAAAGATAGTAGACACTGCCATCAGTGAAGACGAACCCAGAGCTTTCTGGGTACCCAACAAAATCCAACCCAATACGTCCGAGCCCAGGAGCAAGTCCACTGGGCCGGGATGAAAGACAAAGGGGTCGGCCAAATCCAGACCCGAAACCAAAGACAACACACCCGGCGGTATGTCTGTCGAGGGGTGCCAACCCGCAATGGTATCCATTACCATAGCCGAAGTCGTGATCCTCATTGTGGAGGACTTCAGCGAAGAAAAGGTGACAAGTGTCTGGCCCGTCAGACACTTCACTTGTATGCCACCAACTCCAAGAAGTGGCACAGGCGAGTCTTCCACGACTAAACCTAACTGGCGTGCCACTCGAGTGGTAACCAAACTGCTTTGAGCCCCTGAGTCCAACAGAGCTCTCAAATTAATGGCTTCCCCCACGACCCCATACGCGGACCACCGCGGTAGGGAGCAGAACCGTCCGCGGCTCTGTCCCAGCAAGGGAGCAAGCTAGTTACGGGCTCCCCACTCTCTCCAAACCAGGGGCGCGCCACTGACCCGGATAATATGGCGGGCGAGTGCACATCCCCATCTGAGGGGGGCAGAACCCGCGGCCCGGCCATACATATGGTACGGCGGGTGGTACTCCAGCCGTGGGTACTCGTGCAGCGGCGGAGAAAACCGCTGCGGCTGCATGTGTTGGGCATTGGTAACCCGCGTGGAGGGGGTGTCCCCACTCTCACGTCCGATCTAGGGCCCCCGCCCATGGGGGCCCTATCCGGGGCCTGGCCAGCTACATACTGGCCATGACCTTGGGGCGCGTGGTCCCGGTCCGCCAAGACCCGCGCAGGTACGCGACCCCCTCCCGAGGGGGGTGCGACGAGCGAAGCCGCGTCCTCCGTCCGGTGGTGGAGGGCTTCGCGCAGGAGCGCCCCCGCCCATAGGGGACCCCTGCCTCAACATCCGGGTGCCATCCCCGTTGCGGTTCATGCAAAGCATCGCGTGGTGCCGCCCACGGCATGCACTGCATGGTATGGCACTGGGACAGTCACGTGCATAGTGACCGCCCAAACAATAAAAGCAAAGTTCATGCCGCTTTGCCATGCGGCGCCTATCTTGTACTGGCAGTCTCTGCCAGTCCCTGCATTGTAGCAGGCTGTGGCCCATCCGGCCACATTGCAGGCAGTCCGCGTCCCTCGCGACTGCTGCCGTGTGCGCAACCCGCACACCAGCTCCACGCGGTGGCGGTTGCCGTCCCTGTTGGGGCCTACGTTCAGGCGCTCTGGATGGCGCTGAGTCCGTCATGGTATTCTCAGCAGCCCGTGCCTCAAACTCCAAAAACTTCACCAAGTCAGTGAATGTTGGTAGGGTGGTGCTATCCCGTTCCGCATTCTCGCGCTCAAATCGCGAGCGGATGTCATTGGGTAATTTGCCCAATACAATGTGCACCAGCAAAAAGGACCATTGGTCCACCGGCAGCCCCAGTGTGCGGAGCGCGTTACAGGCCACTGTAACGGGCGTGAGCAACTGCAGGCGCAACTGTGCCCTGTTGGCCACCTTGGGCAGGGCCATCAACTGTGCGGCGTGCGCATCCGCTAACAAACGTAAGTTTTGGTAGCGGGAGTTCAATAACTCCCAAGCCGTATCGTACTGGTCGTCCTCCACCCGGAGGTGCTGGATGAGCGACCGCGCTTCATCCTCAAGAGTGGAGAGGAGGTAGGCCATCTTCTGGGCCTTCGACAAATCCTGTCGTGCTACGACCAGGGACTCAAACATATTTTTATATGCTACCCACTCCTCCATCCTACCCCCAAAGTGGGACAGCTGAAGGGTGGGGAGCCGACCAGTAACCGCTGGTCCTTCCTGTCTAACAGGTGTGCGAGGGGCTGGTCCGCCAGCCTGTCTCGCCCTTATTGCGGTCACCGCCTCCGCGATATCATCGTGCAGACTCAGGATCTGGTCCATGTCCGCCATGTGACCTGCGTAGGCCTCCGGGGTAAGATCGGCTTCGGTAAGCGCCGCCATGGCCGCTTCCGCGCTAATCAATCGTGAGTGGAGGTGATCCGCTCTTAGCAGTATGGCGCCCTCCCTGTCCTTCCGGGACAGGAGTCCTCCGGCCGTCACAAACCATCTCAATTCGTTGGCGAGTGTCGCCCTAGCATTGGAGGCCTTCGCCATCGCGTCAAGTCACAAACAAAAAATAACAAAAGGTAAATAAAAAACAACAAAATCAAGCAACTACACGAAGAACCGCGGTAGGTATGAGAATGGCACAAACCCGGAACGCACGGTACAAACCGCAAACAAATACAAAAAAGGTTACAAATATTCTTATACAAACAAACTAAGAAAAATCTAATAATTTTTACAAACAATTAATTATTTTTTACAAACGAACAAATAGAGGGTAGATAAACTACGCTCTGCTACCAGAAAATGTGCAGAGCAACTACGCTCTGCTGCCAGAAAATGTGGCAGAGAGAATCCGGACAAACGAAGCGGCGGGAAGAATTCTGTACCGGAACTTTACCGGGAAAAAATCTACCGGTAAAATTAAGTACCGGGAAAAAATCTCCACGCGACACCACGCTTGTCCGACTAGAATCTAACTTAAGCTATACGCAGTCTGCTACCACCGTAGCTTATGAAGGGAGCTACAGGGCCCTATATGATAACCTAACCTATAAATTAGTTACACACTTACCAAACTAAATCTTCTTTCTCTTCGGATCCAAACTTGATTGTCTTCGGGAAGGGGGAATTCCTAATCACCCTACCTAACCCTTGAGATCTCAATTCCCCAGGACAACTAAATAGATTTCTTCCCGTAGTTTCACTCGGGAACAGCCAGATGTGAACAGCCAGCCACGTTTCAATCCTAGTAAATCTCTGGTTGTTATCACTACTAATCCTATTTTTATATTGCCTAATATTATAAGTCTCGCTAATATAGAAATCCCGTTAAGAATAAATAAACTTCTTGTATCTCTACGTGATGCTTAAATAATTTTAAATCATTTAGTAGTAAATGATTTTAAATTATTTAAGCATCACGTAGAGATACAAGAAGTTTAAAAATACACGAATCACATGCAGCCAGCTGCTATACATCAAACAGTTTTGCGACAGTCTTACAGTAACGACGTAAACAGTTTTTATTGATATTTCAGTGAAGTCACTTTGATATCTGTGTATGGAATAACTCTTTGATATTTTGAGATGCTTGTGTTGTTTAACCATTATATTTATCAAAATAGTACTTAAGATACTTAGGTACTGTCACAGAATTAATATTAGTACTACGTACAGAAAGGAAACTCCCTGCCCCTCCCGCAATATGGCACCCGCTCCTTCCGCACTTCTCCCCCGTTGTTGTGTAGACGTGGGACGTTCGACTATGAAAAGGCACACATTGACGTGTTACTGACGTGTTCACGGATATACAGTTGCATTTGTAGTAGTAGTAGGCATATTTGACGCGCCGTTTCTATGAAGTGCCCGCCCTGTGGTACTGTCAAAAAGACAGCTTTTTAGATCACCGTCTAAAAAAGGTCCTTTCGTCCGTTAGAGCTGACTTTGTACGAGCCAGCGTAACATAGACGAGCGTTTCAGCTTAGTCTTATTCAACAACCATAGGTTTGCTATTCCAAAATATTAAAAATACTGGTTTTCTTTCTGTATTAAATACATCTCTTTCAGTTGCTCAACTTTTGAATCGCAACAAAAGTTGACAGTTGAACTGTAACTGAAACAGTCAAAGATAGAACTCTCAACATCCAAGCGAGATAATTAATTGTGAACTTTAAGCAAAGCGTACTTAAAAAGTACTTACTCAAGTCGCCGACATCGGAATGCAGTGACAATGCTTTGTGAGTTTATTAGGACAAAGGCGAAAATCATATACCTATAAGAACCTTTTTTTTATTATTAAAGATGGGTTTGCTCTTGACCACAATCTTGCCCGAGGACAGAGATGATGTCTACGATGTAGCGAGCTTACCCAGAAGCAGCCTATTCACTCTGATTTTGAAGAGAGTCAGGTTGTACGTGCTCGGGAACACAGACGCAGGCAAGGAGTTTCATTGCTTCGCTGTGCGCATTTAGAATGATGACGAAAAACTAGGAAGGGATGATAGCCCGTAGTGCGTCTGGTTATCCGGTTGAAGAAAAGGGCAGGCGGTATGAGCTCATGCAGCTCATGAGCACACTCTCTGAAGTACAATCGGCAGAAAACCGACAAGCAACCAACTTAACAACCTATACAAAATGAATCCTTTCCTTGGTCACGCCATAACTTGATACCGGTTTTACTGATTGCGATGATCATCTATTTTTAAAATTTTCCAATATTTTGTAAAAAGTTACGAAATTAAGAAAATAAACATAACGACTATACAATTTAAACATAACGACTATTTATTTAATCTGTGTTAGCTAACATAGGATACCTTCTGTCAGATAAGCTAGTTTATTAATATCCTCGATAGAGTTAAAAAGTCTTTTTTTTTTCAGTTACATGGCCACACTAGTGTTGAAGAAATACGAGTAATATGCAAATGAAAACGACACACGGAACTAAATACAGAATGTTGTATGTTGATCAAATGGAATGTTTATCAAATTAATTGTTACAAAAGCTGAGTTTGTGATTCATAACTGAGAAGTTTAGGATAATGAAAATGTTTTATATCTAGCGCTCCGCCCTGGCTTTGTTTAGGAGGTACATAAATTGTAGCATATGTCACTCAGGTATAATGTAGCTTGCTATTGGTGAAATAATTTTTGAAATCGGTTCTGTAGTTCCGAGGATTACCCCCTACCCTACAAACAAACTTACAAAAACTTCTTCTTTATAATATTACTTAGTGTGATTAGTGTAATATTGTATAGTGTGATGTGATAATGTCACATGACGTTTCCCTATCCGTGGTTATGACATTTGTTACGTGTGGTGAATTAAGAGATATGTAAAAATCATTTTTATATTTTACTAGCTTTCGCCAGCGGCTTTGCCCGCGTGAATTTCCCACGGGAACAGTGCTTTTTCCCGGGATGAAAGGTACCCTATGTCCTTCTCCATACTTCCAGCTATGTATATGCGAAATTTCAGGAAGATGGGTTCCGTAGATAAAGCGTGAAGAGGTAACAAATAAACAAACAAACTCACTTTCGCATTTATAATATTAGTTAGGATTAGGATTTCGACGAAATAAGGAAGAAAACTACGATATTATAACGCCGTTGGGCAACACAAGCATAAGGAGTAAACAAAGTATTTTGACATTGACAATGACAAGTCAGTCTAAGCGTGTCAAATGACATTGACTTGTGCAAAATGGCGACGCGTGTTGTTTTACTGCATGTGCTGCCCTCTGCGTCAAACTTTGCGTAATATTAATAATGTTGAGTAAAAAATTTCTTTAAAAAATTACATTTGAGATATTATCACGGGATTAATTTTAGACCCTACGCTTACTGTTTAATTTGCTAAATGCTAATTATTTTTCAATCTGTGAAAAAGTGCCGGCCCTACCAAATTTTGATTTAAGGGCAGCAAAAATCTAAGGGTGCCCTCGCTTTTAAGGCTCGGCTTATAGTACAGTCGACCGCACCTCAAGTTTCCCTGCATGATCTCTTATGCCGCTGCCGCAGAGTCGAATTTGCAATGAATTTGAGTAGGTTGATGTGCTGTTGACTGTACATTCTATTTTTTAGCTTTAAGTAAAATCTAAAAAAAAAGTAAAGTTTGGGAGAAATGGCAGACCCATTTTTCCCAGCAGTGAGACGAAATAGTTTAGTATAATAATACTTTTAGTCTGTTTAGATATTAAAACTGTTTCTTATTGTTGTAATTTATTTACGTTTGTATATAAAATACTGGAAAATATTTCTTCAAAAATAATAATTGATTGAATAATCCTAATCCTAACTAATATTATAAATGCGAAAGTGTGTTTGTTTGTTTATTTATTTGTTTGTTACCTCTTCACGCTTTATCTACTGAACCAATCTTTCTGAAATTTCGCATACACATAGTTAGACATACCTACTGAGAAGGACATAGGATACTTTTCATCCGGGGAAAAAGCACTGTTCTCGTGAGAAATTACGCGAGCGAAGCCGCGGGCAAAAACTAGTTTAACTATAAATTTATTAATTGATCTATTTGGGACAGATAGGCGCCCCATGGTACCTAATTCTTAAAAAAATCTTGAAATAACAATAAAGAAAAATGTATTGGCATGCTACCTACTATACTGAATGAGGTGAAGTCGGAGCAAAGTGCAGGAGTAAGGGTGTTATGTAATTGTTTAGCTAAGCATTATATATAGATATATACACGATTCTAATGTAAATTTAGACTATTTAAATTTTTCGGCACCGACTTCACCTCATTCGGTAGGTAGCATGCCAATACATTTTTCTTTATTGTTATTTCAAGATTTTAAGTTTTATGGTGGAAGTCGGTTCATTTTTTTGGAAAAAAGTTTTATTTTATCATTTTTAGTGCTTCTACACCTATTTTCTTGAATTAAAACTTTTCTTCTGACCGAAAATAAAGAATTAAGAATTCGAAACTTTTTATGTCAGTTTGATTTGAAATGTCAGAACATGTCAAATTGTCTATTATTTTTGGCACATAATAGACCGAGGGCCCGCGACGACCAAACCCTCCTTATTTTAAAAATGCTGAATTTCTCTGCGTGGTATTTACGGGTAAAAAATATTAGCGACTAGGTATGAAGTTTGGATCTTAGTTGCTTATGCAGGGTAATATGGCTAGCAAGGATGATTTTTCTAGTTATAAAAAGCACTCTTGGGGCCTCCCAAAGTAACATTAAATTCAGATTTTGTAATAAAACAAATATAACCATAATTTAGTAAAGTTACAATGTCTGGCAAGGGTTTATATCTGCACCAACTGCCTGGTAATGGATGGTGTGATTTCTAATATTATTTGGAATTAAATCTTTAAATAACTTTACTTTGAGGAAATTGAGCTGCCACTTTATATGCTAAATATTGCTACAAATTATCTGCCTAAGTAATCATGATCCAACTTTTATAGTCGCTAATCGCTATTTCTATGTTGGGGACATACACAGAAAATCTTGAGTTTTAATAAAATTAGGAAGGGCATGCTGTCGCGGACTTTTGCTCTATAATGCAATGTTGATATTTTTATATTTTGTTTGGTATCTTTTAAATTACCCAACAGATTCTGACGTGGTTAAAATAGTTTTATTCGAAAGGGTGTATTCCCAAGTTGGTCAACTTGGGAATACACCCTTTCGAATAAAAAAGCAATTTTGGAAATCAGTCCACAATTGGCGGAGAAATCGGCGAACATATATAAAAAAAAAAACATACATACATCGAAACATAACCTCCTCCTTTTTTGGGAAGTTGGTTGAAAAACTGCTAAATTTCCCTGTGGAGCAGTCTCTTTGCTAGTTCGTTTCCTTTTGATCACTGGTTGATTGAGAGTTCAAATAATTTGATAAACCATCAAGGGATGGACCCGATATCGGCCTGATTGGGCATTTAATTAAAGTTTACAATAATTAAATAACATTGATTCGAAATTAATTGATAGCCAGTAAATTATACAGTCATGTGCGTGGCATTTACCATTATATCTCGATGCATTTACCCAATATTTATTAATTTAATAGTTGATCAATTTATGAGATGAGATCGGTATCATTAACATGTAGGAAAATAAGCTAATTCTTCTAGATTTTTTGTTTATTCAGGTGCTCCCAACACAGCGCTTAAAAAAAATAGGAACTTGATGAAAGAAAGTTAAATAACTTTCTTGTCCTTTTTTTCAGCAAATTTTAACAACACAAATTATATAACACTAGCTTTCGCCCGCGTGAATTTCCCATGGGAACAGTGCTTTTTCCCGGGATGAAAGGTACCCTATATCCTTCTTCGAACTTCCAGCTATGTGTATGTAACAAACTCACTTTCACATTTTTAATATTAGTTAGGATTTGTTGTATAACAAAGACAACAAATTTTAAATTATTTAAATTTTATGATTTTGTTACTGGGTACCATGAATACGCTCCAGAAATTACTGTAGGTAGGTACTTATTTTAGGTATCAAAAATTTTGTATGTTTTCGTACTAACTAGCATTACAATATTGATATCGAAACTAATATAATATTTATTAATACTAGCCTTTTCCTGCGGCTTAGAACGGGAACAGTGCCTTATTTCGGGATTAAAGGTCATAGCGCAGTAAATAGAGCGAACCTTCCCTAGGGGTTAATTACGTGCGGTCCAGTAACTCAATTTTTTTAATATTATTATTTAGGATGGTTGTAAGTATTTAAAATAAATATGGCACAATTGAATAGCTTTTGCACTCGCAGCCAAATTGGAAAAATAAAAAAAAAATCACCACTTTGTTCGGTTTTTCGCTTATATTTTCTTTTAAGTGCATTTTCGCTAGAAAAGTGTTCTACAAAATGTTGTAGAAAATTAAATTTGCCGTTATTTACATTTTATATTTTGTTTCTAGGACTGACAGTTTCCGAGAAAAAAAAAATCCTTTGCCTTAAAAAAATCGCATTTTTCAAACATTCGTCAATCTTTTTTACTTTAGAACGATGTAATCCAGTCATGACCTATTCTAGGAGAAAAAGTAGCAGTACAAACATCGTAGGGAATTTAATTACCTGCAAAACGCAATTGCATATTTCTTAACCAACCCTGCAAGGTGGAGAGTAAAACTAAATGAAAAAACAACTGAAATTGTTTTTTGCTATAATATTTTACTTTTTACTAACTGAACCTCGCTCCCATGGAAATTTCGGGATATAAAGTACCTTATGTGCTAGTCCTGATATTTTTCTACTAGTATACCAAATATAATCGAAATCCGTCTAGTAGATTTTGTGTGATTAGGCAACAAATATCACATCCAAACTTTCCTATTTATAATGTGAGTCATTGCAGGTGAGTAACCGGTACCTGATTGGGACACTGTAAAAGTGTCTGTGGACATTTTCAAGTACAGATATAGATAGATAATATTTGCTTCATCAGCAATAAAGATTGGGAAAGAAACCCGATTTTAAAATGAAAAAGTTTGGATGTGATATTTCTTGCTCAATCTTAAAAATCTACTGGACGGATTTCGATAAAATTTGGTATGTTAGTAGAAAAATATCAGGGCTAGCACATAAGGTACTTTTTATCTCAATATTCCTATGGGAGTAAAGCCCCCGGGTGCAGCTAGTAGACAATAAAATATGATAGCAAAAACGTAATATTTTAACTTTTACTTTTACTCCCTACTCCGTAGGGTTGGTTAAAAAAAATTACATGTGTTTTGTAGATAATAAAATTTCCTTCAAATTTTATTCCAATATATATTTTCCTAGAGTAGGCCATAAATGAATTACAGCGCTCTGAAGTAAAAAGTTTGACAAATTTCCAAATGCGATCAAAAATGCGATTTTTTAAAGTGCACATCTCCATAACTATTAGTCCTAGAAAAAAAAAATATAAAATGTACATTATAGGAAATTTATTTTTACAACATTGTGTAGAACTCTAATGTAGCTAAAATGCATCTAAACGAAGGTGAGAGCGCAAATCTGAATAAAGTGGCAATTTTTTTTTGTTTTTCCAACATATGGCGGGCGTGGAAGGGGGGAGAAATTGTGCCTTTTGCATTTTAAATACTTACTAACCATCCTAAATAACATATCAAAAATTCAGAACTATTGAACCATTTGTAAGTAAACCCTACCCTTAGCTCTATTTTGGTCTTTATTTAATGAACTATGGACGGATTTGTATTAAATTTGGTATACTAGTAGAAAAATACCAGAAATAGTACATAGGTTACTTTATATCCTGAAATTCCCACGGGAGCGAAGACCCGAGGCGCAGTTAGCAGAAAATAAAATATTATTACAAAAAAAGCAATATTCCGTAGTTTTAATATTGAGTTTTACTCCCCATTCTGCAGGGTTGGTTAAGAAAAATGTAAATGCGTTTTGTAGGTAATTAAATTCCCTACAAATTTTGTTCTAATACTTATTCTCCTAAAATATGCCATAACTAGATTACAGCGTTCTGAAGTGAAAAGTTTGACTTTTTTAATTTTTTTTACCGAAAAAGAAGATTTTTTTAATTTTTTTTATGTGCATACATCTCGGTAACTATCAGTCCTAGATACAAAATGTAAAATGTAAATAATAGGAAATTTAATTATCTACAAGATTTTGTAGAACACTTTCCTAGCAAAAATGCATCTAAACGAAAATATGAGCCTAAATCTGAAGAAAGTTTTTTTTTTTTTTAGTTTTTTTAAGATTACTACGGACGCGGAAACTTGGCAATTGTGCCCTTTTTATTTTGAATACTCACAATAATCCTACACAACATTTCAAAAAATTCACAATTACTGGAGCGTTTGTAATTCGATTCTCGTCTATTTACTGCGCTATCAGTATACTTCTACTGTATGCGACACGTCAGGAAGATTGGTTCAGTAGATAAAGCGTGAAGGGGTAACAAACAAACTGACAAACAAACTCACTTTCGCATTTATAATATTAGTTAGGATAATTAAGCTGAAGAGCTCAGTTGTTTGGTTGAATGCGCTAATCTCTGGAATTACCGGACTAAATTGACGGGGATATGATATTATCCCGCAATTTCCACGGAAGCAAAGCCGTGAGGCTCAACTAGTTAGTAAATAACACTAAAATCATCCCTGATCTGCAAAACAAATCATTTTCTTTAGATAAAACATCAAACAACATTATTTTACTGAACTCCCAAACGCTATTTGCTATTCTTACGTGAAGTGCGTTCAAAGATGGAGTTCCAACATCAAACAGTTCTTTACGTGGACAAAATGGCGAAGATTGCCTCAATTTTCTTGCAAATCTCTAGTTACCAGACAGATTCCACTGAAATTTTACACTTTCAACAAAATAAATTATATTTGTGTCGACTGTTTTGAATAACTGGTGTCAGATTTTTTCTCAAGTCTTAACGATAACCGCCATCTAGGGACAGTATTCGTCGACACACTAGTAAACTGAACAGTCTGCTAGTTATAGATAGCTAGAGAACGTTAAAATCAAAGAGCTAGCAAAATGTTTTTTATTCTTTTTTCCTGTCTATGATGAACTCAAGAACTACCAGCCGAATTTATGAGAAGAAAAAATATATTTCTATGTTTTATCATCATCATAATGAGGAAATTCGTCATTATTTGTCATGTTTGTTTGTTACCTCTTCACGCTTCATCTACTGAACCAATCTTCCTGAAATTTCGCATACACATAGTTAGAAGTACGGAGTAGGACATAGGGTACCTTTTACCGTGGGAAATTCACGCGGGCGAAGCCGCGGGCGAAAGCTAGTATACTTATAAAGCTCATAACAAATCGGTAAAGCCATTTGAATCCTAGATATTACCTACTTTTGAACGGCCTTGCAAAAATACCGCTATTATAAGTCGCTGATCTAAGAGTAAGAATTTCCAACGACATAAAACCAAGAAAAATGCTAATTCGCCAAGTGAATCAGGTCTAATTCTCTAAGCCATTATGTCTACGGCAGACTATCTGAATGGAACCACGATTTATGATAATGTCCCGATGGGTGTGATGCAATGGAGGGTTTGTTTTCTGAGGCGTGCTTTTAAGGTTTTAAAATGGCAGAGAAAAATATGACTAGGTGCAAATTTAAGGATTAAATTTTGTCCCTCGTGTTAAACTGATATGGGCTAATTTTTTAAGCCACTGTGTAATTAAAAATGACAATACATGACATTGTTTTTTTAATTATTTATTCAACGTTTATTTTACATTATATTAGATCATTAATTTAAACAACAAAAATAAATAATTTATTTAACTAGTATCAGAAAACGACGACTACCTGGTGAAGGTCGCGGAACGCGCATTTATGCGGGCAGCGCAGGACCGATCGTTGTGGAAATCCTTGGGGGAGGCCTTTGTCCAGCAGTGGACGTCTTTCAGCTGAGAGAGAGAGAGAGAGAGAGAGAGAGAGAGTGTCAGAAAATATTATTACCCGGAAACCTCGCAGGGTTTATCTATGTTCGGTGAGTCGCTATTATATTATTATAAAAATAGGACATTCGATTTTCAGAATAATGAGGTTTGTCACTCAATTTGTATGGCTTAACAACCATGTATTTATTTATTATTAAATTCACGTGTACATAGAAAAATTGAAATGAAACAATTATCAGACAATTAAAAAAAATCAATGATAATTGGGTAACATGGTATCGATTCCGCTTTCACAATGGTTTTTCAATAGTAGTATTTTAACAAACACTAGGTACTATTGAAAAATCATTGAAACACGATTGTAACTTAACTGTGAAGAATGTTCCCCAGGGTGTTCCAGGTTGTCAGTGATGCACTATAAGAAGCTTACGGTCTATTATTTGAGGATTTGTGCCAGCCGATATTTTTATTTTGAAATATTAAAAATGTTACCTTTCTTACTAGTTATCATAATCCTAACTATTATTATAAATGTGAAAGTTTGTTTTTTACCTCTTCACGCTTTATCTACTGAACCAATCTTCCTGAAATTTTGCATACACATAGTTAGAAGTACTGCGAAGGACAAAGGTACCTTTCATCCAGGGAAAAAGCACTGTTTCCGTGGGAAATTCACGTGGGCTGTCGCCCTATAACCTGTCGTAAACTGTCGTTTTATCGATTTTTCATGATCATCAGATAACAGCAATCGATTCGATCGAGTGTATGTAAGCTGAGGAGCTTCAGAGTCACATGCGACTTATGTCAGACGGCAAAATAACGCTTCTATGAAACTTCTATGGTCATGTATTATTTCGATTTCTGTGTTGGAAATAGATCAAAAAAGGAATAAACTTTTTTCAGCAGGTCGATTCTATAAATTTCTAATATCAACTCGCATCTCACTTCGCTATTCACTCACACTTCGCATAAGGTTCAAAATGACCTTCATTTTGCATTCTATAAGCATCAACTATTCTGTTGCGAAGTGAAGTGAGTTCCGAAGCGAACGGATGATACTAGTGACTTCCACACCCCACAAAATGTTAGTCGAGTTTTATCGATTTCAGTTTTATGATACAATTGTGGAGTTTTTGGCCCAGAACTTTAGCTAATTTGTGATTTCTAAATTTAAACTTCTTATTCTAAGAAAATTGAGGCAGATATTAAGTAAAAAAACCGAAAACTATAAATTCGTGTCATTATTTGATACAATCTATGCTCCCCTAAAAAATGTCAATGTCAGACAGACTTTCAACATTTTGATTACCTACGCGTTCTGTGCGGGCGGTTGTTTTGTTTATTTTGTTTAGTAAGTTTCAAAGAATTTGTTCGTTCAGTGGCGAAAATAATTGTGAAATCACCATAAAGTAAGTTTTTATTAATTTGTGGTTGTGAAATTTATAAACAATATAACCTACGTATGTATTTATTTTGTTTGCTAATCCAACAATAATGTTTCAGTCTAAATGAGACACGTTCCTCTCACCCATCGTCGGTTCAAGTGGAAACTCTGGTAGAGTTTATGGAAAGAAATCCTGGCATGGCGAAGGGTTTCTTGAGAACCCAAAATGCAAGAGAGCGAAGCCGACGCCGGTGGGAGGAACTAGAAGTGCGCCTAAATAGTTTAGGTGGCATGGCACTATCAAAAATTATAAACAGTGGACCAAGGTTAGTGACGCTTTTTTTACTAAGAACCACTTATCACTTAACATTCCTCAAAGCAAACCACTTAAAATGTGCGTCGAATGTTGGCTTAAAGTGTGTTTGTTTGTTTTATAAATTTTATATTATAGTTAAAATTATACTCAATCATATACTATAGATGTGTTAATTAATAATAATATAGTTAATTTTTTTTTTCAGCATTACGTCTCACGTCTTCAGCTATTGCTCCTCCACCATCTCAACGCCGGTCGGAATTTGCCACCACTACGGAGAGATTTTTAAGGGTGAAAGAACAGCAGCTGGAGATACAATGATTATATGCCCAAATGCTGCATTCCTTTCTGGAGAGGAGTGCGGAAAGCGAAAGGGCCATGTATGAAAGGAGTGCAGAGAGAGATAGGATGTTTGCTGAAGCTTTGACTGCAGTCGGGAAAGGGCTGCAAGCATTAGCAGAAGCTAAGAATGGAGATAGGGAATAGTAATATAAGTTAATATACCTAATATATTGTAATATATCTTGTTTTCTATCTGTGTGCTAAAATTTATCCGAATCCGTCCAGTAGTTTAGGTGTGAAGAGATAACAAACATACACACAAGCCAAAATCGTTGGGATGTATAATATTAAGTAGGATTATAAACAAAATGTGAAGTGTTCTTAATATAACTTGATATGGCAATTAGATAGGTTCTCGTGAATGGGTGTTGCCAGAGGGAACTGGTCTGCCCGATTCTGATTCAATTTTTTTTGTTCTTAACCATTTCATTGTGGTTACTCTATTACAAATATAACATGTTTTATTATATTATATTTGTTTCTTATATTTTATTTTTGACTGTACATAATCTAGTGTATGTATAAAGATAATAAATAGCCCCTCTGGTATATTAGGCGACCAAGACAGTTTCATGAGTTTCTTTCGGCATTTCTTCTCAGCAGTGGTCGTTCCGAAATGCTAGTAAATAGTTTGTAGCTTTGAGACATAATATGCTATGATTATATAATTAGTTTTTGACGTGAAAAACACCTTCTTTGAAGGCCATGTTTCAATTTTCAATAAAGAATTATTGATTTTAAACTTTATTAGTACCTAAGTAGGTAATCTTCTTTTTCGAATATATTTTTAAGTTTCTTTAAGACTGAAATAAAACACTTTTTTATTAAATACTTGCAGTTTTATTGAAAGTCCATTGGTGGTTAGTTTAGATATGGTTTAATTGATTTGATACTGCACTACGACACCGATAAATTAATTATTAAGACTCACTGAATAATACTAGTAAATTACAAAATTGAAATCCATTTTACTAACTGCACATTTCTTGCATGGTAACCTTTGCGGCAGTAGAAACGTTCTTCATTCTCTGCTGGTTTTTTTAATGCCACCAATGTGCCATCAATACACCCAATTACTCCTGGAATGCCAAACTTTCTGTAGAACCTGTAATTTAATGTAAGTGGTTACTTACATGATTACTATTAAAAAATGTAAAATCTAAGAAGGGTCACTTTAATTACTATTTTATAATATACTTATTACCTTTCTTTTAACATTTGTCTTTCTTGTATATTTTGAGGGAACCTTATATATTTTTTTACTATAACTAGATTGTTGAGGGCTTCCACCACTTCATTTATACAGCGAGATGCCGATGGTTGCGATATAAATGTTCTTATATTTTCTTTTATTATTTTCTGGTAGCTACCATTAGCCAAAAATGACAAGGTGCATAATATCTGTAAAACAATAAATCAATTAAAATATTAGGTAAATGATTTACATCTAATAAAATCAAAATAGGGCCCAATTAGTTATCTTTTGTTACTACTTTGTATTTCTTTTCTGTAAATAAAGTGTTGATCTATCTATCTATGTATATGCATGATATAATAATACCGAGTAGGTACCTATAAAAACTTTAAATATCCTTTGACTAATATGAAACATAGCTAGCAGGAAAACATGGGATTATGAAACACTTACTTTAACACGAGTTGAAAGTCCTTTGCCTCGACGTTTTGTGGTCTTTATCAGAGGCAGTAACTCACACTCTAGTAGGTCAATCAGTTCCTTTGTCAACCTATATACGCTTACATAGTCGTCATCTCGGGTTAATAGAGATAAACTTCGAATTTGGTTCGATTGTCGACGCTTTTCTAGTTTATTCAAAGCATGAGCCTCTTCTAATAAAGATTTTAATAAAAACATTCTTGCCATCGTTATCACCTAATTATTTACTTTACACAAACGCGTAAAAAGTAATTTATCCGCAAATCACAAGTTATTGTACTAATTTCAAACACAATTTGACATTAAAATATTATTTAAGCACTATTTAAATAGGATTTCTACTAATTTCACTCGTCAAAAAGATGCTTTTTATTTGACACTTTAAATCGGGTTCGAAAGAGAAGTGAGCTTCGAAGTGACGGGGGAATTACCTTACAGAATGCCACATCTTACGACATCTCATACAATATCCGTCAAAATCTCACGGCCAATCTAGTTCAACTCGCTGACACGCTCGCAAGGGTAGCGCTAGTGTAGATTCGAATTATCAACCGAGTTTTTAGAATGCCAATCAAGAAACTCACGACGGATTCAGATTCGAAGTTTAGAATGAGATCTTACAGAATCACACTGCAGTACTGAGAATTGAAATTTTCTAGTCTCTATTGATGCAGCGATAAACCACAATGACCACTGCTAACATCATTTTCCATTTTGACAACAAGCCAGGGATCGAATCCTTTCTTTAGTCGTATTCCTCATGACATGACTGAGGGTCGTGGTCATTATATGGAATGAAACACACACAACGACTATCTTGGCAACTTTAATGGAGAGGTTTGCCATTGCCTTCTCCTTTTCATACATTAACTGATAATCATCAACCAGAGTGCAGGTTTCCTCACGATGTTTTCCTTCACCGGAAGCAAGTGGTGGTCGATGAAAAGTAACTTAGGTTGGTGGGTCAGCTCGTACAAATTCATGTAGCCCGGGCAGTATTCGAACTTGAGACCTTTGCAGCCACAGGCGAGCTATACCACTCAGCTAGCGTTAAAGGACTATAGATAGTTTGACTATCGATAGTTGACCTTGAAAATAGGCCTATCGATCGATAGTATCGATAGTTTTTGATTATCATCAATAGTATTGCAAACTATTGGCTATCGATAGGTCTATCGATAGTGTGACTATCTTTCAAGGTCACAATACTATTGACAATACTATCCATAGTCAACAATATTACTGCAACACTACACTTAGCCACCATCGCTTCTATTCAGCGTTACTACAACGCCATACTAACCATCATATAAATCCTTCGCGGTAGGGTTAAAATACTCTGAACTGAATAATAAACTTTGTTGATTGTACAAATAAATAACATTACCAAAAACAGAGATTTTCCGGGTTTACAACGTTTGTAAATCATTGTAATTGTAAACAAAATTAAAGCTGTAAACGTAGCCAATTATACTGCCAATTTACTGGCGAATTCACCCCTACTTATCAAAACAATATATTTCACCACCCCTCATATTGTTATTACATAAATATTGCACAGAACTGGCACTTAGCAATGTAAGGTTATGACACTTGGTGGCAATGTAAGATGTTTTTTTCTTAATTAAAGTGGCGTTTTGTATCCTTTTAATATTCCATACATATAATAATAATAATTTTGTAATTTACAGCGTGTTTCAAAAATGATTGTGATTTTTTTAATATTTGATGTACCTACTAGATGTGTTTCTATCTGAGTGTGCTCAAGCAAAAGGTTTTTTAAACGACACTAAAATAGTACTCCCTATTTATGAAGATTGTCTAAACTTCTCTTCTCTAAGTCTTGAGTGTCTTGTGGTAAGGTTACCACAGATAATGTATGGAATAATAAAAGTCGCTTTTTGGTAAACAAATACTTTTATTTGGTATTTAATAGGGCTACGACACGAAACGTTGTCCAAACTAGAACCTGCGCCCTTTGGAATGTAAGTTAATGTTAATAAGCTGAGACACCTAGGAGGATAATGTAGATAACAACGGGAATAAAAATTCGATGATGTCTACTCATCTGAGATTTCTTTATTTTCTGATCTCCCTTATCAAACATTGTAATTCCTGTAATTATTACTGACAAACATATCCTGGGGAAACTGTTATCAGTGTCTAAACAGAGGAAAGCTGGTATATTTATTGTTAAGGCATTTGACTACATTACAGAATTCGGTAATAAAAGTATATGTACAGTACGAGCATTAATATGTAAATACATCGGCCCTTATAGTAACGCGATAAGGTCTAAAATTATATACATATTGATGCTCGTGACTGTACTTGTTTTTCATTGAGTAGATATCAGGATATACTTAATATTTAAAATTCTCTCGTTACTGACTGAGTGACTGACAGACAACGCACAGCCAAAACTACTGGGCGTAGGAAGCTGAAATGACATGTATGTTCGTTAGGGAGTGTAGGGGAGCACTAAGAGAGGATTTCCCGAAATTCCCACGGGAACAAAGAATGAATGAATGAATGAATGAATGAAATATTTTATTTGCTGAATATGGGTACAGATAAGGTCTTAAATTAATACATATAACAACCAAACATATTCTACTGATGTTACAGCATGCAAAAATTGAATTACAATTACTATATAATTAAAATTAAATTAAATTAAATTTCATATGAGTAATTAAATAAGATAAAATGTCAAATTGAAATAAGTTTAAAATAAAGCATGTATGAATTTAAGTCAAGTATGTAATATTTATTTCTGCAAAACCATATAAATTAAATTAAAATAATAAAATTTAGTAAAATTTAAATATAATAGAATAATTCCCGAACTCATCTTAGTATTCGTATAAAAGCCAGCACATGGCTCCGCTATTTGCATTATCTGTGTAACTACACTCACTACAACTATCTCTCTATTTAGTCGTATTTCCTCATGACTGAGGGTCGTGGTCATTATATGGAATGAAACACACACAACGACTCTCATGGCAATTTTAATGGAGTGGTTTGCAATTGTCTTCTCTATTTCACACACTAGCTGATAACCATCAACACAGAGTGCAGGGTTTCCTCACGATGTTTTCCTTCACCGGAAGCAAGTGGTGGTCGATAAAAACTAACATGAGTCAGATTGGTATACAAACTCACGTAGCCCGGGCAGGGTTCGAACCTGGAACTTTGTATCCACAGGCGGGCGCCCTACCACTCTGCCACCACCGCTTCAACTCACTCACTACAACATATGATGATATTTAATATTATATGGAGTTCAAAGATATAATTAAAAATATGTTACGTAGCAAAATATGTTTAAATTACCTATACAAAATTGAAACAATTAATTTAATTTATATTATTTGGACCCCCAGGACATTGGAAAGGAATATAAAAATGTATAAATAATATTTAAGTATCTATGAGTAATTATAGATAAATGAAATTCTTGATGTCATAAAACTTTTTTTCCAAAAAAAATGAACCGACTTCCATCATAAAACTTAAAAACATGAAATAAAAATAAAGAAACAATAAAGAAAAATGTATTAGCATGCTACCTACTGAATGAGGTGAAGTCGGTGCCAAGTGCAGGACTATGTAATTGTTTAGCTAGGCATTTTGTATACATACATGATTCTAATGTTAATTTAGATTATTTAATATTCAATTTGGCACCGACTTCACCTCATTCAGTAGACCGTAGCATGCTAATACATTTTTCTTTATTGTTTCTTTATTTTTATTTCATGTTTTTAAGTTTTATGATGGAAGTCGGTTCATTTTTTTTGGAAAAAAGTTTTATTTTATAATTTTTAGTGCTTCTACACCTATTTTCTTTAATAAAAACTTAAACTTTTCTTTCACTGCTGGCCGAAATTAAAGAATTAAGAATTCGAAACTTTTAATGTCAGTTTGATTTGAAATGTCAGAACATGTCAAATTGTCTATTATTTTTGGCACATAAATAGACCGTTAGCTCGCGACGACCAAACCTTCCTTATTTTAAAAATGCTGAATGTTTTTCTGCGTGGTATATACGGGTAAAAATATTAGCGACTAGGTATGAAGTTTGGATCTTAGTTGCTTATGCAAGTAATTTTATAGCAAGCAAAGCAAGGATGATTTTTATAGGTATAAAAAGCACCCTTGGGGCCTTCCAAAGTAAAATTAAATTCAGCTTTTGTAATAAAACAAATATAACTATAATTTAGTAAAGTTATATATACAATGTCTAGCAGGGGTTTATATCTGCACCAATTGCCTGGCAATGGGTGGCGTGATTTCTTATATTATTAGGAATAAAATCTTTAAAAAACTTTACTTTAAGGAAATTGAGTTACCGCTTTAAATGTTATTGCTAAAAAATCTGCCTAAGTTATCATGATCTAACTTTTATAGTCGCTAATCGCTATTTCTATGTTGGGAACATACACAGAAAATCTTAAGTTTTAATAAAGTAAGTAAAGGCATGCTATCGCGGGCTTTTGCTCTATAATGCATTATTGGTATTTTTATATTTTGTTAGGTATTTTTAAAATTACCGAACAGATTCTGACGTGATTAAAATGGGACCAACTTGGGTATATACCGTTACGGTAGGCGGAGAAATCGGCGAACATACATAAAAAAAACATACATACATCGAAACACATAACCTCCTCCTTTTTTGGGAAGTCGGTTGAAAATAAACGTTGTTTCAAATCAATTCTGAACTCGCAGTAATTTCAATATGTCAGATTACAGCAACTCAAAAATCTCCAAACTTAACTTGAATATTCCCGTCGAAAATGATTTCAATAACTTTAGCGAAGGCCTTAAAACAAATTATGAAGTTAATTCAAGCGCATTCTAAAACATAATCTAAGTGGGTGTCAAATTGTGAAAACTTAAGAGTCTCCCGGAGAGACGGGACACTTTGCATCTAAAAACTTGATTGTCTGCTCTGAGGTGCGAATGAAGAAATAAATTGGATGCGGCATCACCTTTCTTTTATAGCTTTTGCCTGCGGCTTCGCCCGCATGAATTTCTCAGGAGAACAGTGCTTTTTCCTGGGATGAAAGGTACCCTATGTCCTTCTCAGTACTTCCAACTATGTCTATGCGAAATTTCAGGAAGATGGTCAGTAGATAAAGCGTGAAGAGGCAACAAATAAATAAATAAACAAACGAACAAACATACTCACTTTCGCATTTGTAATATTAGTTAGGATTTCTTCAAGAATTCTAGATGTGTCCTGGTGTTCATTTCCATGGAAATATTGGGATTCCTTATGGCCTACAGTCTTCCTTATAGATGTTGCCATAATACACAGAAGTAATTTTTCAAACCGTAAAAGAATTTCCAAAAATTATCGCGTACAATTAAACAATCAAACTTTTTACTTTATTCTACGCAATTCGCATAGATATATAGTTATGAGTTTTTTAAGTTGCAACATTAAAAAATAGGCGTTTTTCTATTTGTGTCTATTTATTTGTTTATTCATTTAAAAACACTATGATTAAAAATTAAACACTATGTAATAAAACCATGTTATAATTTGCCCAGGGGTTGTACGCACATTCGGCGTTTAAAAAACGAATGGGCCATTTTCTAGGGGATCGGATTGGACCTATATTGAAATATTTTCTATTTCATTCGAATCCACCAATTCCACAAAGGAAGGAAAGGTATCAGACGACAACGCAAAGTTATCATAGTGGAACTGGAATAAAAAAATACATAAATATAAATAAATATGTCGGAATAGAACACATCACAACATCAGACTCATCATCATGTGTTCAGGGGAGCTCACAAATGGATGATCAGAGCGGTAAACACAGTACAGGTACTTCAACAATGGGTTCAGATGGAAACACATGTGGGCACAAAACTCACGTTCATATTAACTGTCAGGATGAGGGTATTTCTAAATAATAATAATAATAATAAGTCATTTATTTCAGGCACAATTATAAATTATAAAATAAAATACAACAAGACCCATATCTTACACAAACATAAATGTCTAAATAAACACTAAAATAAATAAATTAAAATTAAATTATAATTTTTGAAATAGTAACAAGTACTTATTTACTATTTCCGTCGCGGTGCACGGAAAGCCAATATTTTAAAATAGGGCTGCTCAGATACTCGAACAGTGTTCGAAGAATCTCGTTCTCAGAGTTACGAATTCGAGTCCAGAACGCCGCGACTCGCGACCTAATTATTGCGAAATAGTCAGGAACCCCGGCCGCGGCGAACATGCCCGACGCGCTGCAATAGCGAGGCAACCTCATCAGGATGCGGAATGCATTATTATACTGCACCCTGATAGCGCTACGCTTTTGCTTGGTGCAATTGACCCATAGTTGACTCGTGTAGAAGCATTGGCAATATGCTCTAAACAGAGTCAACTTCACCCGGTTTGAACACCGCGCGAATCTGCGCGCGATCATGTTGCACCGCACGGCCAGGCCCTGCGCTCGCCCTCCACGTCCGCGTCATCACGGAGAGTCTCTGACACTATGTGACCCAAGTACCTGAACTGCCCTACTCTCTCTACTGAAGCTCCATTCAGATAAACTGGCGGTACCTTTTCCGGGCCTTTTCCTTCCGCAAAACCATGAATTGGGTCTTTGCCACGTTATATTTGAGACCATGTCTCAAAGCATACCGTTCACAAATCCCCAATAACATTCTAAGACCACTGATGGAGGGGCTGAGGAGCACCATATCATCAGCGTAACTGATATTGTTTACACATAAAGAGCCAATATGACATCCGATTTTGCTACTCCTCAGCTCCTCAATCAGTTGGTTCACATACAGACTGAAGAGGTCCGGAGAGGTTAGCCCTCCCTGACGAACACCGCACTCTAACCTATAATCGTTAGACGCGCTGTCGCCCCATCTCACATAATTAGTTTGGTTGTCGTACCAGTATCTCAACAGATTAGCTGTAACTTTAGGTACATTAGACTCGCCTAGCTTTTGCCATAGTAAATCATAATTCACCAGGTCAAAAGCGCTGCTGAGGTCCAAGAAACATGCATATACCGAAGTGTCTCTTTTAGTGTAGTAACTAATTGTACTTTTTAAACTAAAAAATTGCTGAATCTGTTGAGAGCCCGGGACGAAACCCAAACTGTGCATCGTCTATTGTTATGCCTTGCTTCAGTGAGGGAGACAGAACGTTTTCCAATATTTTACCCACAATCGTTCCCAAAGAAATCGGTCTATAGTTTTTCATATTGGAAAGATCGGCTGTCCTGCTCTTTGGTACTGGAACCACCACAGTCCTCATAAGGTTGGGAGGTAGGTATGCAGAATTAATACAGAAGTTAAAAAACTCAGCTAATATATAGTACACACTGTCGCCGGCGTAGGCAATATGCTCCACGCTCAGTCCGTCAAATCCTACCGCCTTGCCGCGCTTCATAGACTTCACTATTTTCTGAATGTCATCTGGTGAAACTAAATAGACATCGCTATCATCAGGAAGAATACTTTGCGTGCGCCCATCACCTCACGCCGTTGGCAGGCAATGGGTTCAATTTAAATTTTTTTGCAAATAATTCGGCTATCTGTTTGGGATCATGTACCCCTTCAACACTCGCAGCTAAATTACTTTTATAATTTAATTGCTTAGTGGCATTCCAGAAACTTACAAAATTTTTATTCACTTGATGGGCAGCCAGGATGTCCATACGTATCTGTTCTTCATTCTGCATACACCATTTGAGCTTATTTTTAAATATTTTTCGAGATTCGACCATCTGTTCATAAATTTGCCCTTCCTGAGGTTTATCATGGGATACCCAAATATTAAAGTAAATTCTTGCCCTCTGGTGACTATCACTAACATGGTAGTTCCAGCCCGTAACCTGTTTAGGCTTTTTCCGTGCAACACGACAGAAGCTTGTTTTAGCAGCTGATTGCAAGGTTAAAATAAAATTATTATAAAAATCGTCTAATAAACTACAATGACTAGCACAAAAATAAAAACGGATAATATCACAGTTACAGCATTGACTAGATAGTTGAAGGGCTACTAAACTATTTGAACATAGCATTGAGTATCTCTGTATTTCATCGACCTTTCGTTTATCCCACATAACATTTTGTACTAATAAATTATCACTTTTCACTGACACTTTTTAAACTACACACTAAAATAATATGCACAGATCTTAATAGACAGGGTAAACAACTCCTATCTCAAGTTACAGCCCAAAGCATCCAGGGATTCATCAGATATTAACGGATTAAAAAATCATCTAGCACTAACCTCTCATTTGGTCCACATGTCACGGCTTGGGTCCAACCCTAATCTACCCACGGCAAGGAACCGTGCCCCACCACGCACGGATCAATCCATTTCAACCAGTGAGTTCCACTGAATGGTCTTCCGTGCTAACTAAGATCTCCAATATCGCGCTGATAACACCATCACACATAGTAACATCGTTAACGCACTAAGTAACACGACAATAACACTATTCTGACACTGACTACATAGCTACAGAGAATTCAACACAACCGGACGGCACGTCCGCACCGCACCGCGCCACAAATCAGACTGCCTTGCTATAATGTCATAAAGATCGCACGTTGGATTTATTACAAAGAGGGGGTGACACAAGTGACATTGTCACTTTGACACATGTCCTACGAGTACCGTCTTGAAAACTGTTTTAAACCATTGACTAACTAACAAAATACACCACAGCTAATTTAACTAATGTAAACGCTCCGACAAATATATAAATTTTCCAGAGGAACTATCAGGGGATCAAACGGGAATAACTGTGTAAAACATCAAAGATATATATTACAATTATTTGACCCAATACAGAAAATAACTCTATAACCACCAGTTTGAATGTACACATAAAATTCTTCTTAGCTCATCCCAGAGAGCTGTCACCGACGATCCATTCAGGCGAATTGACGGAGGCTTTTACTGGAAATTGTGACGGCCTCCGTCTTATGCCAGTTTACACTTGCTTCTTCTCAGCTGAAACGGAAAATAAAGGTTGGAGATTTGAGCCGATGGAATGCGTTAGTCTGATGTTAGAAAACTGTGAAATGATGTGAAAATACCTAAAAATTGCTTAGCTTACGATTTTTATGACTTCGCTACTGAATATCTATGTACGTTAGTTCTAAAGTATCCAATATCGAAGCATGCGAGTACGATGTTTGTTACTTCTAAAGTAACCTAGTACTACGTATTCCAGTGCTAAAGTTTATGAGAGCGAAGTATGAAATTCCGACGAATGGTGTAGTTCTAAAGTCTTCAATGTAGCGAAATAAGCAATCCTACACTTGTGTAGCACACTATTGTTGTTTCTTTTCGTGTATTTTGTGTGTCTCTATTAATCAAATAAACATCATATTTATCTATCTATCACCCCACTATCTATTTATCTATTATTGGTTCATTTCAAATATGCAGGACTTCTTTTAAATCATTTAAGATATTTTCTTCAGGCTCATAATTTGCTTATATTCTAATTATTTTTCAAAGAGTTATCCGGTTTTGATGAAACTTCTTGTGATTAAAAATAAAAGTCTACGTATCAAGAAACTTACATAGGTACCTAATATTTGATACTACCATCGAGATATTGTACTAATATTTTGATGGATACTACTTATGTTTACTGCCCAAAAAGAACTCTTTTTGGGCAGTAAACATAAGTAGTATCCATCAAAATATTAGTACAATATCTCGATGGTAGTATCAAATATTCTTTGAATAAATAGAAACAATCCTCCATTATTGCACGAAACGCGATAAAATACATCTGGCGCAATTGATTTTTGAAACATTTTTAATATCACCAAGGAATTTGCATTCGATATGACATATTATTGGTCCGTGCCGCCGTTTGTTCGTTGTGCATAGTAAGAGCTAATTTTGAGTCTTTATGTATGGTACAAGGCAAATGGTGAATCCTAACTGCGAATGTGAGTTTGTTTGTTTGTTACCTCTTCACGCTTTATCTACTGAACCAATCTTCCTGAAATTTCGCATACACATAGCTAGAAGTTCTGAGAAGGACATAGGGTACCTTTCATCCCGAGAAAAAGCACTGTTCCCGTGGGAAATTTACAAGCCGCGGGAAAAAGCTAGTATTCAAAATAATGCCTACCTATTCACTGACAATACAAAGTTTCCCATTCATTCTCGTATCTCCCGGGCCATACAATTCCCGTTTCAGAACATCGCAATAATTTTAATGAAAACGTACAATGTCAACAGCTAATTCATTATCTCACATTTGAACGTGGGAAATTCAAAACAAAACGTTTTCGAAGGTTCTTCAAATAAAAGTTTACAAATACTTTAAGATGAACATGAAAGCGTCGAAAATTCCTCGAAGGGACGTATTTTCTGAAATCACCACAAAAGAGAGTCGAATACGAGATGGAAATACGGGCACATCTTTTGAACAGTGGGCGCTTACTATTGTAACTCGAAAATGAATTCTGGCTAGGATTTTAATAAATAAAAAAAAAAACTTTATTTTTTGTACCATTTACATCTTACATCTGTTACGTTTTTTTGTTACCTCTTCATGCTTTATCTACTGAACCAATCTTCTTGAAATTTTGCATACGTGTAGTTCAAAGTACTGAGAATAAAATAGGGTACCATTCATTCCGGGAAAAAGCACAGTTACCGTGGGAAATTCACGCGGGTGAAGCCACGGGCAAAAGCTAGTTGATGGTATATATCACCGTAAAATCGCAACTGTCGTTAGATTACAAATCTATCTTGTATTAATAATAGTCAACTGTACAATGTGTATTATCAATATTTTCGATATTTTACTATTCATATTGACTTGAAACAGTCGATTCAATTCCATTTATTCAATAACAATTTACAATTAATATATATACATTTAACACTAAATTAACTAAGAAAACTAAAATCTAATATTAAAACTACTAAAAATAAACATATTAAAACGGTAAACAGTCGAATTGTCAAATGTCCAGCTGTTATCCCAGAGACATTTTTTTGTATGTCCATTGGATTTTCTCAAACTCGTATTTTCTCATTTTTTTTCGTAGTAAACCCCACTAGCCACAGTACTCTGTTTGTTCGTTTGTTTGCTTGTTTTTGTGTTGAACGCACTTGTGACTGAGTACTGTCCATCTGATGAATGGGCGCTTTCAATGCAGTTTGTTTGGGCGGAGTACCACTCAACGTTTTTTTTATGTCTGTGGACGTAAAGAAGTGGACGTTGGGTACACGTTTGTTATTTTTAATTTTCTTTAGTCGTAAAGTTTCTGATGAAAATAATATCAAGCGAGAGAGATTTGAAAGGATTGTAGCAAGTGGAAATTGCTAGTCTCTGCCTATCCTCACGGGAAAAGGCGTGATAATATGTATGTATGTAATTATAAGCAATATAACCTACCTCTCTTCATGTACATTTAAACTTATTTTTACACGACTGATCAAAAAAGGAGTGTTATGTTTTCAGGGTTCATGTATGTAAGTACCAACCTATGTATGTAAGTTTCTTTATTCCTATAAGTCCTGAACGGCTGAACAGATATTGATGAGAGAGGTATTTTTAGATTCCTTGCATTCCTCCGAGTGACATAGGCACTTATATTAATTCTGTGACATAGGCTATGTGAATTTTCATTCGTGTTTTTTGTTTTTTATTAATTAACTTGTTGTTCAGTGTTATTAGGCAAGTATTTGTTTAGCAGTTTACATATGTATGTAGTTACTTATAGCGTTAAAAGTTTTCTTGATTAATATTGTTACCTATACGTGTATCTATTCATACCCCATACAAATACTATAAATGCAAAAAATGTATATCTGTTTATTACGCTTTCACGACTAAGTTACTCTGATTTTGATGGAACTTGATAAACATATAGGTAAATAATAAGACGCTAGGTCAAACATAGATCAAACGAATATATTTTAAAAAAATCAACCAATGTTAGTAGGAAGTTTTTAATCGTTGACAGCAAATTAAAAAAGCAAAGTAGCTGATTAAAGACAGCTCAATAAAAAATCGATAATGAAAATGAAGTACCTAACCCGAATATTTAAGAAAAAAATGTTAACTTAAATAAACAATAAATAGTTTCAGATCCCTTAAACTTGGCTATTATGAATGGCCCAACTTAAAGAGAGGAAGTATTAGAATATTCATATTTTCCCGCCCTTTTTGTTCACGAAACTTCATAAAAGGAAAATATGTCGGGCTGCGTCATCACTCAGATTACTCCAAGACTGTTCTCGAAGTATTTGAACATACACCCGAACTGTTCAGGGTAAATGGAAAAAGTTTTGATTGTCATATTTTTTTTGTCACTCCATGATTTGAACATTTTTATCTGTACGCAATTTTTAGGACCTTTGTTGTGTTGAACAGCGGAAGTTTTCTTAGCGGCCAGTGTTATTTTGTATTGTGCATCTTTATTTGTAGAATATTTGAATTGTATGTTGAGGGAACACAGAAAATAAAAATGTTGTGAAATATTTTATAACAATCTATCATTTAATCTATCTTATTTTATTTATTTATTTATTCCATTAATTAAAATAATAGGTAGAGTAGTATTAAGTATTTAAATTATAACTAGTATACCTACAACTAATAATAAATTTGCGGGTAATAGTTACACAATTTATAAAAACGATTTATAGGTAGTTCACTTATGACTGTCTATCTTTCGTATTAGTAAGAATACTGTATCACCTCAGGTAGTGAAAGAATATGTGTGAACAGGGATATTTTTACACATCCATCTATATATAATATCCTTATATCTGTTTTTCAAATGAAGATATCCAATAATACGAGCAACATAGACAGCGAATCTCATAAGTTTTTTATCCCTTATCTAAAATCCTCTGAAAAACGGGGATTTTAACTTAGAGAGATTAAATCTAATGTTAGCGGTTTATCATAAGTTCTCCCTAAGGTATGCAAATTCTAAAACGGGGGTGGATTTTTGTTTTTACTAAAATAAATTTCACCAAATGGGCAGCCCTAATTGCCTGGGATAAATATATTGCAGTTGGCTAAGCCCCACAATGAGATGCATTTCTTACTCTCCTCTGGTAATTTTTTTTATTAAAACCTCAGCCGGAAAAGCAACCTTTTTTTTGGTTAAGTGTCGTTGGAATTACACAGACTTAGGGTTCTGTTGTCTTGATATAGTGTTGCTATTCTCTGTTTGGTCTTGTGATTGACTGGTAGGGAATGTTAAATGGCATTAAGGCCACCATTTGTACATATTTTTGCTACAGTTGTCATGATATGGATAAGAGTATTGCTATTCTCTGTTTGGTATTATGATTGACTGGTAGACAATGTCATATGGGGTTAAGGCTATTATTTGTACATATTTTTGCTACAGGCACAAACAGTGCGACAAAATTCATTTCGCACATGTGAGGGCGCCACTTAAATTAGGTTTGAAGAATCTTTATTAACTCATAAAGAATACAAATTCACATATAATGAGTTTTAAAACTAAATTTACAAATATAAATAATAATATAAAATATATAATAATAATATAAATAATAATATAAGTTAATGATGGCATAAACAGTGTAGTTATTCAAAATTTCAAATTAAATTACATAATTTTATTGTAAATATTTTTTTTTAATCTTACTTTAAACAAAGTCAAAATATTAACATCTTTTAAATCTTTAGGTAAATCATTGAACATTTTTGCTCCTTTTTAATAAGAAATTAATAGTTTAGTCATTAGTTATTTTTCTTAATATGTGCTAAATGATCATGCATAGTAGCTACTTGTATGTCATTCGACTCGACCAGTGTAACCCAAACTTGATGGTGCTACTGCTCTGTAATTTAGCCTACAAACGCGGTCGCCTTTGTCGTCTAATTGCTTGCTGTGATTGTTAGTGTGAAGTCCTGGTTTTTACTCTAGTGTTTGATAACGTTTTATAAACATTTCTGGTAGGTCAGTTAAGTGAAAATGGACGAGATTAGGAATGTAATCGAATATAAAAAAAACTACTAAAAAAATTAAGCAAATATTAAAATATATTTTTGATTAAAAAAACCTGCTGTCATCTACCTTTAAGGCATTTTAAACTAAAGCTAAAGGATCTCTGAATTAGATCAATAGGTCAGATTAATCGGTAAATATCTAGGGAAGTATGGAGCTATTTAAATCGGTGCGCTTAAAATAATACTTCGTCTTATTTACCTTATAGCATACCAGAATGAAATCTTCCCACACTATCTTCACACACAATAAGTAAACATGTGTTTACTAGACCCTTGTTTCAGATACATTCTCTAGTAAACAACATTAATAGAGAGTTGGAGTATAAAAGGCCTGCTAAACTCCAAACTCGATGCTCTCTAGTTCAACTATTGAACAAGATATCAAATGTAACGCACAGGCTTAATAAGTTTGGAGAGTCCTGCTCTCACACCGTATGTTGTTCATTTATTAATTTGTTAAAGGAAGTCTAAACAGTTGCTGATGGAAATAAAGTTAACAGTTGCTGATAGCAAAATTTCACTTCCGTTTGTTACAAGGAAAAACAAATATAGGTACCACAAATTTTAATTTGATGCAAAAATCGCATTGCTCATCATTTTAACCCACATTGACCCACTGCCGGGCATAGGCCTTTTAGCGTCCTATGCCAATCTCATCAATCGCATTCCCACTAGCCAAAATCATCTGTGGTCATCTGACCAGTGGACTGGTGGTTTAAGTACCAACTGTTACTCGTTACTCATCAATAAGTTTTTGCCAGTTGTTTTAATTATTTAAGAAATTGATTAGAAATATTAAAGGAATTGAAAACTATTTAAGGAATTAACGAGAAATATTTAAGGAATTGACAAGGTTTCAGAACAAGGAATCGTTAATTGGTCATACAGATTTAGGGACCTGGTCATCGTTCCGGGTCTTTGGTCGTTTCGCACCACAAGCGATTCTAACCGCGGTGCGAATGGCCCAGTGTTTCTTTCTAGAGGCCTTGGGACATTCGCACCGCTCCAATCACTGCGGTGCGAAAGAACCCTTTAAAAAAGGAATCTTGGGCCATTTGCACCGCTGCCGTTGGAATCGCTTGTGGTACGAAACGACCAAAGATCCATCGTTCCTTTTTCGGACATCACTGCACGATTGCTTTGGTCCATCGATTGTCTTTCCTTCTAGTCATGTGTCCTGCTCAATTCCACTTTAACTGAGTCTTACAAAAAACGAATTTTTCAGCAGGGGAGATCAGATACTCGTAGATATAGTATCTTCTATATGAATCACGGTGTAACGGACATCCGGTTTGATGCGACGGTGTCCCTTTTCATTAGGCTAGTTCGGTTAACGGTCGATATGAATAAAACATAGGAAGGGTTAAGCACAATTATTAACTACTTGTTTACAAGGGGGTCGGATCGGCCATTCTGAAACTCAAATACGAACCATATTTGGGTCTTAGTTATCGAATTACTTCTATGTACTTAAGATATATGTAGCTAAATATGAGATGATATGACGGATAACAAAGTGTTCCGTTATATAAGGGTACCGTTTTTTTCTTTTGAGGTACGGTACCCTAAAAGACATAATAAAAACGTTAATCTAATTTCAAATCGGGATTATAAATGTAAAAGTGGTAGTTGGATAAGCCTTTATTGCACAAAGAAAACATCAGTGAATTACAGAAAAAATACATGTGGTTTTCGTTAAAATGTTTTTTTTTTTTAATTGTGAATACCTATAAAACTTTGTCGACCCGTCGGGCGTAACTATAGCCTGAAATTGGATGACCAAGGCTTGTCATGCGTCCCTAAAGTTTTATAGCCGACATAGGATCGTCTTTAATACTATTATTAACAAGTTTCTATTCAAGAGTCGGGTAGCGTAGCTAACTAACCTTAGGGCCTAGTGCAAAGATCCCAATCTGTTAGGTTGTCTTATACTTGTGTTTTAATAATACTGCTAATATTTATATCACTATAAATTATTACACAAACAATACAATTACAATTATTTTTATTATTATTATTATTTGCTATTTATTTTTAGCAAACATGTGATACTAATTTTTGTAACAGCTTTAATACCATGTTTTTGAGCAAATAAAGATATGAATATGAATATACACATATATACACTTTTCTTCTATCTCATATCTATTGCAAAAATCACCAAGACAAGCTACTTTTCATAAAAACCCCACTCAATAGCAGAGAGAAAAAAATCACTGCTCAATAGTACTCCCTCTATTTTTCCCTGATTCCCTCTGTCTTCCATTCTGTCATTTTTTGACGTTGACATGACATTTACTTTTTTTTTTAAATTAGTTCCTAACAAATCCTACCAAGCTTTATGAAATGCACAAATGGTGCGTGTCATGCACAGATGCCATGCACCAAATACTATAGGTATAAAGTCTGTAGAGTTAATATAGCATTTACATGCACTTCCATGCTGGTCTGGGAGCGAAAAAAATACATAGAATGTGCCAGCTGCTTCTCTTCCCGCGCAGATTGTAAAAGTCAATCGAGGGAAAGGGCTTTATACTGGGGATTCCTCCACTCATAGGCGATGGGCTAGCAATCTGTCACTATACCTGAATCTCCATTCCATCAGAGAGTCCACTATTCAGCTAAGCGTGGCCTTCGAGTCTCGCGACTCTTGGCTCTGTCTACCCCGTAAGGGATAAAGACGTGATTCTATGTATGTATGTATGTACATCATGTACATGCACTAAAAAGTCGTTGGTTAGGATAAGAGAACTTCCTGTGCTTGGGGGCCCCTGTGCACGGTATCGTTTATCTGCCCGGTAGTTACGACACTGTTTTATAAAACAGTCTAAGTCCAGTCGGGGGTCGAATAGACATACAAACACTACATACCCAGAATCGCAGATAAATATCCGCGAATACAAGTGATTATTTGCCGTTCCTTTGCCTAATTCTACCACACCAGAAAAAGGGGCAAAGAAAGGAAATCCAGCTTTGTGTAAAATGTAAATGACAAAATTAATAACTGTAATACTTGTCTCGGAATTTAATCCCTATAACAGATTCACTCGAATAGTCAAAACAAATTTAGCCGATTAAGAAAATTAAATTTGCCAACCCTGACTTCTCGAGACAAATTGCTGTGCTTACGTTTTTGATTGAGATGACTAAATCTTGTTTCTGAAATAGACCTAAAAATCAAAATAAACCGAGTCTATTCTATTTCGCTACATCAATTGTGAGATTAACTAATTTATACTTATCTAGATTATGTTTATACTACAATAATAATTAGGTACATATCACTAATCATTTATTTATATTAATTCTTTCGATACTGACTGAGTGACTGACAGACAACACACATCCAAACTACTGGGTGTAGGAAGCTAAAATTTAGCATGTAAGTTCCTTAGGGAGTGTAGGGGAGCACTAAGAGGATTTCCCGAATTTCCCACAGGAACGAACTCCCAGGTCTATACTAGTAATAAAATATAATGTTACCCGGCATAACGTAAGAATTCTAATAACTATTGGTTATTTCCTCTAAGATCACCGATTCAGAGAGCTCAATTTCAACATAGAGCATCCCCCGTTCAAAATTCCTTATACAAAAAGAAAAATTTTTTTTTTACAAAAGCTATTTTTAGGGCTCCGTACCTCAAAAGGCAAAAATAACTTCGCCTTATAATGTTTTGTAATTTGTTTAATGAAGTAAGTCATTATCACAAATTAAAGAAACCAAGAATATCCTGGATACAAAAACTCTGAAATCAAAACACTCTTTTGGAAAGTCACGCAAAGAAGAAAGTATTTATTTTTTCTACGTCTACGACTCAAGAACTGTTTGCCCAATTTAGCCGCGAAAAAGTCAACCCAATACTGCGGTCAATGACATCTCAATTATGATTCCTGATAGTCCACCGATTATAGAAATGCATTTACTAATCACCTAACTTCTATCACCACCGAGTAATGAGCGCTCAAAGTGGGTATATAAACAAAACTGCATTAAACATGTCATCAATTTGGATTCGACGCATCTTACGGGAACATTTATTATTTATATTTTTGAGTGTCCAAAAATTTTGATAAAAATGAGAGACAGTTTTGAAGGTGTGTACTTATTGATACTATTTTTATTTAACCCGTTAACTAGTTATAATTTTGTTTATGAGAGTTGAAAAATGGTGTTTTCTTTTTTTACGAAATAAGTCAATTTTCTTATATATTTTAGACAATCTAATTATGAGTATACCAAAGTGTCATTACAATTTCTATCACAAATGAAAGCTTATGTTATATACTTTCATTTTTTTATGTCAGTACATTTCACACGACTTTGCATCATATTTTTTTTATTTTTTTTAGATAGGAGGTATTTTTTGGCCCGAACGGAATTCTTTGAATTCAATGATATACTATATAAACAAGAGGCAGATATGTTATAGGCGCGCGCGCTGTGAAGACTCGAATACGACCCAATTGGAACGTCTTGTAATCAGTTTGCGCCCAGCGCCTCGTCGAGCGTACCGCGTCGTAAGTTCCTGTGTCCTTACCAAAATATATTAAAAATTCCATCGTGTGTGTTTCGAAAGTGTACCAAATATGATTCTAAAGTAAACAAAGTACAAGGGATCTCTTATCACATGTGTGTATGCAAAAATAGTTTGATTGTTTAGTATATTTCAATTATTTTTCCAAATAATCTAATCACTGACGCCATGTTCAGACAAAGAAAGAGAGATTCTAGTTTTGACGTGAGAGCGACAAGGATGCGTGCGCTGCGGACATCGATTAGTTAGTGCAGAATCGAATACTGATGGTGACTTCAATGCCTAAAATTAATGTTCAGTTGTTTTTTATTATTGTTCGTTATTATAATAGCTATCTAATGTGTGTAATGGACTAATTTAATAAACATTAAAATAGTTTCACTGAATTCGATTTTCTACTATTATAATACATTATACTGATAATTGAGGATTACTATTGTTTTTTTTTTATCAATTAGGTTTCCGAGTTTTTTCCGACACTGAATTGTTAAATATTTCAATATATATGATTTACTTTTATAAGATGTTTTATTTCTTACCCATGTACTTTCTTTTCAAATAAGTGTCCTCTCTACAACAAAAAATGTTACTCTATGCATAAGAAACATTTGACGAGGAATCATTGAAAACTATTGCTATCTCTTTCATTCACATGCTCTTTTGTATCTTTTGTCTTACTTATCAGTAAAACTTGTCGATGTGTGTAGTTTTGGATTGCTCGGAACAGACCTAAAACGCAAATTACTATGAACGTAACATATCTGTATTATAATATATCATTGTTTGAATTACATGAAATCTACAGCCAAAATAATCGCAATAAAGCTATTTTATGCTTTATTATTCATAAATAGGATCTCAAATCTTGCAAGAGTACATATTTGCATAGCATTGAATCGAAAATTGAGAAAAAATTTAAATTTTGTTGATCACACAAAGACAGTAAATATTATTTATACTAAAATACTTGATGCCTTCAACATTACTTAATTGGTCACTTCTTGTCTTGATCATGTAAGAGAAAAATGATATAAGTGAAATAAATGGTATTTTTTCTAAGATTTATGTTGAAGTAGAAGGAGTGGCTGGAGGGCGAAGTTATTAACTTCACTGCTTTAGGTTGTGAGGATTCTGCAGACGAATCTGAAATTACTAAGACTCCTGGCAGACCAGAAAAACTTTACATCACGAAAGAGATGTCATAGGATCGTGCATTCTCCCAATTTGCCAGTTTTCTGAAGAAGCTCAGGAGTGTAGGAATAAAGATTATCGGCGTTTTAGGATTTCGAATACATGTAAAAGATTTAAGATTCAAACCAATAGGGATCTTCTGAACATGCTCTTGCTTTCCTCTGATCCAGTAATCGATGTATCACGAAGCCCCTTGCAAAAATATCAGAACTATTTTATCCAAAATCACAACTTTTCAACCCAGTATCACTCCCAGCTACATAAATTGAGCAACAGATGACAGCAGAGCAGGATTGCTATCACGACCCAGATTCATGAGTCTGTACGAATCAGATGAAGATGAATAAATTGTGTACTACTTTCAGTTTCTTTTGAGCTAAAGTATTTAATGACGTAAATTTAATTAAAAAAATATTTTTGAACACAATCTGTTTCATTGTTTAAACTTGATACCTGTCTGCTTTACTTATTTATAGTAATTATGGTGATTAGTGAATGATTCCCTCACTGTTATTCAACTATCATTTCAATTATGCTCGTATTTCGTCCTCGAGATTAGCATTATGGTTAGTATGATATACACATGTAGTAACACATATCCTGCCGCCACAGCCTTGAATATTTGAGATTGACAAATAAAAAATGTAAAACAAAATGTGGGTAGGACACGCCGGTTACTCGGCTGTCCACCTGCCATTTTTTCCTCATTCACATTTAGTGCTTTGCCACAGTCGGTGGTGTTCTGTATTTCATAAATTTAAAATATGTCGTCACGTAAACGTGGTAATACTGATATTAGTTGTTTAAATAAATTAATTAAAAAAGTGAAATATTTAGAGAAAAAAGTTAACGATCGCAAACGACGTCGGGTAATTCAAAGTTCATCGTCGTCGTCATCGTACTCCCGCTCGCGCTCGTCCTCACCGGGATCAACCGGATCACCTGATCGGAGCCGCATGCAGTCACCGGAAAACCTAGAAGGTACGTTATATATATATATATATATTTTCTTTTTGTACGCCAGTGCACAAAAATAGCTTTTACCTAGTGTTTGCGGTATAACAAACCAAAGAGTTATACCTACACGTTTACAGTGAATTTTTTCGCTGTTGAAAGCTATGCGTTACAGGGTTTGCGGTATAACAATATATCAGAGTTATACCTACCCGGTCTAAAGTAATGCTCCCCATTTTGTATGAAATGTGCATTGCTGGGTTTGCGGTATAACAATACCTTAGAGTTATACCTACCTATAAAATAGTAATTGCACTTAACAATTTAAGAGAGATCTACCCATCTAAATGGGTATTGATCCGAAATTTTTTGTAAATGTGATATTTATAAAAATATTTTCACATTTACAGGCGGTTACAATACCGGAACTGTTCAAGTGGCCGTTGACATGCACAATTTGAATACGGGAAATGTTGTCGCCGAATCCGAGTTATTGCCATCTACCTCCATGCCTATCCCTATAGCCGATACAGAAGTATTGGACGAAAACCTTATAGAGCTGGATAGCTCTATTTTGGAAATACTCGGAGACGATCCTACGGCTGTTAATACATACGGGAAAAATATTCAAAAAGATCTTGCCGTTCGGTTCGAGCATATCGCAACCCAAGGGTTATCAAAAGAAACCCGAAAAGAATTCTTAGAAAAATATCTCATCCCAAGCAATTGCACCCTTATTGATGCACCAGCTATTAATCCCGAAATCAAGGGTGCGATATCTTTACCAGTTTCAAAGAGAATAAAGGCAATGGAGTATAAACAAAAACAATTAGCGAGTGCTATTTCTGGACTAGGCCAAGTAATCACACAGTTGATTAATAAGAAGGATAATGACCCAGACATGCTTAAGACCCTCATGGATGTTGGTCGGCTGATGTGCGATTGTCAACATAATGATTCAGTTACCAGAAAGAACTTCATATTAAGTACACTAAGAAAGGATATGAAAGAACAGATAGAAAGTACAAAAATAGATAAGTTTTTATTCGGAAGTGACTTAACGGAAACCTTGAAGGCTGCTAAGGCTATAAATAAATCTAGCGCTGAGTTAAAACCAGCTCATGTAAAGCAACCAGTAAAAAAGGCGGCTAACACTGGTTCAAAAAACTGGAAAGCTCCCCCGAATCGTCGGGGGACGGCGCCGTCGACACCGCAGAGGAACCAGGAGACCACGTCGTCGTCGGACCGTCGGACGAGGCAGCAGCGCGGCAGCTCGTCGAGGACATCGCAGGGAGCGTCGAGGCACAGCCGTCGTTAAGCATGGTAAAATATGCTGGCAGACTTTCCGATTTTTATTATCAATGGTCACTTTTAACAAATGACCCGACTGTTCTTTCTTGGATAAAAGGCTATGAATTACCTTTTGCGCAAGTACCGGTGCAGGCTATGTCTCACCGTCGAACAACTTTGCCTTCTAGCGCTGAACAAAAATATTTTTCAGAGGCTATTCATAACCTGTTATCCATAGGTGCAATATCCGCATGTGAACCTTGTGAAGGTCAATTTATTTCGAAAGTATTTCTCATATCAAAACCAAACGGTAAAAAGAGATTTATATTAAATCTTAAGGAGCTGAATAAATTCGTAACTACTTCTCACTTCAAACTAGAAGATTTACGTACTGCTCTAAAACTTATTTCAAAAGATTGTTTTATGAGCACCGTTGATATAAAAGATGCCTATTTTTTTATTAAAATCCATCCTAATTCCAGGAAATACTTACGTTTCTCATTGAATAATCAATTATACGAGTTTAACGTTTTACCATTTGGCCTTAATACCGCACCATTAGTTTTTACAAAAATTATGAAACCCATTGTCAAACTCCTTAGACAATGTGGGTACATTTCAACCATTTATTTAGACGATTTGCTTTTAATTGCACGTTCATATAATTCATGTGTAGAAAATGTTTCTAAAACTATAAAACTTATATCATCACTAGGCTTTATTGTAAATAAAGATAAAAGTATTCTTGAAACTAGCACTTCAAGTAAATTTCTGGGATTTACAATCGATTCAAGAAATTTTGAATTAAGTTTACCTTTAGATAAAATTGAGCGAATTAAAAAAGAACTCAAAAGATTTAATAAATTAACTCGCTGTAAAATAAGAGATTTTGCTAGCCTGGTGGGTTTACTTGTATCCGTCTGCCCTGCTATCGAATATAGCTGGCTTTATACCAAGGAGTTTGAGCGATGTAAGTTTTTAAGTTTACATCCTCACGGAGATTATGATAGGTACATGACTTTGCCAAAATCATTAAACCAGGATTTTACTTGGTGGCTTAAAGCGATTAAAGACCCAAGCTGTAAAATCAAAGACGATTGTTTTGAATTCGAAATTTTCACGGATGCCTCAACTACAGGGTGGGGCGCCGCTTGTGATAACGATACCGCTAGCGGTCCTTGGAGTTCAGATGAACAAGGAAAACATATAAATTATCTAGAAATTTTAGCTGCATTGCATTGCTGCATGTCTTGAGACCAATAGGTCTCAAGACATTTGCAAAGGATTGTTACGATGTTCAAATTCTCTTAAGAGTGGATAATACAACCGCTATTTCGTATATCAACCGAATGGGTGGAGTTCAATTCCCTCACCTTACTCAGGTCGCAAAAGAATTATGGCAATGGTGTGAATTGCGAAAAATACATGTATTTGCATCTTATATTAATTCGGCTGATAACGATATTGCGGATATGGAATCCAGACGAACGCATCCTAATACAGAATGGGAACTAGCAGATTGGGCCTTTCTTGAAATAGTTGATCGTTGGGGAACTCCAGACATCGATATATTTGCGAGTAGAATTAATGCAAAATGCAAAAAATATATCTCTTGGCATCGAGATCCAGACGCAACACACATAAATGCATTTACAATAACTTGGTCCAATATTTTTTTCTATGGATTTCCTCCTTTTGCAATAATTCTTAAAACTTTGCGTAAGATAATTTGTGACAAGGCTGAAGGAATCCTGATTGTTCCTTATTGGCCCACACAACCGTGGTACCCAGTCTTTAGAAGTCTTCTTCAATCTGAGCCAATTATATTTAAATCTAGTGATAATTTAATTTTGTCTCATTCCAGCCCTCGCAACATGCATCACCAGATTACCCTGGTTGCAGGGCTATTATCCGGGCGGCACTTGTGAGAAGATACATTCCAGAAGCTACAATCAAGATTATGATAGCCTCACTGTCGCAAAATTCAATTAAACAATATAATACTTATATTAAGAAATGGTATCTATATTGCTTAAAAAATAATATAAACATTTATAATAGTGACATCTTAAATATTCTAAAAATTTCTTACTGATTTATTTGATCAAGGTGCACAATATAGCACACTTAATAGTTGTAGGTCTGCGTTAACGTTAATTTTTGGAGAAAACATCAGCCAGGACGACAGAATCAGTCGTTTTTTCAAAGGGATATTTAGGTTGCGTCCTCCACAACCCAAATACAATCTTACCTGGGACACTTCGCAGGTTTTAGATTTTTTAGCGACTTGGTTTCCGAATGATAGTTTACCATTAGAGCAAATATCAAAAAAGTTAATTACCATTCTTGCATTAATAACGGCTCATAGAACACAGACCTTATCGAAGATCCTTATAAGCAATATTGATATCCGAAACACCGAAATTTTGATTAAAATACCAGATTTAATAAAAACCTCGCGTCCGGGTGCCCTACAACCAATCTTGGTTTTGCCTTACTTTTTAGAGAGAAAGGAAATTTGTCCCGCTAATACACTTTGTTCTTATTTAAAAGTACCAAAAGATCTACGGAGTGATCACAGTAACCTGTTCATAAGTTTAAAAAGACCTCACAAGTCTGTTACATCTCAAACGTTAGGCAGATGGATTAAAGATACCCTTAAATGTAGTGGCATCGATGTTTCATTATTCAGTGCGCATAGCACCAGACATGCTGCTACATCGAAAGCCTTAAAATTAGGCGTAAGTTTGGACTTAATTCGAAAGACCGCAGGTTGGAGCGGAACTTCCAACACATTTATAAAATTCTATAATAGGTTTATTACTAATAATATAGATACTGACCTATTTGCTAAGAGTATAATAAGAAATTCTTGATTAGAATTAGTATAGACGTAAGTAGGTACCTTACTGTCATTAAATTACATATTGATTAATTATACCTTGATTGTTGTACTAGTAAACGACCTTCCTTGTTAAACAAAATAAAAATTTGTTTTTTGTTCTACTGCATAATTAATTATTTTCATATAACATTGTCCCTTGCATACTTCGTATATTGATATACGGATGTTCACGATTCTTCTCTCAACATCTACATGTGTATATCATACTAACCATAATGCTAATCTCGAGGACGAAATACGAGCATAATTAGTGATTAAACGAACTTACCTAAGTGAAGTTCTATCATAATTATGCGAAGTATTTCGTCCGAAGAGATTAGCAACCCTCCCTTCCCGTGGTAACCCCTAAGAACCGTGAAACATCCATCCTACTTCTCCGAACTAAATGAGGAAAAAATGGCAGGTGGACAGCCGAGTAACCGGCGTGTCCTACCCACATTTTGTTTTACATTTTTTATTTGTCAATCTCAAATATTCAAGGCTGTGGCGGCAGGATATGTGTTACTACATGTGTATATCATACTAACCATAATGCTAATCTCTTCGGACGAAATACTTCGCATAATTATGATAGAACTTCACTTAGGTAAGTTCGTTTAATCACTAATTACATGGGTATTTAAGTACCAATATATTTTTTTTGTGGCCTGTGGTGTGGCCCTAGAATAGCACCAACCCATCTCTTCCCGTGGGTGTCGTAAGAGGCGACTAAGGGATTAAAAAACACCGGAGGATGGGCAGCAGCATCTTTCCGCGTACTATGCCATCACACTGCGATCGCCAACCCGCCTGCCAAGCGTGGCGATTACGGCAAAACCCCCCACGGATAAAATCCTTGGGGGAGGCCTTTGTTCAGCAGTGGACGTCTTTAGGCTGAGAGAGATATTTTTTTAATCATTCCCAACATTAAAATACGTCAATAGCTAACTATAAAGGCTAAATATAATGTAATTAACTAATAAGAGCTGTTTAATACGCCAAAATAATTTTTCACGGCTAGGTTGTTCTACGCGATTCACTGTGCGGTGTGACAAAAACGTCGATACTCGCGCTTTTAATATTTACAGTGGCAGAAAAAGCGGGTGCGTCCACAAGGAACGTTCCTTACATCTGTGCCTTGATTTGCAGTGCAGTGCTTTGCTAGGTTTTGCTGTGTTTTGCTAGGCAGCGAGGGTTGGTCCACTTGGATCGCATGCGAAAACGGATCTTACGTCAGATGGCTAATTCTTACTTGCGCCTTTTTTCCGTAGGAAGGCAGAGGCTCGGGATAGATATATACTACTACTACTACTCCGCTGGCTCAGTGACCCCAAAGTTGATCTTGGCCTCCGAAACGAGAGAGCTCCATATACTTCTATTCTGCGCGATGGCTCGCCAGTTATCCGCTCCCAGCGCACGCAGATCAGCCTCCACAGTGTCTCTCCAGCGATATCGGCGCCCAGTCGGGCGCCACAGATATCGCTGATAGATATAGATTGGGATAGATATATAAAAATCTATATTATTTCTACTATTTGTATGACAATGACTGTAGTATTTATTGGACCGGACACCATTTTAATTTGATGCCTCTGTGAAAAATCTTGGACTGCATTTGCCAATTTTGATATATTGTATACTTTTTAATCACACGTACCTATGTAATGGTTTTAGAAGTGTGTTTAATTTTGGTCAAATACATCAAATTTGTCAATTTGGGTTCATAATAATACGTGATTCGTTCTTTACGCGTAAGATGACCAAGTTTACTAACCTGAGAGCAGACATGATCCATTTGATCTATGAGAAAGATCAAACGATCCGAGTGGACAGACCCGGTCGCGGGTGCGAGCAAAACGTGGCAACGCCCGTAAATCAAAAGTTGTGAGTCGCCTGTCGTAAATAAAGAAATCTGGTGAATTGCGTACACATTCTTCTATATAGATAGATCTTATTAATTAATATACCGTTAGTAGGTAGGTAGACGTACTAAAAAAATATCGATTAAGTTATAATTATAATAATGCATTATATCATGCATGCTGCATATAATAATGCATGCTGTGTTTATTTGTACTAGACTGTGCAATTAGAATTTAAGTTTAATAAGTTTCTGTTTTACATATTGTTGTAATAGTTGTAGATAAACCGAATAAATAAAATAAAAATACTAACCTATAAAGCAAACTTTGTCCAATTCAAAGATGTTAAAAGGTAGTTATAAATCTTAACCATATTCTCTCTTGGTTTGGTACTGAGTATAGCACTCTTACCCGACACATGCCATGCCAATTTAAGACAGTCGCGACTGTCCTAAAATTGAGTATTATATTTTCAGGGTTCACACATCGTCGGCCTAAGTTGTTAACCTGCTAAATCCATTTTTGAACACTTTCCAGGAGGAAGAAAAAACTGAATTATTTCTAAATTACCTGTACAATCAAAAAGCTGAAAATCCCAGTTCTTCCTATATCTTTCCTTAGTATTTTTAAAGTATTCCTAGTATTCAATCTTCTTTACATCTGAAGTATCTGCGCAAAATTATAATTTGGCTAGTTTTCGTTTTGATATTTTGCTTTGGACGAGGACTAAGCAGCGTAACGATTTAACGGACTATGGAGTTCAGAATAAATTAAAAGAAGTTTTAAGCAATCAAATGAATATTTATTATCAAATCTTTAACAATCAGTCTTATAATTGATAACTGAGGTATTCTAGGAATGAACAAACTTAAAATATAACTTCTTAAACAATAAAAACTGTTTTACCTATACCAGTACTCGTAGATGCTATTATACTCATAGTTAACAAATTGTATAAGAATAAATGTATCTACATTATTATCTTATTCTCTCTACAATTCTTTGTTTTTTATCACGTGTCAGTCTTACGTAACGTACTCACTTATAAGTAATTAAATTCAAAATACAATCAGTCCAGCGCCCATACAGCCGGTCGCCTTAAGTTATAACATAATCAAGTTTCCAAGTAAAAATTGAATTAGAAAACTGTAAGAGCTAGTTCCAAAACTCCTCGACTAATCTTTGTAATAAATCCTATAACTAATTATAATCTTGATCATATCAGCTATTAAATAATCAAAAATATCTGATGTTTGAGAGCTACATCGGAGTTACACACAGACACAGAAAAATGCACTTTGTGCATCAGTAAGTTATGTAATATTGAAAACTACTTAAACAAAAAATTGGTATTTATTCTTCGTGGGGTAAATCATCGTAAAATTTATGGAAATCTTTAGGAAGGGTCATTTTTATTTGTTGCAGGTCATTATACTTTCGAGCAGTAATTTTAAGACGATTTTGGTATAACTGTGGTAGTTGAGTTATTTCACAAGGATTATATTGTAAAGATCTCCTTTGTGGTAAATTCTGCCAATCATCTCTCAAACAAGTCTTATAAAGAATTGTTCCATCATTTTCGTAACGCAGTGCACGAATATCAATTACTTTAGAATCCCCTTTGGATCTTCCAGGACGAATACTTTTATAAAACTGAATATTATCAAAGTTTTTGAAATACGTGTGGTCCAGATATTTAACAACATAAGGTGCTGGACATACTCTAGCATGTTTAGCAATAGATATATATTTAGCAGGTACATTAATAACTTTATTTTTTAGGTAGCGTTCTATCGTAGAATGCATTGAATCTGCCTCCATTTGGGTATGACCGACCTCTAAAAACTTTTGCTCAATTGTAATATTTTTATGTCTCATTACAATATTTAAAAGAGCGTTTGATAATGTTAAGTTCCTATTTTGCGAAGTGCAACCGTCACTGTAAATAATTATTGTTTTCTTTTCACCTTCAGTATTAATTTCAGGTATGATTTTCTTTTCCAAAAAGTCAACCCAAATAGAGGCAAATTCTTCAGCATTAACCCCACCTTCAACTTCGTTCCAAATAAAACAATATCCATCTTTATTTTTTAAATTAAAGAAACACAGGTTATGTACCTGTAGTTTTGTTTTATAATATAGTGTGCTGACATTTGACTTTGGTGCCAAGAGCACAGCCTGTAAATCCACTGTAAATACATAGTTTTCTCCATTCTTATCCGCGTCTTTGGTCTCTCTAGCCAGTTTACTTCTATCAATATGTTCTCTGTATTTTTCTTCTGACAACGTTCCAGCTTTAAATTGTGCACATTTATCGCATTGGTCCTTTTTTGGTCTAAATAAGGAAAAATTGTTACTTTCAAATAAATTTGAAAATAAACTTATAGACAGAGATTTTACATTTCGCTCTTTGCACCAATTATCAACATAAAATCGATACAGGCTTTCCTTAGAATTCCATTCTGGTAATAAATAAAGCTTCTCTGAGGTGGATCTACAATAATGGGATTCCATTACCGGAAGAGAGGCCAGAAATTCAATAAGCGATTTCTTCTGCTCTGAAAGAGACTTAGATGATTGTGTTGAGGATCTTAATGTACTAGGGAGACGCGATGAAAATTCTTGTTTCCAATTTTGAACCGTCCATCTTCCTATATCTAAAGTATTGAGAAACATCTTTCGACATACTTTAACGATTTGGTCGTCCACTTTTAAATGATAAATAAAAGTTTTAGCTCTTTTTGTTGTCTCTTTCGTGTTTCGATTGCGTGGTCGTGCTGTAGGAACGATAGATACCCATTCATTGACAAGGGTTTTTTTTCGCCCCATGTTAAACTCCAAAATTTATTGAATATTCTCTTTCTTACTTCTTCATCCACTGTTTCACATTTTAAAGTACTGTACTTTCCAATCTTACAAGAACATCGCGATTTAATAGAACGTGCGTTTTTTGGCTTGTTGTAGTTCCAATTATTTTCGTTTCTCTCCCTGCCTAAGTAAGTTTTACCTTCTTCTCTCCGTTTTTTATTTTTTCTTTAAGCCATTCTTTTTTATCAACTTGAAAATGTTTCTTTCGTTTTTTACTTTTCTTTAATTCTGCCAACGATTCGGAGTCTGTATCAGAATAGGGTACAAGTTTACATTCCATCGAGTCATCCGATATTGGTGGATCAGAAATGATAGTATCTCTATTAGAAAATAATGTGTTTTGTGTAGCTATTATCTCATCTGTCGGAACCTTATCAACGGAACTACTTCCGAGAATATTATTTGAGATCAAATCGTCACTAGTTATTTGTGATTGTAATTCAATTTCTGATGGTATTATTATCAAATGTTCATCTATTACAGAAGTATCGGGAAAATTACAAACCACGGGCAAATCATTGTTATCTAAAAGAATCTCACTACTGAATGTTGTATTAGGAAGTTCTAATGTGAGATCCGGACTAGTTGTAGTTTCGTTTTCTGTGAATAAAATAGGAGGCAGATCAGTTAATGACGTAATACTGGTATCGCCATATGTTTCATAGACATTATCATTGACGTCTGCTACTGAAGATCTTGGTATAACTTCTCCGTAGTTTGAAAATCGAATTTCTTCCAAAATGTGTATCTTTTTATTTGGATTATCCTTAGGCGTTACCTGTTGAGTAGAAGCCTCAGTAGCCAGTGCTACTAACTTTTTCCCCGATACATTCTGAAATATAAAAAAAATTATTTGTTTTTATCCCATTTAAAAAAATATATGTTTAAACTAGCTTTCGCCCGTGGATTTTGCGAACTTTTGCATTTATAATATTAATAGGATGAAATAGAATAAATATTTATTAATAATTAATTTTGATTCATTAATAAAAACATTAAATAACATCAAAAACTTCTACTTCGATAAACTGCCAAGTCCTTAGTTGAATAAGAAAACATGAGGCGCTAAACTGCTAAATCCGTATGATTTAGGTTAGAATTTTAATTCAATTATAATTTTTAATAATAAACACTTATGTAGAAACAAAAACTGAAAATAGGTTTTAAATTAACTTACCTTGCTTATGGGTGGTAATTTAACACATCGCAAGTTACATTTTCACTCTTAAATCTAAGAAATATGACGTAGGTAACACACAAACGTAGTTCCAGTAGTATCGTCAGTACTGAACTGGCGATTTGGCAGGATTTCGTTGTGGAAATTGGCCGTCACTGTAATAGCAGTTTTTCGAATAAAGAATATCTCAAGATTTTAAGCGAATTGAATTCTTATTCCTTTACCATATGGTAGATAATTGTCTAAATTTTATGACAAACACAAAAATTATATTTTGCCCAAAAATGGATTTAGCAGGTTGACGACTTAGGCCGACGACATGTTAGATTATTTATTCTAACAGAACTTTTAAACGCCAGATATAGGTATGTGAGGTATCCTGATTCCTTAGATTATCCCAAGTCTAGACAGCAGATTTTTTTTTTCAAATTAGTTACCTATATGAAATTTTTGTTTACACAGGTTTGGTCAAACAAAATAAAGTAAAATTGAAACTAGTATTATTTATTAAAGTTACAAGCAAAGCAACATACTACTAGTCGTTATTTAGGTGTTTACGCACTATTCAGAAAACCGCGACGATTTAATTTTAATAAAGATTTAGATTTGGTAATTTATTTTTCTTATAAATACCTGTCTCTCCAAACGTTTTCTGTATCACGCTTGTCTGCCTTTTTTTCCATCCCATGAGTGGGTCTGTTGGAAGAAATTTTATTTGAAATAAGCAGCGCATTTGTACTTATCTCTCCTATTATTTTAATTTTTTTTTTACTCTATGTAAGTACAGTCGGGGGCAAATAAACCTGACCCCTCTGAGATATAATTCAACTGTACATATAAATAAACAAAACTTTTAAATAAGTAAATCTAGTAACAGAGTTGTATTTAACAATCTAGTAATTGTGTGTGTGTGCTCATAATTTAATATATTTTTTTCTTAGTGTGATTCGCTTTCTTAAATTTCTATTATAGGACCTCTGTACTGAGCTAATAATGACGAACTTGCAATAAATACAGGTTGCTGACCAGGATCGTAGCAAGTGGAAATCGCTAGTCTCTGCCTACTCCCATGGAAAAAGGCGTGATAACTCCCACGGGTAAAAGGCGTGTTGTAAGATATGTTGTAAAGTGACATCTTTTAAGAAAATGCAGCAGTGGAGTTTGTTGTGCCGCCTCTTCTACATTTGCGCTTTGGAGGCGGTGGTAACCTTAGCTTTAATTAATTTTATAAGCTTTAATTAATTTTATAACGTCAACTAAATAAAAAACAAGAATATTTTTTGACGTTTTAAAAGTGCTATTTTTATGTTTGTATGTTGAGCAGTTATTTGAACAGTGCGTAACATGTGTATATTTCCTGGCTTGCACCAGCCACGGTCGTAACACCAACTAATTGCTTTCGGAAACGTTTTATGTGATCGTATTTTACGAAAAATGATTTATCCATTAGCTTATTCTTTGTCCTATTTTCCGTGAGCAATATACAGGGCGGGATTGAAAAATATGTCATTGTGGTATTACTTTTTAGAAGCGGATTTGGCAATGTTGTTAGAAAGATCTTTTTGTTTAACCTTTTTCGGTTTAATTGATTTGTTTTATTGAAGTTAATTCAAAGTTGATTTGATATTCAGTTGAGAAATTACAATGTTGATTTGATAGGCAGAAATGAGAAATTACAAATTGATGTCTAAAGGTAAACACTGGTGCTTGCTAAGAAATGAACCTAGGACATGAGCAGATAATTCAACCATTTCTCCATTAGAGGCTTAAAGAGAAGTGATGGCTCCAGTGGTACCTTGGGCAACCATCTTGACAGCAGCCACTCGGTAAACTCATGTCTGCTCTCTTCACGGTACGACTACATACCTGATTGAAAATTTAAGATGAATTCTTACTTTCGGCCGCCATGGCAACTGAGACTCGCTAGTTGTGAAAAAGGATTATTTATTTTTTCTTGGAAACTAGTTTTCTTAATAAGCAACCAATTGCCAAAAAATAATATGTCGCAGGGAAATGATATAGTCAGTACGAAATTCCTTAACCATTTGACTAAAACACGGAAGATGTTAAAATAACAACTGCGTAAGGGTTCCCTATCGTATATCAGTGATTTTATGAAGTAAGGTCATCAGGTTTTGATATCTAGAGTAGATTATGACATTGATGTGTACTAACCGAAGGTCTACAACCGAACTATAGATGCAAACAACATAGGTTAAGCCTGTAAGCCGTGATCGAACAGAGCACGCGTGTAACTGTCTGGACGACGGCCAAACTGTTAACACTAGTACAGCCGACGACACATCACCCTGCTCAAATCATAGCAAATTCGCCGTTATTACCGCGACAGTCCGTGCATGGTATCTTGATATGTGCTTGACTATACACGCTGAATGCAGAGATTATTATGACGTGACTCATAAGAAGTTAGTGTTTTTTTTTAATTCCTGAAATTTTGCATGGAAATTGGATCATCTTCATCATCATCTCACCACAAGAAATCCACTGCTGGGCATAGGCCTCTCAAGACATAGATATTATTGGAAGAATAAATTTAAAAATTAACATTATCAGACCATATATTTATGGTTAATTAGCTTTTTCCCGCGGCTGCGCGCGCGTGAATTTCCCTCGGGTACTGTTTTTTTTCCCAGGATGAAAGGTATCCAATTTTCTTCTAAGTAACTTCTAACTTTGTGTATGCAAAATTGCAGGAAGATTGGCTCAGAAGATAAATCGTGAAGAGGTAACAAACAAACAAATAAACAAACTCACTTTCGCATTTATAATATTAGTTAGGATTTTTAAATGATTTAAGAAATGGAAAATGGATCGTAATCTAATCCGTCAAAGCGTCCAGCGCCTTGCTGCGTACTTGATGATATTATCAGATCATTTGGTTGGTGATTGGCTCTATTCATTCTAGAAGTAAAATAGAATGACAACTGTACATGTACAAATTCTAAAAAGTACTGCTAACTAATATTATAAATGCGAAAGTGAGTTTGTTTGTTTATTTGTTTGTAACCTCTTCACGCTCTAACTACCGAACTAATCTTCTTGAAATTTTGCATACACATAGTTATAAGTACAGCGAAGGACATAGGGTACCTTTCATCCCGGGAAAAGCACTGTTCCCGTGGGAAATTTACAAAATCAAAAATATCAAAATGCTCGGGCGACGCCGCGTAAGTAATGAAAACCGATGCCTTCTCATTAGTCACTGACATTTAAAAACAATCAACGTCATTCTACGAACGTTCCGTTCGATACGAAATTTCGAATTCCGGATTAAATGTAAAAACGGTTCACAGTGCTCGCCACAAGTCAATTACTATGAAATGGAAAACAATTACACCACTGTTCGTTCGCGGTCGGTTGAATAAAAGTGCCTACCTTTATTTATTTTCATTATATACGGTGGATTTCTTCCGAAATAAATAGTTTTTATTATATAATTGCTTTTTATTATATTATATTGCTGGCCTGTGGTGTGGCCCTAGAATAGCACCAACCCATCTCTTCCCGTGGGTGTCGTAAGAGGCGACTAAGGGATTTAAAACACCGGAGGATGGGCAGCAGCAGCATCTTTCCGCGTACTATGACATCACACTGCGATCGCCAACCCGCCTGCCAAGCGTGGCGATTACGGCAAAACCCCTATGGTTAATCCTTGGGGAGGCCAGCAGTGGACGTCTTTCGGCTGAGAGAGAGATAAAATTGCTATGGAGCGCAGTATTACAGGTATCAAACTCATCGACCGTGTTAGGAATACAACGCTGCGCTCCATAACAAAAGTCGTTGATGTTGGTAAGAAAGCATCCAGGTTAAAGTTGGATTGGGCGGGCCACGTCTGCCGTATGCACACAGAAAGATGGACTCAAAACCTAACACACTGGTTTCCATCCGATAGTATAGGAAGAGAGGGAGACCAAGAACGAGATGGTCTGATGATTTATAGGGATTCGATAAGAACTGGAAGGAAAAGACGAAGGACAGAGATGAGTGGAGAGAATTAGGGGAGGCTTTTGCCCAGCAGTGGGACATAAATAGCTAAAAGAAAAAAATATAATTAGTTTTGCTCAGAGTCAGTGTTAGAATTCATTCAAATGACAAGAGCAGTATAACCCGAGTCACTTGTTTAGTGTTCCGAAGTAAACATGATCTTGTCTGCCTCTCTTTCTGTTGTTCTATTCATAGTATGTCTACGTCAGGTAAATATTGCATTAGCCACAGAATTAAGACTAAAAATAAAAATAGAAGTGGCATCTGCTTCATTTATATGAAAACTAGCTGGCGCCCGCTGCTTCGCTCGCGTTAATCCTTTTCTTAGCGGATGCCTACGTCATAACATCTACCTGCATGCCAAATTTCAGCCCGATCCATCCAGTGGTTTGGGCTGTACAGTCGACCGCACCTCAAGTTACCCTGCATGATCTCTTATGCCGCGGCCGCAGAGTCGAATTTGCAATGAATTTGAGTAGGTTGATGTGCTGTTGACTGTACGTTGATAGATCACTATGTCAGTCAGTCAGACACCTTAGAGTTATATATATATATATATAGTATAGAATAGATATCTGTCACTCTGTCGCTGAATTAAAATTCTAACCTTTGTTAACGGTAGAACGCTACAAATGCGACAAAGCAGCGCAGTCTACATACTTGTGGCCTATGTTGGCGGCATAGAAATATATCTCGATATATTTCTATGGTTGGCGGCATTATCACATGTAATATTACCATTGTTGCGTGAAGCACGGGTGGCGTTACATCGCGTCACATTTGTCGCATTTGAAGTCCACGTTAGGACAGTTGAGTAGTGTGAGTGAGATAAAAAAGCTTCACAGTTCTAGATGCGGCTTATAGTCAAGCCACAGAATTAATATAAGTACTACGTACAGAAAAGACACTCCCTGCCCCTCCCACAATATGGCATCCCCCCGCACCCCCCACACTTCTCCCCGTTCTTGTGTGTTTTGGAACGATGACTATGAAAACGCACACATTGACGTGGATATACAGTTTCATTGGTAGTAGTAGTAGGTATATTTGACGTCCCGTTTCTATGAAGCGCCCACCCTGTGGCCTAGCGATGACAAAATATCACGTCAATGCCACTTCTATGTCTTATTCCAAATTCAGTGATACTAGCCATTGAAAGTTGTAACGTATTCCAAACATGTCATCTATTCATTAGACTGATGAGGGACGCGAGTTACAGCCCTTTGACTATCGGGGTAGATTTAGGGGTTGTTTATTAAGCACGCGTATCAATCTGGAACTAAATACAATTCCACGTACGTGACTATCTGAATACTAGGTTTTGCTTGTGCATATTTAAAGTTCGTTGTGGTGGGTAATTTGATTTTCTTTTTAATTGGCTTTAAAAAGGGGCTTTATAAATTTCGCCCATTAGCACGTTTGGTTTGTATTTGTGGTTATTAGAATTTTAAGGTCAGATCTAGAGAAATGATATTTTGTGATCGAGTCCACTTGGCTGGTTTATCGTAATGTGTGTATGTAAGTACGTATCAAATCTTGCGCGCTTAATTAGATAGAACTCTTTGAACAACATATTTGAAATTTAATACCTTTACAAATGAAAATTCATTCATCATCATCATGGAGGCCTCTGTTGAATCCATTCTCTCCTTCCATTCGTGGCGGTCTTTTGCCCGTCTCATCCAATCGTGGCTTTCGTGTCTTCGAATGTCATCAACCCATCGTTGTGGTGGTCGGCCTCTCCCACCAGGTGTCCACCCTGGGTCTCCATTCTAGGACTCGCCTGGTCCATCAGCTTCTTTACCTATTAAAATATACGTAACTATGATTTAAACGGGACTTAGCATGAATATTAAAATCTTGATGCTAGCCATAGTTAGGTATGTTTTTAATGCGCGAAAGTTTAATGCATTAACATGAGAAGCATGACCTTAGTGGCGCATGTAGTGATCGGCTCCTAACGAGGGAAGTCCACAACTTATTTATTGTTAGTAGGATATTTACCCTTCGAAACAGAATCTCAGTTCAATCAACCCCTATTCTAATCAGTCATTCCCTTTACGCCCTACAAGCCTCGAAATATTGTCCCAACCCTTTGAATATTAACAACGGAGCCCTATTTAGTGACGTTTAAATTATTAAACTACCTCTATATTGACGAACTGAATAGCAAATGCAGTGTGCACCCAGCCCAGGCTATGTGCCAAAAGAGCTATATACAATAGCTCAGTATTTTATTGTGATTTCATTAACACTTTTCGCCTCGTGGTACTTCTCCCGTGTGAATTTAAAAATAAAATATATATTGTGTTATTACAAGTTTTGATCTTTAACCGTGTACAAAATTTTGTCCAAATTCATTAGGGAGATTGACATGAATGTCCTACAAACTTCCATGTACCTAAACCTCTTCATAGGGTTTCATTTATGATCTAACATAACATCTATGACTGAAGGTAAGAACGGTTGAAGTTCCTACCATACAAATAATTTCTTTATTTATTTGTACATGCTTTCACACCTGCACTTCACGACAGTTAACTATAGCTAGTATTTTGATTTCTTAGACTGCACCACTGAAATCTATATATATATATATCACTCAAAGGTGACTGACTGACTGACATAGTGATCTATCAACGCACAGCCCAAACCCTAGACGGATCGGGCTGAAATTTGGCATGCAGGTAGATGTTATGACGTAGGCATCCGCTAAGAAAGGATTAACGCGAGCGAAGCCGCGGGAAAAAGATAGTTATCTATATTATTAAAATTGGAAGATGACTGATTTATTAGTATATCAACGTAGAGACGAAACCGCTAAATATTCAAACTTGAAATTTTGCAGAGAGATTCTCTAATAGCGTAAGTTTGCACTAAGAAAAGAATTTTAGTAAATCCACCCTTAAGGAGCTGAAATCGGTGAAAAACTAAATTCACACGGGCAAAATAAAAAGATAGTCAATGAGTAAGTAAATATAACCACAAAGCCAGTCAATGATAAAAAGTAAGTAGATATAACCACATTGACATTAAAAAGAAGCCTTTGCAACTAGTTAGAGTAAGGCAGGAATAATGCTGCATAATCGAGTTGCGTGACGTCGTGTTGTCAATGGCCCTGATTGAGCTCTGTAACGACGTTACCAGCAGACACTGATGAACTTTGCCGTACTCATAGCTACAATATACAGGCGAGAGCGAATTAGTGATGCTAAATAATGAGAAATAAGAACAACCTATTTTTATTTCGAAAAAGCTGGTCGAGGTATCCCGCGACCAACGAACTGGCAGCTTCTTTGGCCAAAGGCTAAGTATCGTCATACAACTTGGCAAGCAGCCAGCCTTTTAGGCACGTTGCCGCGGGGTTACACTCTTGAGGGGCTTTACAACTTGAATATTTTATTTTTGTATTCTTTAGTTTTTAATTTTAGTATTTTAAAATTATATTATCAGCGGGAGCGGCGCGGCGCGGCGCAGCGAACTTTAAAATCCCATTCGTAGCTCATAAACTGAATCTGACTCTAGTTAAAATAAGCGGGTCACTCACCTACAGTCGGCTGCAGAGAAAACTGACCCCCTGAGATAGGATTTGGTGAGGTAAGGAGGTCAGTTTTATTTGCCCCTGACTGTACACAGATTCTAACTCTTCAGAAGTCTATTTTCAAGGTGAGTGCGCGTGACGCGTGAATCTGAGTCACGAAGGTAATTTTTACATAAACCACTACTTGTTTCCAATTAAGGAAACCTTCGTAAGAAAGCCTGCGCTCTAGTTGATGATAGCTAGTGTGTAAAATGGACAATGCCATTAACTTAACGAAAAAAATCTTTTCCTTAGGAAATTACCTATGTGTGTAATTTCCTAAGGGAGCCGTAAGTCACCAAATAAGAAGCCGAAGAATAATTTAACTACCTAGAGTAATAAATCGTTACCGACTCACTTTTTATTCACAAAAAATGTGGTAAAAAATGCCGCAGCATGCAGCCATGAGCGAAGATGCGGCAAATCCACCAACTAACAGAATTGAAGGACATTTTTTACTATGACACAGCTGCTGCAAGAATCATCTATAAAAGATGTGCTGGCGAATAATGATGATGAGAAACCAACATTTTTTCTCGTAACTTGCACCAAACCTGATTTCGCCCTGTGCCTCAAACGTCACCGTCTGGAAAGTACGAACAAAGGTGAATTTGTTATCGAATAAAGCGAGATAGCTGACGCGACGATGATTCTATTACTGACGGTACTATGTTAATAGGAGTAGAGGAAGTTCGCGGGTTTGAATCCCCTTTTGCCATATTTACCCGTGCAGAGTTTGATTTAGATGTATTTTTAGAATTTTGTACCTAAGGGATGTCAGTGGGAAAATATTTTTATACGATATTATTTTAAGGCAGAGAGCTTATGTATTTTCTACTTGGTGTCTTATACTGTATTTACATGTTCTTATTTAAATTTTTCACAAATAAATATGATTTTTATAAGTTTGATTTGAAGATTGTTATAAATAATGTCTAGCAGTGGTAATAGCGGCGAATTTGCAATGTATTTGGGTAAGATAAGTTAATGAGATGCCTTTGAAGTACAATCTGAAGGAAATAATTTCTTTCGTTATTATATGGCTTGGCAGGGGCGAAAATTGTAGCAAGATGTACGTACATACCTAAACCTTCTCAAGAAATTTCCTATTCAGCAGTCAATATGACATAAAAATCCGAAATGATTGAGGAGGACATAAAACGCACTTACAGACACAAGGAATGATGACAGCAGCGAAGAGCGATTTAAATCCATCCATAGTTAAGATTATAATTCTAAACCGTCAATGAATAAATAAGTGAATTAGGTACGTAAGCATATTTTACGTCGAATTGGCTGAATAGGCTTGAAAGGCGTATACTATACACCCAAGCAAACATCTTTAATTATTCAGGTTAAATAGCAATTCGTTTCAAAACTTCTTAGTGTCGGTTCAGAATTAGGGTGTATAATTAATTTCATTTGGGCTTGCGGTCGCCTCCAGAGGTGGCTTGCTATTTTCCACTTGGTACTATTTTGTAACGAATAAAGAAGATGAATAAGTAGACCTAAGTAAAGATACTAACACTTTAGTGAGAGAAATACGACATTCCTTCTTTAAAACAATATTTGTGCCTTCAGGATGTTTCATAACTGGTTGAAAGAGCCCATGTTCAGTGAGGTGTTTTTCTTCTTCTTTATATACTAGTGAAGGTTAGCGATTAGCATGTTCAAGTCGTTCTGGTCCTTAGTTCTTCGAAACAACTCAACTGAGCCCGCTATCCGGTCCATTCTTGAATGTTCCATAACCAAGACGTTTTCCGTCCTCCGATCCTCTTTCCTGCGTCTTTGCTTATCATTATTCAGCTTCCAATTTCAATGGACCCTAGAAATATTAATCGGTGCTCTGAGAAGAATATCACTATGCAGAAGATGTCCAAAAATATAGTGGCAATAAGACACCCAAAGAAAGGTAGAGATTTTCTACATTTCAGAAACAATACAATAACAATTTATTTTATTGGATCGATGTCTAAAATGCAAAGTGGAGCAAACCACCCTTTCAGAGACACAAATGTGTAGGTCCAATACAAATGGCGAATCCACCGCAGTGATCAATTATAAAACAGAATTGGTTTGCGCACCCCTTTGTTTTATGGCGCTAATAATTTTAATCGGACTATACAGCTTATTGGCATATTTCGATCATTTTCATTCGGGCCATATGTTTGCCATTTTATTGATAAATGATCCTTGGGATTTGTGAAAAAAGCAAATTAGTCAATCTATTAAAACAAAAGAATTTTTATCATGCTTCTCGTATTTAAGGGTCCTTGTGGTTGGTTCTGTATTCGAAATGAAAATAACAAGTCCTTTGCCATTATCTTCTCCATTTCAGTACCTACTAGCTAATCGTCACATTATATGCTGGTTTTCTCCTAATATTTTCCTTCACTGGAAACAGAAGCAAGTGGTCTATCAAACTTATCATCCATGAGTGATCTACAAATACAAAAGGCACGAGTAGCATCCGAACCTTAGACCGGAGGCTTATCATCACAGTCGGGCGTCTTAACCACTCAACCACCACAGCTTCCAAATTACTTCAAAAGGTACTCTCAAAAGCTGTCTGAGATACGCGGGAAAATGCGCACCAACGCCACCTGGTTTTCGAAATATTTAAATTTAATTAATCCTCTTAATTTACTACAAGGAACTATCGGGACGTCTAAGAAGATTATAAACTTTGTAGACATGATTTTCTTGGTTGGTTTTGTATCGTAAGACGAACATCGCAACAAAGGGTACTTTTATCCCGAAAAGTCCAAGGGAGTAAGACCCCGGAGTTTGTTAAGTTATGTTCAAGGTACTATTTACAGACACGACTGACAACTCATATAGCCTATGTTACTCGGAGGAAAGCAAGGAATCTAAAAATACCTCACGCATCAAAATCTGTTAAGCCATTCAGGACTTATGGTGCAATAAAGAAACTTACATACATACAAACACACGTACATGACCCCTGAAAACATATCACTCCTTTTTTGTTTAGTCGTAAAAAAGATAGAGAAATGGACTCAACTTATTACTGAGTCTGAGGTTTAATTTTATATTTGACTTTGCACGAATTCAATTTAAATTTTATTTTTTATTTTGTATGCTAAATGGCGCAGCATAGAGCACTTATTCTTATATCCTATACACTTTGTACTACCTATGTCTGATGAAATAAATGAATTGATTGATTGATTGAGTATAATCTAAAAAGGACAAAGGAAATGTTGGGAAGATAATTTAAAACGTATAGACGGTAAATAACCGATTAGAATAGCGAAGGATGGACATAAGTGGAAGACCCTAGAGGAAGTCTATGCGAAAGGACAAGCTGGGAAATAAACTAAATTAACATAAACATTATATTATTAAAAAAACTTACTTACACAATAACTTTGTCATAAAAAATATACATAAAATACTCGTAATATACATTTACAGAGTTTTCTAAATCGCCTTTGAAGTCTTAAAAATCATGATAAACGTACTTACTTCGACTAGAATCTCAACACTATTACAAGAACAAATCAAGTGCCGACTAAGCTTCCCGTTATATATTCACGCTTTTGATCCTTAAAAGGAACAGAAGCGCGACACTCCTCTGAAAGCCTTTCAGAGCTTTGCGCGAATGGTCTCAAAAAAGCCACGTGTCTTTGAAATAGAAACGTTTCTTTGCAAGCTTGGATGTTGCGATTCTTCGGTTTACATCTTTCATGTCTTTTATTTTTAAGTCGTTTCGTTTGCTTCTTGTTACGTGGAAACGTAACATCGTCAAGAGCTTGGCTCTTCAATAGGAAGAAGAATCTTTAATAACTGGCAGAAATTCAACCCTGACTATACTCGATGAGAAGATTGCAGAAGTCAAAATTCCCTGTTTTTAGGAGTTAATAAAATCAAAGACAGTATGCGTCAAAGTTTATTACAAAAACAATAAAGCATAACGAGCAGTCATTCAAGCTAAAACTCATTAAATTGTTGTAAAATCATACTGAGGTCGCGAATACTGAGCCTATTTTAGCCTATTGTACGTTTGGCGTCATAAAACCAGGGTACATGAGAAAATTTCTTGACATCAGGGATGAGAAGAGAGGAATTCGAATGTAATAATTTAACACCACTTTCCAAACAGGGGAGGGGGGTGGTTTTTTACTATTAATCGTGAATACGGTCGTTTTGCAATATAATTATGCTAAGATAATCTAAATATATAATATAGAACTTCAGTAACGGAAACAGTAAAGGAAAAACTTCTAATAGGTACTGTAAATTTCAGTGATTAATTTTAAGTTTGAAAATAAATGAGGTGTATACTCATCCTTATTCACACAATTCAGCAGATATTTTGAGAAAATCAAATATTTTATTGCGAAGGAATCTGTTAATAGCCTCCCCTTAAATAGGAGCGATCAAACTCTGTCATGTTTTGGAAATACTTCGCAAACTCATAAACTTTACCAAGGTAGTAAAATTTTCCAATGACGTCTAAAACAAACCATCCTAATTTTTGATCTTTATGTGACAAGTTATAAAGTACAAGCTAATTTACAAGACGTTAATTAAGACGTACCTATATTTCATTTTTAAATGGACGTTTGTTTCAAAACTTGAGATATTGAGTTTCAATACTAAATTTTGCCTGTACTTGGGTGGGTAGTAGATCCTCGTACTCCTATAAACATTGCGAAGATTTGGATGCGTCTATCACTGTTGTGTAGAAAAATTTACCTTTATTAGGTACATAAATTTCGTCACTCCAGAGCAGAGCCAAACCAAAAACAAAAATTTTAATACACACTACACGGCATAGACAATTATAATTGTTATTGTACGAATTAATAATGTCTGTTTGGCCATCAGTAGAAGGATATTTAATATCTTGTGGAAATTCTCAGTTTATTGACGATATCTTTCTTAGGTGATCCTAAGGAAGGTATTATAACATACATTAGTCAGGTCTTTAGCTTATTAAAGGTCTCAGAACAGTAATATCATTACGGAAATCTGCCTCACATAATACCCAGTAAAATGTCCTTCATAAAATTCCACCATCTTTATTATCCACTCCATATGTGGGTCTCGTTACATTCTATTTACATCCCTTAAGAATTCACTAACATTTTGCTACAGTACAGAAAATGTTCAAAGCATAAGTTGGCCAACTGGTGAATTTAATGTTTTACTTTTTGGCATTTTTTAAACTGTGTCTAGGCAATTTTGGAAATATTGTCCTCTGGAGGTTTAAAATGTTTAATAAGCAACGCTATGTGAAGGCTTCACGCGTCGTTTTCTTTCAGGCCTTCAGACTTTTATGGGACGATTTTGTTACCGAAACGAAGATAAATTGAACTCGAGATTGTAATATTTTGGTTTGTGTGTTGCGTACCAATAAATTGGAAACTTGTAGGATCACTCATATGTATATCTTTCATAGAGCTAGGTACTTAGTTCTATGATATCTATCCCGTGATCCCGTCTGTCACATTCAAAGATTCTGTCCATAATGTTTGGTGCATTAAACAATTTTTACTTACACAATGCTCAGCTCAAGCATCACTTCCACAAATTTTGTAGCATAAATTACAACAATTATATCTAGTTTTTACACGACTGACCAAAAAAGGAGTGTTATATTTTCAGGGTTCATGTATGTAAGTATGTATGTAAGTTTCTTTATTCCACCATAAGTCCTGAACGGCTGAACAGATTTTGATATGAAAGGTATTTTTAGATTCCTTGCATTCCTCCGAGAGACATAGACTATGTGAGTTGTCAGTCGCGTTTTTTATTTTTTAATAATTAGCTTGTTAAAATAATGCCAATAGTTAAATCAAATTCAACCAATGTCAGTCTCTTGCCGCAAAACAAACAAATACGTCTGAAATTCTGAGAATCATAGAACCAAATTATCGTAACGACATAATTCTATTTAGTGTAATAGCTCCAGACACCAGTGTAATGTTACTTGGAATAATTATCTACTAGACAATCCCCTCAGACTAGACGGCTAGATAATATCTAGTCGTCTAGTCGGAGGGTCACATTGTAACAATCAATTTGATACTTTTAAACAAATAGCTTATGATACTAGTAATAATTAAAGGGTTTTAACTACTACCTATATAAAACATTGAGGCATTTCGGAAATAGCTGTAAAAATGTCTAATCTATCATTAATTTAAATGAAAGAGGATAAATTAAATTATTTTGTTTACTATTCATGTAAAAAAGTAATTTTAAGAAGCAATAGTTTTTAACTTTCTCTTGGGAAATTTCACTGTGTCTCAGAATTTAGACGTTTTAACATGCAGCCAGGGAGACCTGGATTACCTGAAATATTCTAGCAAGATAAACGATTCGACATCGTGTGGGAAATTCTTTTAATTCGATGTTGATTCCCACTGCGAATTTTTAACTCAACATAATATTACTTTATTATAGCATGCTGGAGTATTCTCGTGCAAAAATAATAAACAAGGAGCAACACGTATTTCATTCCAAAACACGCGCGAAAGTCCGTGTTGCTATAAGAGTATAAAAAAACGACATATAGAATCAAAAATACCATTATACATATCTACTTAAAATAATATGGCAGTTGCATCGTAAAATCTAATAAAAATAATATGGCAGTTGCATCTTAAAAAAATATTTCCAAAATCAAAAGAAAAAATGTTAACTGTTTTGCTGGCTGTACCAACGCATTCACATCGGAATGTAAAAGGTCGGTCGGCTAGTATTACACCAGATGAAGACATTATTTGATTGATTCCCTTTTGGTCTTTTCAGTTGATGGGTGACTAAAAAGATACTTTAAATGACTTACTTGACTTTATGGTCCAAAAGCCCCAGGTGGGGAAAGTCTATACCTCTAGTACTTCTCCATCGGGATCTGTCCTGGATCAGGCAATGCGCTTTGCCTCCGACGGCGACGGTGAGTCCGATTGCCTTCAGCTCCTCTTTTTGATTTTGTTTGTTTGCTTACTATGTATAATCTGTATTAAATTCTGTCTGTAATGTGTAATGAATATTCATAGAGTGCTGTCGACGATGTTAAGAATATTGCTGGCAACAACTGGAGTAGGATGGCCCAGGACAGAGAACGTTGGCGTGGACGGAAGGAGGCCTATACCCAGCAGTGGCCATGGAAGGCTGTTGATAATGATAAAATATAGAAACAAAACTATGACAACATTAATTGACCGAGCGAGCGAAGCGAGCGAAGGTCTCTAAATCGAGTTGGGGGCGAAACACATTGTTTGTATGTATGTATGTATGTATGTATGTATGTATGTATGTATGTATGTATGTATGTATGTTTGTACCGCGATAACAGCCGAACCGATGGTCCTATTTTGATGAAATTTGGTAGGCATGTAGGAAATATCAATAGAATTTTCAAGTTCGTTGGGCATCAAAATCGGTCCAGCCGTTTTTGAGATATTTCATTTTTTGTGAAAATAAATATTGTATTTTAATAGTCGCGAGGTCTACGTTCGCAGCGAACGACTAGTTATTTTAAATTTAAATCTGAAGGAAATATACATTTTTCTCACACTTCTCTGGTAATTAATTATAGTTTTTTGATTTCCTTTCAATAATTGACCGAGCGAGCGAAGCGAGCGAGGGCTATAATTCAAGTTGGAGCGAAAAACACATTGTTTGTATGTATGTATGTATGTTTGTTCCGCAATAACTCTCGAACCGTTGTTCCGATTTTGATGAAAGTTGGAATATATGTAGGGATGGTTAATAGAATTTTCAAGTTCGTTGGGCATCAAAATCGGTCCAGCCGTTTTTGAGATATTTAATTTTTTGTGAAAATAAATATTGTATTTTAATAGTCGCGAGGTCTACGTTCGCAGCGAACGACTAGTATTCTTAATAGGTACGAATGAAATAGTCGCAAAAGGAATACACTAGTTATCCTGAACGTGATCTTTCGCCATTTTGAGGTCAAGGGCCAGGCTATGCATGATGGGTCTATCTCTTATGATTGAGTTGCATTTTTTACCCGACTGCTCTAAGAAAGTACTTATGTTTTTTTTAGCCTGTATTACCCCACTGTTGGGCAAAGGACTGGTTTGCCATTCTTGTCTATTCAGTGCATGAGCTCTCCACTCCCTATCCGTCGTTATTTACAGAAAATCAGAGCGGATTTTTAAATGCGATTTAAATATGTATTTTAAGTGGGTTAAGCCTCAGAATAATATAAATCAATTCTAAAATAATTCCATAGACAGTTGCTCAAGTTACGACGTGAAGTTTGTCAGTATAGTGACGCCATCTATTAGAAATAGGCAGCAAACTTCTTGGTTGTCAAGTCCGAAGCTCCGCCTACTATAGATTTATCCAGAACCCCAACTACAGCGCTTGAGTTAGCACATTTTTTTTTTATTTAGTAGGTTCGCCAACTGACTGTGCAACACTCATGTTCAAGGATATATACATTTAAGATAAATCAAGTTGTCAGCATTCTAGGGGCGAACATAGCATGCACATTGATATGCTCACAGTTGATTAAAGTTAAATAAAAAAAAATAGTAAATTTAGATATTAAGTTACCAGTTTGTGTAAAAATACTTTTTAATCATATTGGCCGATGTAATGAAAAGGTCAACTTCATTGGATATATATACGGAATATATGTATATTTTTTGTATATTTTAAATAAAAGTATTTGTTAACGGTTAACATCTAATAATAGAAGTTTATTGAAGAAAACCCCCAATCCTGCACAATAATACTTCATCAATTTATCATTAAGTACATTGGCCTGTGTCCAGAACCTTCCAGCAACTTTGAGGATAATAACAGATCGTCTAGTTGGCTGATATCCTTCTCGCATGATAAATATTTCGAAGCATTGATATAATCTGACTTAGCTCTACATACATCTAATAACTTACAAACTTGTATTCTCATAAGCAGCCAATAGAAAATCAAGATTAACCATCTTTCTCAAGTATATTAGCAACGCATTATAATTCGGCAGTAGAGTCTCCAATATAACTCTAAATTTTCATAATAACTTATCTTTTTAAAATTACAAATGTCTTACAAAATTTATCACATCGCAGGTTTTTTCTCAAAATATACCATTATTCTTCTCCAACATAAGTAAGACTTCATACAACAATTCAACTATTATGAAGTGTGCATGCCATAAAAGTGTAGTAATAAAGTATGCGCCTTAACCACAAGGCTCGGGTCTTAGTTTAAGCGATTTACCTGTGACAAAAATAAGTCAGCTGTGTGACAAAAGTAAGCTGTCTTGAGACGCCCGATATATGTAAAATGATAATAAAATTAAATGAGCATATACCTAGCTCCTCAGTAATTAAAAAAAAAATTGTTAGCTGTCTTGGGATGCCCGGCAGATGAAATTGAGTATCGTGGCAAAACGTATCATGCCATTTCCGTCATGGCATTCAAATTGCACTTTACTGCAAAGCCGCGCCAATAGATGTTTTACATTTACAAGCTACTTAGTTAAAAAAATAATAAAAAACACGTCTGATAACTTACGTAGCCTATGTCACTCTATGAATCTAAAAATACCTCTCACATCAAAATCTGTTAAGCCGTTCAGGACTTATGGTGGAATAAAGAAACTTACATACATACATACATGAACTATGAAAACACTCCTTTTTTGGTCAGTCGTGTAAATACATACATACATACATGAACTATGAAAACATAACACTCCTTTTTTGGTTAGTCGTGTAAAAAAAAATATTTATCGATATATTTTATCGACTGGCTACTTATTTGGCTTCACTTGACAACTGTTGTTACTTGCTAATGATGATACACAATTAAATAAGTAAAACCACAGCCTTATTAAAAATTCTCCAGTGCATATTTTAAAACTGTTAGTTTTGTGAGGTTAAATTATGTTCTTAAAATATACGGCAAGCAAGCTTACGGTCCATTTATCATCGGCCAGTTTTATGGTTTTATGAAAACGAGAATTTCTTTGGGTATGAATTTGTTTTCTCTGTTAAAAAAATAATAATATGATTTTAGTTGAAGTTAACTCTTCGTAATTAGGGTCAGTTGAAAACATAGTCATCGGAATGATCAAGGTACCTCTATATAAAATTCTGCCGTAAAAAAGTTAGCTGTGCTTTGCCTGTCAGCTCAGTCTGTAAAGACTGAGCTGACAGGCAAAGCACAGCCAAAACGATATACTATATAAGCGTAGGAAGCTGAAATTTTGCATGTAGGTTCCTTGAAAGGTGTAGAGGAGTACTAAGAGAGGATTTCCCGAAATTATCACAGGAACGAAGTCCCAGGTCCATGCTATAGTACTTATAAAAACAATTCATTTTTCCAAAATTGATTACAAAGGGAAGGTCTACAAGACTGGGGTCCGGCCTGCGCTTATCTATGGTGCTGAATGCTGGCCCATTAAAAAGTCCATACCACCAAGTTGCACACGACCGAAATGAAGATGCTGAGATGGGCGGGAGGTGTCAGTCTCTTAGACAAGGTCCGAAACAAGCACATCAGAGGGAGTTTCAGAGTCACGCCCATAGAAGATAAGCTATCTGAAACGCGTCTACGCTGGTATGGACACGTGATGAGAAGGCCAGAACACCATATGACCAGAAAAGTCCTCAACATAGACGCCAGTAGAAGAAAACCAGGTCGACCCCTTCAAACCTGGATATCCGTCATAAACAATGACCTGAAAAAAGCTCGAGCCGACACAGCGACGACCCAAAACCGCACCACCTGGCGGAGAATGACGAGGAGAGCCGACCCCAAATGAAACGGGAGAAGGCTAGGCAAAGAGAGAGAGAGAGATTACAGCGCGGTTTCCTCACGATGTTTTTCTACGCCGGAAGCAAGTGGTGATCTATGAAAACTACCATATATACATACATGAGTCAGATTGGTATACGAAGTGGACGATCAGGTTTGAGTGGAATTCGAATCTGGGACTTTATGACCCACCTTTGACCGGGTTTTTTGTGAATATTTTATGGTGTAAAAACTAAAAAAAACAACAAGGGGAAAGAAGATACTTCTTATTTTGCGTCCTTTATATATTTTACTTGCAAAAAATTACAATAAGCCATTAAGCTGAGGCTCGTTACGAATAAAGGCGCCGTCCTCACCTTTCTACTAACCACATGCCAAGGAATTAGAAACAAACTGGAAATGTGTAAGATAAAAATTTCTTTGATCGCGATTTGGGAGATTTTCCGAGATACAAATAAAAAAAAAAATAGTTCCAGATGACTTCATAGATGGCAAAAATGCACGGGATTGGCATTTTTTTGAAATAAAACCTTATAAAAAAACATCTAACTACAAAGTATCAATATTGTGATTTGTACAACTGTCAAACTGTTAGGTGATTTTTTTGTTTGCCTCTGATTGACAAGAAAAAGCGCACAATATAGGTAAAGCCATTATTACGACTCGGCTTTCATAAAACGCCATCTGTTGAGACATTTTAGTACTAATGTTTTCTCTTAATTTAACAGTCAGAAAATCAATTGACAATTTAATATCTTATCAATGAGTATCGCATTCAAATATTTCACCAGATGTCAACGCCTACGAGTAAGGGCAGATATCTGTCAGATGGTACATCGCTGTCAATATCAGTGTGTCAAATTCAAATTGTGCCACTGATATGACCATATTCGCCAGTAGCGCCAACTAGTGACCGTAAATACGACTACTACGAAAGTTAATTTTATACGTGGCTTCAGTTCCTTTTTATTATGATAAGCATGATCTAAGGTTCTTCCATAATGGGCTTTCAACGAGAAATTTCTCAACACAGTACAGTACAGTAAACTGCACTGACATGACAGTTTTAATGCACTAGCTTAGGCCCGCGAACTTCGTTCGCGCGTAATTTACTAATGTTTATATCTCTGATTCTAAGCGACGTATCGAGAGGAAACTTACACTAGATTTTAAGTTAGACCTTCTACAATACAATAGTGAAAACCGCATCAAATTTGGTCCATAAGTTTTTGCGTGATGCGCGTACAAACATACAGACAGAAAGACAAACAGAAAATCTAAAAACATGGTTTAGGCTTCTATTGGCCCTATGAAGACTCCTCATAGTTTTTTTTCTTAAATATCTCCTATGTACAGACACAGACCAGTTATAGTTTTATTATATGTATTGACTAGCTATTGCCCGCGGCTTCGCCCGCGTGAGTTTCGCTTAGACGAAAAGTCTTTTTGTGTTCCAAACTGTTTCAGATATTTCGGATCTTCGATTTTTATACGTCTACAGAAAATGCTCATCAGATTAATCAAGTTTTGCTAAGGCGCCATTTCCATATATGTTATAGTATAGCTGGTCTCTTGGAGTTATTCATCAGATGTTCCTGATCTTCAATTTTTATACGTCAGCAGAAAATGCTCATCAGGTTAAACGATTTTTGCTAAGGCGCCATTTCCATATATGTAATAGTGTAGCTGGTCTCTTGCAGTTCTTCATCAGATGTTCCAGATCTTCAATTTTTATACGTCAGCAGAAAATGCTCATCAGGTTGGACGACTTTTGTTAAGGCACCATATCCATATTTCTTATAGTTTAGCTGTTCTGCTATGGTTCTTCATCAGGTGTTCCAGTTTTCAAAATCAATTATAGCCTACTAGCTTTCGCCCGCGGCTTCGCCCGCGTGAGTTTCCCACGGGAACAGTGCCTTTTCCCGGGATGAAAGGTACCCTATGTCCTTCTCCGTACTTCCAGCTATGTGTATGCGAAATTTCAGGAAGATTGGTTCAGTAGATAAAGCGTGAAGAGGTAACAAACAAACAAACAAACAAACAAACAAACAAACAAACAAACAAACTCACTTTCGCATTTATAATATTAGTTAGGATATGTTGCCCAGGCTTAATAGCTATACAACAAAAAAAGTTTCATTCAAATCCGTCCAGTAGTTTTTGCGTGAAACGCGTACATACATACATACAGACAGACAGACAGACGGACAGACATACAGACAGACAGACAAGAAATTCAAAAAAATTTTTTTGCTTTCTATTGTTATTTTTAAGTGTCCCTCTATCCATTTTAGTCAAAAATACTAAATGTACAGACAAAATATTTTTACTGTTTTATTATATGTATAGATTATGATGATGATTTATCGTCCCAAGATCTCTCTGGTGTCAAAATTAAATTTCTGAAAAAAAAGATTTAAAATAAAAGTAACGTATCCATTTAAATAATATGTCTATGTAAAATAATGGCTGACCTAATGGTTGAAGTGTAGAGACGTAGTAAATATAGTCGTTAGCATTTATTCCTATAATGGCTTTATTATGATGGTGATCTTGCTAATGGCTAGGCGAGGCTCGCGGCTCGTGTGAAATGCAGACAGGTTTTTGACCGTTTCGATTTCTTGTTTTGATGAAAAAAACTTTTTTACCATTTTTAGTACCTATACTAGCTGCGCCACGGGGCTCTGGTTCCGTAGGAATTTCAGACTAAAAATAACCGTATGAGTAATGTCAGGTTTCATTCTACCGGTGTAACAAATTTTGTCGAAATCGGTCTAGTAGTTTTTGCGTGAATGAAAAAAAAAAAAAACAAACATACAAATATGTAGAAAATTGGATTTACTCTTGATACATTTTGTAATACATTATTAGTAGGGGAACGAACATGCGTTTTGCCTGATGGTAAGCAATCAAAGGCAGTCCATGGATACCAGCAACTCTAAAAAGGTCACTGAAGCGTTGCCGACTCTTTGAGAAAGCGACAAGCTCTTTTCTTAAAGGTACAAATGTCGAATCAATTTTTTCCCTTTATTTTAAGTTGGCTATTATGTCTTTAAATATATATACATTTAACACTAAATACTAAAATATAACTTAAAAAGAAACTAAAACTTAATAAAAAATAAAAAAAAATCCTAATAAATTACAACTATAGGTAGAAAATATCCCGCAGATCATTGCCCCGCGGAAGCGTGCCCAGGAGGCTGCCAGCATTGCCACGCTGGATGGCAATGCTTATTCTTTGAGAAAAGAACTCACCAGCCCTCTGGTCACACGACACCTCGATCAGCTTTTTGCTCAAAAAACTAAAAAGTTTATGAGCAGAGGGACCCCACGGGCCTAATGTTTCCACACCAAAAGGCTCAAATATGTATGCCTCACCTAGGCATGCATATTTGCGCCGTTTGAGCGACTCGGCCGCAGCCGCCGCCGCCCCAGCCTTGACACTGGTGCCGTGGAGGTGGGAAGATGCCAAGGTGTCGACACATGTAGCGTCCCACACCAAGGGTCTCCCCAGTAATAAAAGTAGCATCAGTCTCTCATAATAGCCAACTTAAATAAAAAATATTTTATCTTTATTTTTATATAAAAGGAAATTTATGATGCATTACGATATTCGAATTTATCTACAAATAAAAAAAAATATCATTAAACGGTTATTCTCACCGTCCGATGATACGAGTAACTGTGGTGATATATTTATTTCAAATTATGCAATTTGTACTCAATACTCATAAAGCACTTTTACAGTTTACCGCTTTGAGATTGATCAATAAATACTCGGCAGTTATTGAGTAAGTATAAAAAGTGGAGGAATACGTAATTGCTTCATCGGATGGACGCTCAATATCGGTAATAATAAGTTCTGAAGTAAACCCGTGTCCACAATGAAAGTAGGTACTTAACATAAGTTACTTTTAGGCGTCGAGTGTCAGGGTTGAAGATTTCTTCACACATAGAGTAATCATTTTTTTCCATTCAATGTGGCAACTTCGCCAAATCTAATCCTTTGTGTGATAAAGCAGCCCTCTTGTCACCAGCGAAGAATACAGTCGTGAAGACATTCCTTCAAGAATCACCACGCATTGAGGCCACAAGACCCATTTTATTTTTATTAGGGTTCCGTACAAAAATGAAAAAACGGAACCCTTATAGGATCACTCGTGTCGTGCGTTTGTATATCTGTCTCTCCATCAGTCTGTCACAGCCAATTTTCTCTATCTCAAAGTAAATAAGGGTCATTTCGGGGGACAAATGATCTCAAATATATTTTTGTTATTATTGTAAAATAAATAGTTTTGATTTTATCCATGAAAAGAGACAAAATTGACCATTGACCGCGCCTGATCTCCGAAACTACAGAGCCTAAAATTTTGAAAAAAATACAAGATATAGTTCATTGCCTGTAGATTACAGGAAAACCTCTCCACGCGACTGTAACTCGCACTTGGCCGGTTTTTTTCCAGAAATTTTCACTCCATGTGTGCAAGCCCTAACAACAAATTGGTTGGGTGCGAGATGTGCGCGGCAATTTGCACGGGCATTCTTCAATCCTATTAAAGTTCTGAGTATCCTATAGTTTTATGTCTCATGTTACGATGGCTTGAGCTTTCAATATGTAGTTGTAAGTTTTTATGAATATTTTTATATCGATGAAATGAATATGCTTGATGATTACCTATTTTTAGTTTTACTGCTTTGCATTTGAGGTATTATGTCCAACATTCTCTCTCTTTAGTTTTATTTCCTCATGACTGAGGGTCGTGGTCTCTTGGCAATATAAATGGAGTGGTTTGCCATTGCCTTCTCCATTTCACACACTAGCTGATAATCATCAACCAGAGTGCAGGTTTCCTCACGATGTTTTCCTTCACCGGAAGCAAGTGGTGGTCGATGAAAACTATTATAGGTATATGAGTCAGATTGGTATACAAACTCATGTAGCCCGGGCAGGATTCGAACCTGGGATTTTGCATCCACAGGCGGGCGCCCTACCACTCGGCCACCACCGCTTCAATCATTCCTATCAACATTACCTATCATCATTTCAGTCACATCCAATTTGTTTCTCCACACATACACACACAATGTTTATCCATATACTTTTAACCAGCTGCGCCCCGGGGCTTTGCGCGTGTGGGAATTACTGGATAAAAAGTATCTACCTATAATATGTGCTATTTAAATTACTGGGCGTAGGAAGTTGAAATTTGTCATGTAGGTTCCTTAGGGAATGTATTATTATGATTACATTATTATAATTACTAATGTTAGTAATTGGGTGTACACTAGTGTACCAAAATCCCCACGGGAACAAAGTCCCGGGACTCCGGCCCATCCTAGTATAATTATGGTTATTCAACTAAATCAAATAAACTGTTATGATTATGGTTACTTAATAAAACACAAACAGGATTGTGTAAACATCTCGTCTTAAATGGCAGTTATCACGACGTCGCAGCCCCCGGCGAGTATTTGTACCAATTTCCACTAGGAAGAGCTGCCACTTAAGTAAATAATGCTCGCATATGTGAACACTTTAATCGCATGTTCTAGACAGAGTTAAAAATGTTTTTAGAAATGTCATTCATGAAAAAGTTTTTTTTTTTTCTTAAATTTCATTATTGTCTCTTGTATTTTATCGTCGCGGTGGTGCAAAAATACCCGTGCAATGAACCGTTGAAGAGTTCCATCGTCGAGTCCTTCTGATCCTGAGTACATCAGGTTTGATTACCAGAATAATATATGTTGTAGTTAAATAAAAGCTTATCAGAAATGATCGGGCTTTACAGTATATCTATCTAGATCTACTCTTTCCACGAAATCTCTCCTATTTATTGCAGAAAATCAAATAGAAAAATGTTACACATAAAAACTAAAGAAAGTGTATCGAATTGGACTATTAAGGTTGATTACCGACAGAATTTTGGGCACTACTTAAATAAAAGCTTGCATGCTTGACTGTTAAGCTATTCCATTGTTTTTATCTAAAGTATTAAAAATTCGTACGCTGGTAAAACTACAGCATAATTATGAAGGATTTGTGTAAGGGTAACACTAGGTGGACAGCGCCTATTAGGCAACTGCGGAGACGCTGGGACAACTCACGCTCTCTCGAAACGCGGTGGAAAAAAGATGGCTTCGTAGCTGATGTTTTTATTTTATACTAGCCGCGCCCCGGGGCTTCGCTCCCGTGGGAATTTCGGGATAAAAAGTACCCTATGTGTTATTCCCGGTATTTGTCTACCTGTATACCAAATTTCATCGAAATCCGTCCAGTAGATTTTGCGTGATGGAGTAACAAACATATTCACAAAATTCACATCCAAACTTTCGAATTAGTAGGAAGTAAGATTTAACATTAGATGAACTACCTACGTCCCAAAGCTTCATTCCCGATGTCTTCATCTGTCTATTTTATCAAGTCTATGCATTAACAACTCTATGGACGCCAACAACGGATATTATATTCTTGAGGAACTTTGATGGTATTCTGTTAGTGTAAGTAATGCCAGTTATTGAAGTTATCTGAGCTACGAACGCCTAGGATGCTATGCTTACTAGGTACCTATACTAAACTACAGTTTTGTCGCTTCGACTGTTGAAAACAAGAAACTTACCTATCATAAGGTCTATTTTTATTTGATAGAGTTTCAACAACAACAAGAATACTTTATTTGCACATAAGTAATTACATGTTATAGATACATAAAGTAACTTTTGAAACTAAAAAAAAGAGAGGAAGATGCGCAAAAGGCGGCCTTATTGCTGTAAGAAATTCATTATACTGAAACATTTTCATTTCGTAGAAATCGACCTTATGATAGGTAACCAGTTACTTGTTTTCAACTTTGAGCAGTCGCAGCTGTTTATACACATTCTGATACATTTGAATGCATTTTTAGGATTCCTTATTTGAAAAGGAGAAAAGGAAACAATTATAGGAGTCGTTGTAAATTATCAAGAACTGTTTTCTCAAAAATGCGTAGAGATATAAAGTCTAAAATAAAAGATATTGACCATTCTCAAAATAGCTAGACAGACAGATGTGCCAATTTTGATGTATCCATTTACGTCTGTACGGAACTCTCGGTGTGCGAGTCATACTCTTATTTGGGCGACATTTTTACAATTTAACTTTATTAAAATATAATATCAAAAGTAGTAGCTCCACTTTCATTTATTTATGATTATTTATTTTTCGATACCCCAAAAATCATTGAAATAAAAATGGCAGATAAAGTTGAAATATTGTTGGTTCAGACCGTATTGGTTATAATTTAACAAAAACGCGTTAAGCCGACCGTGACGATATTGATAGCGTGGTATTTCAGAGTACAGGATAAAAAACAAACAAACAGAAGGTAGACTCGTTCTACTCACTTTCCTACTATTTATCTCGAAAATCCAATTAAAACCCTAACTAAATTAATTTTATTTTTTTACCAAGGCAACATTCTCAGTGCTATACAAAATTAGTGCATCTCAACTCTTCCGTAGTACGAAATTAACTAGTAGTCATTTAAGTCTCCAATGCCATACTAAACTAGCCAATATCTTTAGCGTAACATAAAAAAGGGAACTGGGGTTTCTTGATCATAAGCGATGGGCTAGCAACCTGTCTGATCGAAATATAAATATTATCTGAATGTCCATTCAATCAATAAACCTGCTATTCAGCTATGCGTGGCATTTGATTCTCAGGACTCTAAGGCCACGCCTGGCTCTCCAATCTAGGTTCTGTCTACTCCGTAAGGGATATAGACGTGAAGTGTACTGTATCTTAAAATTAACAAAAATGTTAATGTTTGTAATTTTGTTACTTTTTGTTTGTGTCATATTAAGTAGGTACCTAAATTAGCAAATAAAATAATGTGATTTCAATTAATTCCATTATGAACTAGGTAATTACAATGTCTTGTCACCAATAATTAAAGTTAAAAAAAAATTGACGTGCAATAGCTATCTAAGGACATTGTCTTTAGAAAATCAAAAATTTCAAACTTATTACAAAGTTAAAAAAAATTGGCGTGCAATATCTATCTAAAGACATTGTCTTTAGAAAGTCAAAAATTTCAAACATTTATATTAAAGGCATATTTCTGTTTATTCTACACGTACTATGACAACCTGACAACAGTAGCCGTTTGGTCGATAAACTGCTATGTGATGTGCTGAGCCGCGCAATGTGTTTGGGAGATTGGTTTTAATATAGAAAATAGTGTTTCAATATGAAAACAAGTTAAATTGTTGACTGGTATAAAATATTGACGTGTGAGTATTTTTAAAAACTGCGGTTATTTACCAATATGCATAAAATTTAACTACAACTTCAAGCGATTGAGATTTATAATAATAATTCTATCAGTATCTGGTAAATGTAAATAGTTCATCAACTACTTACTTGTGGAACTTATGCGACAAGTTTTAATAATTTAACCTGATACATCGTTATCATCATATCTATCTCATTTAAAGTTTCCTATTTTTTTTTTAAATTTTGATTCTAATTTAACAAAAATGTCAAACAAAACCTACAACGATTTGCTCTGCGCTACATCGGAGCTGCTAGTTGAAGCAACACAAGCTGACGAAGCTATATTCCAGACTGGTTCAGCTGAAAGAACAGCTATACAACCGCTCCTTTCAGAAATAAGGATACGGTATACTGTACTGTTAGAGAAGCTAGACACAGTCTACGATCAGCTGATTCAGCCACAGAAAAGGATTATAGTTAAAAGGCTCCTTGAGGCGTGTTTGGGGAGGTTGATAGAAATCAAGCATGATTTGGTGGAGTTACATCTATCGGATTTCACGTTCGATGATGATGAGGTAAGTATATGTTTTTTTCTTCTTGTCTAACATAAAATATTTTGACTTACCTTACGCGCATCTTACATGCAGTATTTGCTGCGCGTTTTGGTCATGTCGATATTATTATAATTAGTCATGTCGATATTATTATAATTTAACTTATTTAACTGAGCCATGTTGCAACGAACAAACGTTACTGCTTTGTGTGTATATCTAGAGAGTTAATCTATAGTAATACACATTTATTTGTTGTGCCTTTCAGAGGAACTACCAGTTTGATTTGTGTACAGGCACTATAAAAAAAAATTCTGGAGCTTGCAGGAAAAATGTTCTGCTATATGGTTTGGTTGATGTCTACTGCTATATGTGGTTCTAATTCCAGGCTCTAGAAAAGCTACAAGTAACTCCGTTTGAAGCCGAGCCGGTGATCCCTCAATTCTTTGTCAGAGAGAGACAAGAGGAGGTCGAAAGTCGCAGGCAGTTTGTTCTAGAGACGCTGAGGAAACTTGGACATGAACCTGTCAAGCCTGAACCTTTGGTTCTGACTGAACAACAAGCTGTTCTTATAATACAGAGTCATGAGAGAGCGAGGCAAGGAAGACTGAGGTAGGTATCTATAACATGATCATTTTTGGTAAAAGTAGATAGAAAAAACTATTTTCACACAGTTAATTAAATTGTATGTAATAAATGGTGCCAATTCAAAGAAAATAACTTAAATATAACCTGATAGTTCATAGTTATTTATTCACAAACAATGGATATTGTGTCGGAAATACATAAAATACAACATACTTAATTAACAATTTAAAATGACATTATTAACAATTTGTTAATAAATAATAAACAATTTGATATTAAATTTAAAAATTCAATTAAATTAGACATGCTGGTTTTTTGTAAGTTAAAATATTAAACTTCAAAATCCAATAATACTTTTATTAAATAAAATATTTATTGTTATTCATAGAGGACAGTTCATGAAGGAAATTCGGCTTCTAAAAGAGAAAGGCAGAGATCAGAGAGGAGAAATGTCAGCGTCAGCAGCAACTGCGATCCAAAAAGTGTGGAGAGGTTTTCTCGCAAGAAGAGAAACTAAGAAACGGACGAGAGATGAGCAACTTTTTGATAGGAATGGAGCTGCCGCCGTATTCTGTGTCAATGGAAATTAAGAAAGCAGAAGAGGTATTAATTAATAAAATAATATAATATTATATTTAATAAAATTATCTTAATGAAATATTAGGTAGGTAACTGATATATTGAGATACTAAATAAGGCATAATACTTTAAGATCAAAGAATACAGAAGAAACCTACAATTGGAAAGGAAAAAAGAATATGAAGAGGCTTTAACAATAATTGAAGATCAACTAAGAACTCAAAATGAATCAAAGATCAATGAGCAAATTGGTGATGAATTGAGGAGATGGATATCAGAGTACTACGAAAGAACTGGAAGTTTACCAGAGTTTCCTTCGGAGGAAGGAGGTGGTAGTCGAGCAATGTATAGCAGACAAGGTATTGTTGAATATGTTTCTTACATCTTTCAAATTTTATTGTTGTGATAAACCATAGATTTAATTAGACCTATGTCAGCAACTTTATTCATGAATCACTATATTCTGTGTGTTTGGTCACTGTTTTTCTAAATTTTAATAGGGACTGGGATGGGCAGTGATCTTAGCAAATCATCTCCCGTCTCATCCAAGGGATCAAAGAGAAGCAAAGAGAGTAAAGAGAAGAAGAATGGTAATGGTGAAGACAATAAAGGAAAAGAAGAAGAAGAAAATATTGAAATGTTTAAATGTAGTACATCAGCGTTTTTGCAAGATATTGCTAATACAAACGAAGAGTAAGTTTGTTTTTACGTTAAAATTATATCAATTTGCTGATACCTATATGTCCCGGACTATAATATTTTTTTGTATTCAACAGATTTGAAGATATATGGAAATTCAAAGACAATGACGATCCTCATGACAGATATTATAAAGATGTAATTGAAAGAGATAAAATGGTCAAAATTGAACAAGAAATAAGAAATGATGTTGATGAACTGATGAGGAGTGAATTAGAATTACTACAGGCAGCTTACGATAGGGATAGAGCATTCAAAGGTAAAAAGGGAAAGAAACCACAAAAAGTAAGTAAAAATTAAAAGTATCTTGGATCGAAAATTGATATCATACTAATTTTGTTAAAAAAACGAGTTTTTTTTTTTCATTTTAGGCACGCCGCGGAGGTAAAAAGAGTAAGAAGAAGAAAGAAAAAGATTTAACTCCAGATCGGACAACTGAATCGCTTTTTGAAGAGCTTGTAACAAACGGCATTATACGTCCATATCCTATAGTAAAAATAGATGATTATATTGGAGAAAAATGTTATGTTGGTTCCGAAATGAGAAAACAGGGTCTTGAGCCAACTCCATGTCTTGGTGATATAAGACAGCTGATTAAAGAATTTTGTATACTGCCACTTGGGTCTGAACATGTAAGAAATAATGCACCTTTGGTCAGATCCGTTTTAATATCAGGCAAGTTATAAGAATATAATTGTTTATCTATACTTATTACTATAAAAAAATCGATGATAATATTGTACGTTTTGTAAAGGTCCTTCAGGCAGTGGCAAGAAAATGTTGGTGCATTCGATATGCAGTGAACTTGGAGCTGTTTTATTTGACCTTACTCCTGCAAATATCGTTGGCAAATACCCTGGAAAAACTGGACTAATAATGTTGATACATTTAGTCATGAAAGTATCAAGACTATTGCAGCCATCCGTTATATGGATGGATGATGCGGAAAAGCCGTTTGTGAAGAAAATACCAAAAACAGATAAAACCGATCCAAAAAGACTGAAAAAAGATTTGGTGAAGATAATAAAAGGTATGCAAACACAACTTAGAAAATAAGCAGTAAGTACAAAAAATCTATGTCGAAACTATTTATTTTTCAGGTATATACCCCGATGATCGGGTTGTATTTATAGGCACATCAAGGAATCCTTGGGATGCTGAACAAAAACTTCTGTACCAATGTTACAACAAAATGATACTGATCCCGAGACCTGACTACGGAAGTATATCCTTGTTTTGGAGGAGCAAACTCCATAGAGCTGGAGCTCTGTCTCCAAGGTTAGACATATCATGCTTGGCCAGGGTTTCCGATTCTTACACGATTGGTAAGTAGAATTAGTTTACTAGATAATTATTAGTATATATATCTATAAAATGTAATAGTGGCAGCAGTAATTATAATAGTTTATCAAGTTTTTTATTAGAAGTAAGAAAATTGGTAAGGTATTGAATATGAGCATAATTGTCATAATTTTATTAAGAGCATCAGATTATTACTCATCTTCCTAGTTGATTTCAAATTGATAATAGAAGTATTTGTTTCAGGCACCCTTCTAGCTGCCCTTGATACAGTATTGACTACGAAGAGACGTTTACAACTGCGTATCAGGGCACTGACTTCCCATGAAGTGGCTGTCCAGCTGAGTTCCAGAGAACCAGTATATGCTGAACAGGTCTTATTACTTTTAGATCATTTCTAATATTAATCGTCTAGTACATATTGGCATTACATTTTCATCTTTCTATTTAAGAGTTTAACTCTTATCGGCGCCATTACGTGGAATAAAATACACGCAACGACTATTTTGGAAATAATTCACAGTGGAGAATTTTACTAGGAAGCATGGTAGAAGGCAATTTCACCATTCTCATCTCTCTACTTTTGACACGTAGGGCAACGAGCTATTTTAGTCTGTTCAAGTCCCATAATGAAGGCATATACATTTTGAAAGAAGAAAGATTTGATAAAAGACATTTGACCAGACAACAAATAATAAAGAAGCATCTTTGATCCAATGTCAATTTTCAGGACGCAGCAGCAGAGACTTGGTGGTACAAAACACCGATGGAGAAGCGAAGACAGAAGGCAATTCAAAGACTGGAGGAGTTACAACAACAGGGTGCTGAAGAGAATGCTGCGTAGATATAATACAGTCCACTTTATGCTAAGAAACTGCCTTTTTTATGATTTTTAAGATTTTAGGCTCAGGGTAACATAGATATAAATATGTGTCCATAGGCAGCGGTGACACCTTTCCATCAGGTGGATCGTATATCTGTTTGAAGTTATATGAAACAGTATAATACCGTCACTAATATTATTTTTATAATAGAACTGATATTTAGATTTTAGATTTCTTTATTTCTGAATTCACAGCGTTACAGAGTTAACTTATATACTAAAAATTACATTTTAAGTAAGGCCAATAACGAATTCACTAATAAATCAGTACGTAGCGATTAAAAAAACGATACAAGTGGTACGTATACCACCCAAAAGGATGTTCCATAACGCGTAGACATCTAGATATTTCTAGAGTCAGGTGTTTTCAAGTTAAGTATAACTTAATTATAAGTATACCTACACATGTAGTTTTTTAAGATATTTAATTTAGTGAATTTTTAAGCTATTTATGTTCCTCAACTGGGTAAATGGTTGCTATTTAAATTATATAATATATAATAAATGAAAGATATAGGTAGCTACCTACGTATTTCTTTATCATAGGAATGATTTTTTTATTAATGTCCAAATAATGTTTATAAAGCTATCACAACTAAATAGTGATTAAGGTGTGTTTTTAAACAAGTAATTATATTTTTGTATTTTTATAAGAATAAAGCTAGAATAATTATCCCATACAAATAAACATGGAAATCCAAACCTGATGTTTACTGACTTGCCTTTCTATCCTAATCCTTACTATAACTGTAATTTACCTCCACTGCTTAATCTTAAAACTCGGCTGAAAAAGGTATCACAGAATCTTCCACTAAAGCTATCTAAAAAAAATCTTTCCAAGAAGCTTCCCCCTTATAAAAGGGATTCAGAGAGACCCCACCTGCCAGTTCACACGGGCATTCAGATGGAAGAATCACGGAGATGATTGAAAAACCGTGTACTGGGGTACTTTTGATTTTCATCGGTTAATAATTGAGATAAGTTTTATGTGCTTTTTCTGGTGCTTTTGTTTTTTTATCTATATCTGTATTTTTATTATATATAAAATTGGTATATTGGTATTTTGTTCTATTTTTTATCTTTACTAGTTGTGTAAGTTTTTGACCATGTTTATATTTTTTAAATAATGTAACAATAAATAAAACTTACATAATGACAAAAATATTATTTAAATGGTTGATAAATGAAAAATAATGTTAAGTTTCACATATACATATTAGTGTATGTATAAAGTTAATAAATAGCCCCTCTGGCATGTTAGCGACCAAGACTGTTTTATGAGTTTCTTTCGGCATTTCTTCTCAGCAGTGGTCGTGCCAAAATGCTAGTAGTTTGTAGCTTTGATTCATAATATATTATGATTAAATAATTAGTTTTCGACGTGAAAAAGAGCCTTCTTTGAAGGCCAAGTTTCAATAAAACATTTTGACTTTGACTTTACATTCCAGAAATAATTCGCGAATCAAGAAAATAATTTCACCTCGCAACCAATCACCAAATCCTAACAAAAATCCTACGGAACTCTAAAAATCAATGGAGCACAACACTGTTAACATAAAAAATAAACTAGTGTTTGCACAAAGGCCAGATTTTCAAGTTTTGCTCCCATGTGCTCACTGCCTTTGTACTCGACGCCTTTGAGCGGGAAAACAATGTTTTTTCCAATTTGCTTTCCACTTTATCATAGCTTACGGACTATTAAATCATTTTTTTTTTTTTTTTTTTTTTTCCTATTCTTAACATATTTACTAAAGTTAAATACGCTAATATCATTACAATCTAGCCTGATTGCAGGCTAATGAGTAATTTTACATTGACATAATTTTATACAGTTCGTAGTATAAGAATGTGTCCATCGGCACTTTTCTTACTGTCTCTATTTAAGGGGAGGCACTTTGATCATGTGTCTTTGTTTACACTTATATTATTTCACTATCACTATCAAATTGTTTTTTGTTATCACTGCACTAAATCACATGGTTTAGTCCTTTTAAGTCTTCTTACTATGTCCGTGTTGTCGAGAAGCTGGATAGCCTCAACATTCACATGGTGAAGCAGTCTATGTTCATGAGCTTCAGCATATTTTTTTATTACATCACTAACTAACTGTACATTAAGGTCCCGGTGTAGGTCGTTATTTCTTATGTACCACGGCGCATTCACAATTGCCCTCAGTACTTTATTTTGGAATCTTTGGATGCATTCTGCATTGCTCTTTTTGGTACAGCCCCACAGCTGTATGCCATAAGTCCATACTGGCATAAGGACTTGTTTATATAAAAGTAATTTATTGGGTACCGACAATGTGGATTGTTTACCAAGTAGCCAATACATCTTGTGGAATCTAAAGTCTAGTTCCGCTCGCTTCTTTTTAACATGAGCTTTCCAGCGAAGCTTCGCGTCGAGCGTCATGCCTAAGTATTTAGCCGAATTTGCGTATGGTATTCGATTCTGGTTTATAACTATGGGGTAGTATTGTTCGCGTTTGTTTGTAAAATTGATATGGATCGACTTGGTTTCATTTAGTTGTATCCGCCATCGCTTTGTCCAATCGTGGACTTTATTAACAGCTATTTGGACCTTCTCTGCTGCTTCTGCGTGAGTACTTCCTACCGCCATTATGGCGGTATCATCAGCAAAGGTCGCAATAGTGTTGCTATCGTCATAAGGAATATCAGAGGTGTATAAAAGATACAGGACCGGACCTAAAACACTACCCTGAGGTACTCCAGCTTTTATTTCTTTAACTTCAGAATAAGCTTCTTCTTGCCGTACTCTGAATACTCTATCCGATATGTACGATGTTAATATATCGGTATAGACTTTGGGAAGAGATCTTTTTTAGTTTTATAATGAGGCCTTCGTGCCATACCTTATCAAAAGCTTGTGCTACGTCTAGAAATACAGAAGAACAGACTTTTTTTCCTCAAGAGATTTCTCAATAATATTTGTGATTCTATGTACTTGGTCTATAGTAGAGTGCTTTTCTCTGAAACCAAATTGATGTCCTGGTATTAAGTTGTTAGCCTCTATAATAGGTTTCAATCTTTTTAGTAACAATTTTTCGAATAGTTTTGACATGACAGGCAACAAGGAAATTGGCCTGTAAGACGTTGCTTCACTTGGTGGTTTACCAGGCTTAGCTATCATAATAACTTCTGCCACTTTCCACAAATCTGGTACATATCTTAGCCTAAGTGCAGCATTAATAAGATGAGTAAGTTTAACTAAGGCTTTTCTCGGAAGATTGTGCAGAACTTCTCCTGATATCAGATCAAAACCAGGGGATTTTCTGGGATTGATGTTCTGTTTAATTTCTCTTTGGACTTCTCTTGGAGTAACAAGTTTAATATTTGTGTCATCATCTGTGATATAATTAATTTCTTCAATAGTTGTTTCTACAGTTTCCTGAGGCCTATTAGGTTTAAAAATTTCCTTCAGGTGTTCAGCAAATATTGAAGCTTTTTGCTCGTTAGTTACTGCCCACTTTCCATGTGCAGTCTTTATTGGTGGTATTTGTTCTGCTGGACTTTTCATATGCTTTGTGGCTTTCCAGAGTGAGTAATCTGTATTACGACTATTTGTCAGCTTTTGGAGATAATTATTTGCACGCTCATCCACATGATTTTGGATTCTATTTTTAAGTTGTTTTGTGAGTTTATTCAACTTTTTCTTGTCATCTGGACATCTAGTCTGATGCCATCGATTTCGTTGCTTTCTTTTTTCGGCGATAAGTTTCGTAATTTCGATGGGGTATGTATTTTTGAAAATTCTTTTTTTTAAAGTAGGTGTATTATTCCATGCAGAATGCTGTATTAGCTTGACAAATTTTTCTAAATCTATGTTTAACTGTTCTGGGGTCTTCAATGGTGCTCTAAGATCGATATTCTTATCTAACTCTAATTTGAAGCTATCCCAATCGGTATATTTATTAACTAAAGTTGCGATAGGCTTCTTATGTACTAAATTCTCGTTTATTTCTAAGTATATAGCTGAATGATCAGAGTTCAAATCGTAGCTCTGATCAGTTCTTATATAGTTTGACGAAATATTTTTGTAAATAAAAAAATCAATTAAGTCAGGTATTTTAAGAGGGTCCGTTGGCCAATATGTAGGAGATCTTGTAGACGCAACATCACAATTAAATTCTGTAATGGCACACATAAGTTCTCTTCCTTTTGTATTCGTTAAACGGGAGCCCCAATGAGTATTTTTAGCATTGAAGTCTCCTCCGAGTATGAACCTCTCATCTAGAGATTGTAATATATCAAGATACTTTTCTTTACGTATGGTATGCCTAGGTGGGGAGTATATTGCTGCCACCGTGATTGGATACCTCTTTGTATTTAATCTAACTGCTATACATTGCACCTCTGGCATTTCATGCTTGCAATATTCTTGATGTTGGATACTTTCTTTAATGATAACGGCACTGCTACCATTTCCTTTATTTTCTGGATGGAGAGCATGGTAAATCTTATATCCTTTAAACTTAATATGCGATTGTTTGGTAAAGTGTGTTTCTGATACAAGACACACATCAATGTTTTCTATATCAAGGACTACTTGCAATTCATTTTTGTGCTTTAGTAGTCCATTGCTATTCCATGCCATGATTTTAAGATTGTTCATCATTTTCTGTTTTGAGGAATAGCTACTTTAGTGCTATTTTCTATTTTTTTCAAACGCTCATCAAATAACGACATTAACTTCAGTATTTAATCTAACTTACTCATATTTGTATCGGTTTTATCTATGTGCTGAGAGCTTGTGGCGTTTTTTGCAGCAGTTTGGGCGTATGAGACTTTTGTGGTTACAGTTGCCCCAGGTTTAATATTTGTTTTAGACTGGCTAGCCGGTTGAATGGTGGGTGTTGGTTTTTCTTGAGGACCAGTGGGTTTTTAACTACTTTATTCCTTGTTTTTGAATTTCTTTGGCTATCGTGCAGCCTCTATAGTTAGCAGGATGTGCTTCTCCACAGTGCACGCATTTTGGCTTTTCTGCTGCTGGTTTTTTGCAATCTTTAGTAAGATGTCTTCCTGTGCATTTGACACATCTTGGCTCTTTGGCACAGTACGTTTGAGTATGGCCGTAAGCCTGACATCTTTTACATTGTGGTATGAGTTTTGGTGATTTTAGTGGTTGTATATCAACCATACAACCTAAAATTGATTTAATATTGTAAATTTTACTAATTTCCTCTCTGTTACTAAAGGACAACATGAACATATTCAGCGGTTCTTTAGTTTTATAGCTCAGTTTGTTGACTGCACCTTCAATCTGTAGGCCCTTTGACTTGAGATCTTCAATTATTCTCTCAGGCTTACAAGTCGCTGATAACTTTTTTGCCATAACTCTAATTGGCCTTTCCTGTTTATTTTCGTAGGAATGCCAAAGACAATTATTAGCTGATATAAGCTTAACGATGTTTTTATATGCTTCTTCATTGCAAGCATTTATTTTCACGCTGTCACCACTCAGTAATTTTACTGTGAAGGTGCCGGCTGATACTTCTCTTGATAGAAAGTCGTAGAAATTTTGATAATTATTGACGCCATCAACTATTATTGGTGGCGGTGTTGGGCTTTTTTTTGCCTTCTCTAATTTGGGACTAACCTCTTGTGGTGAGAGTGTGGGTGACATATTCAATTTTCTTTTTTTCCTTGATTTTGTTCTTATCCACTCTGTTTCTTTGGCTAGCTCTTCCTCGTCGGTACCATAGTCGACTTGCGACTGCGGGGGGACATCTACGTTTTGCGCTAGTGTGGCTGTAGCTTTAGATGCAACAGCACATTGAAGCTGCTGTTGAAGAATTGAAATTTGACTTTTTAAGTCTTCAATAAGGCTTTGCTGTTTCAATCGTTCTTCTCTTTCTTCTTTAAAACGGTCGAGTAAATACCGTTCCGTTTCGGTTTTAATTTCTATTTTCTTAGTTGGCGTATTCATTGTTAAGGCAAATGAGAGAGCGTCGCCTTAACAATATTAGTAATAAATGGTAAACATACCGAGCGAAGTGACGATCTAGGTCATTGCTGGTCGGCCACTCATGACGCGAACGATGACGGTATTTTGCTGCGTTAGCACTTTACACGGCACGCGCGGTCAGGTGTGACACAACTGATCTAATCGAACATTGAACGATCACTGAATTTATTCTGAAATAAATCATTTGAAGAAATAACTTATTTTTAGTTTAAATATTATATTGTGTGTATGCTATGGAAGTAAAGGAAACAACAATTATTGCCAAACAAAAATCATAATTAGTCATTATCAATATACTATATATAACTTTAACTGGTCTGCACTTATAGAAAAACATTATGAGGGGTGAATTTTTGTCTGTATGTCCGTCTTTGTTTTATTTATATTTAATGTATAAATTGTATATGTTACTATAAAAGCTCGAAATACGGTAAATCCTAAGATTTTTGAGTAAAACCTAAGATTTACCAACTCTTAAGGACGCATTTACAAAAAGACGCGCTTCAATTTTAGGTACTTATTTGATTGTACTACTACATGCGCAGGGCACACAGTCACAGCGACGCACGCTAAGCGGGAATCTTTTGAACAAACACATTTTGATACTTTTAATATTATTTTTTGTAGAATATTTATTTTATATTAGTATTTTTTTTATCTATACATATAATAAAACAGTAAAAATATTTTGTCTGTACATTTCGTATTTTTGACTGAAATGGATAGAGGGACACTTAAAAAGAATAATAGAAAGCAAAAAAAATTATTTGGAATTTCTTGTCTGTCTGTATGTATGTATGTACGCGTTTCACGCAAAAACTACTGGACGGATTTAAATGAAACTTTCAATCAATAAATGTTTTACTTTAGAATGTTTAGGTTTGAACTAATATTTGATTTATTTTTAACAAAATTCAACAAAAAGTACAGTGAAGATTGTTTACATGATAGGACTGGTAAGAATAAATAGAGTTTAGTGAAAAACCACCACCGCCACCGCGCTGAATAGGAGCCTATGGCGCTCTCTCGTTTCGGAGGCCAAGATCCACTTTGGGGTCACTGAGCCAGCGGAGTAAGTGAGTAGTAGTAGTGAAAAACTCTATCTCGAAGCTCTGAGAGCTTCTGAGTAATAAAATATTATTGAGGTATTTATAAAGACTGTTATATGATGATATCTATAACAGTTATCGCAATAAAGATATGTTGAGGCAGAATGTCCAATTCGCAAAATGTCCAATTTGCTAAATGTATATTTTGCAAATTTGACATTCTGCGAACTGGACATTTTGCGTTTTGGACATTTTGCGATTAGAACATTTTGCGAATTAGACATTTTGCGAAATGAACATTTTGCGAATGGGGCATTCTGTGTATTGGACATTCTGCGAACTTATATCACAGCCTACCTATATGATTCATCCAATTCGCAAAAGGTCCAGCGGTCGCAAAACGTTTAATTTGCAAAATGTTCAGTTCGCAGAATGTCCAATACACAGAATGCCCCATTCGCAAAATGTTCATTTCGCAAAATGTCTAATTCTCAAAATGTTCTAATCGCAAAATGTCCAAAACGCAAAATGTCCAGTTCGCAGAATGTCAAATTTGCAAAATATACATTTAGCAAATTGGACATTTTGCGAATTGGACATTCTGCCTCAACATATCTTTATTGCGATAACTGTTATAGATATCATCATATAACAGTCTTTATAATATAATAAAATGTCTAATAAATTTTGCAAAATGTTCAGTTCGCAGAATGTCCAACACGCAAAATGTCCAGGTCGTAGAATGTCCAATTCGCAAAATGTCTAATAAATTTTGCAAATTGGACATTTTGCGAATTAGACATTTTGCGAATTGGACATTTTGTGAATTGGACCTTCTGCGAAATCCATACTTATATCACAGCCTACCTAAGTATATGATTCATACAGTCGGTCGTCGAAAGCCCCTATTTGCTTAGAAAATCGCAGACATGCAAGATACATACTGACTGGATATCGAAGCGCATTTATTATAAAAATGCTTAAAAAAATACATAAAAAAAAACATACTTCGAAACATATTACCTCCTCCTTTTTTGGGAAGTCGGTTAAAAATAATAAAAACTACGCATGTAATCAGATTACTGACTACTGTAATCAAAACTAACGATTACAAATGTAATCATGATTGAAAGTAATCTAGATTAAAAGTAATCATGATTGATGTAGTCATGATTACTTTCAATCAGATTATTAATCCGATTACAAAAGTAGTTGATTACGCCCAACTCTGCCTATGGCAACTTTCCGTCTCCATCATCAGGACGCTGGACTTCATGTAGGACCAGAGTACTAAAGAACACAAACCAAACAAGCCCAAACTCGACCAGGTTACATGGTTTAATTACAGAGTTCCTATGGCAACCTTCCGTCTCCATCATCAGGACGCTGGACTTCATGTAGGACCAGAGTACTAAAGAACACAAACCAAACAAGCCCAAACTCGACCAGGTTACATGGTTTAGTTACAGAGTTCCTATGGCAACCTTCCGTCTCCATCATCAGGACGCTGGACTTCATGTAGGACCAGAGTACTAAAGAACACAAACCAAACAAGCCCAAACTCGACCAGGTTACATGGTTTAGTTACAGAGTTCCTATGGCAACCTTCCGTCTCCAACATCAGGACGCTGGACTTCATGTAGGACCAGAGTACTAAAGAACACAAACCAAACAAGCCCAAACTCGACCAGGTTACATGTTTTAGTTACAGAGTTCCTATGGCAACCTTCCGTCTCCATCATCAGGACGCTGGACTTCATGTAGGACCAGAGTACTAAAGAACACAAACCAAACAAGCCCAAACTCGACCAGGTTACATGGTTTAATTACAGAGTTCCTATGGCAACCTTCTGTCTCCATCATCAGGACGCTAGACTTCATGTATGACTAGAGTACTAAGGAAGACAAAACACACACTGGAATATTAACGAAGAAAAATAAAAAGGTACCTACTTTCTTTTCCGCACAAGTATCAAAACCAGTTGATCTAACTGAGTTTTCGTATATGCACAGCGATGTATTTGTCCGTGGGATTTTGCTGCGGAGCGACAGGGAGCGACACAGGCGTCCTTTCACAGAGGCTCACATGAGCCGACTGAAGCTTCGTTCGAAATGTTCGTCACTTTATACTATAGAAAAACGAAACAGTTAAACTGATAATTTTTATTTTACATAAATTTTGTTAAAACTTGATGGTTTTTTTTGAAATAAATAATATTGATTATATATATTATATGTTTCTATTTTTCTTTTAAAGAATATTTCACAAATTACTCAGTTTTTTATACCGAAACCTTACCCTGTTTTCGTTGTTTTCGCGGAAAGAGGCTAGGAAAAACTAATTTTATAGTATTTAATACTACTTTTTACACAAAATAAAATAGAAACTAATATAGTCAAAGGTTTACAGTACCCATCAGTACCCGTAACACTTTATAAAATTCAATGAATTTATCGGAAATCGAACCGGCAAATGGCAAATTTCATTGATTTTTGTAAACGCGTCCTACAGTTTTGCGATTCGCACTTTTACCACCATTCGCTTGGTAACTCTCAGGATTTACATGAAGGGCACGGTAAATGACTGATAGATAAGATTTAGGTTATTTTTTTATGACCGCTCGGAAAGACTTTGAGGGCGGAAAAGAAGGTAGGTTCAGGTTATTTTTTTTTATGACCACCCGGAAAGACTTGAGGGAAGAATTACTCTTTGTTTTATTCCCAAAACCAACATTTACCAGCCGTCAGTGGTAAAACCTAGCATGTACAAAATTCTATTAGTAAAAGCCCGAAAAAATCGTCCCATTTTTATAAATGCTTACATTTACCAACTTATGTCGGTAAATCCTAAGACTTACTCCTAAATCTTAGAATTTACCGTAGTTCGAGCTTTTACAGTAACATATATACCTATTTAAGTTAAATCTATAAGTGGAATTTTATTAGTTACTAGCTATCTTCGGTTTCGCCCGCGTGAATTTCTCACGGGAACAGTGCTTTTTTCCGGGATGAAAGGTACCCTATGTCCTTCACAGTACTTCTAACTATGTGTATGCAAAATATCAGGAAGATAGGTTTAGTAGATAAAGCGTGAAGAGGTAACAAATAAATACTCATTTTTACATTTATAATATTAGTTAGGATTAGGATTTATCTGTAAATTTTACAAGTATTTTGTGTGCTTTCGTCACTCCTTGTATGTACATTTTATACACGTGAATATACTTAGTGGCTTTTATTTGTGTAATGAATACATAATAACCATTCCCCTTTAAATAGAAATCCCTAATGTGGGCCTGAAATAAGCTCACTGAATGCTATGGAGTCTAAAACAGTCACATTGATGAATCTGAATAAGATCCATTATTAATTTCCCAATTATTTAAAAATTAACTTTATAAGTGGACGTGTAAGGTTCATTTTAAAATATTAAGGAAATGAGAAATGTTTCATATTAATGTAGCTGTTTTAGACCGTCAGAACCAACCACCTAATAACACCGGTGCATTATTGATGGACAAATCAAAACGCCGCCGGCAATTTGGCACATGCGATATTCATGAGCATTTCTATGGATGGTTTGCCAATTGACATATAACGAACTGGGGTGACGCTAGTTACAGATTTAGTATGTTACACTTCAAAATTATGTTCCGAAACTGGCGCGATTTTGACGAGTCGAGTATACTCGTAATGCACGGCAAACTGTTTCATGAGTATCTTTCGGCATTTCTTCTCAGCAGTGGTCGTTCCGAAATGCTAGTAGTTTGTAGCTTTGAGACATAATATATTATGATTAAATAATTAGTTATCGACGTGAAAAAGAGCCTTTTTTGAAGGCCAAGTTTCAATAATAAAAATTGACTTTGACTTTGACGGCAGCGCTTCGTTTCGGCGTGCAATTTGAATCATACTAATATTATAAAGAAAGAGTTTGAAAGTTTGTTTGTGGGGGGGTAACCTTCGCAATTACTGAACAAATTTCAAAAATTCCGTCACCAATAGAAAGCTACATTAGCCTGAGTGACATAGGCTACAATTATGTATGTACCCCCCCTCCCGTGCGAAGCCTAGACGAGGGGGGGGGGGATAGCGAGGCGGGAGTAACTAATACAATTATGCCAAATATTAGTGGCATTCATGGTTGGATTGCATCAGGGACGGCATAAATAGGCAGAAGTGGTGAGGCCTGATTTATTGACAATATTACTATGATGCACGAATAGCAGACTACAGTGCTCGCAGCTAGAGAGCATAGTAAACACTCGAAGCGTGCACAAAGTCGCTGGCAAAACCTAGTATAAAAAAAAATTAAATATAAAATACTACAAGCTGTTACAACACCATCAATCTCCAACAACTGCGTCCAAAATATATCGAATGAAGCAAACCACTAATGCGACCGAAACAAAATAGTTCAATACCGTCAATAACCATTAATTGCGCGCGTCCTGACAAATCTCGCCACTCAGTGTCCAATGCGACGCCATTACCGTAAATGCTGAGTGTTAGACAATTTCACACTGAGCTAGTTAAATACAACTTATGCTAAACGTCCATCGCGAAATTTACCAGAACAGAGAGGAGACGAGCTATTTTAGCTGGGTTAGCAATAGAATTTTGTAATTAGGAAACATACTTAACTCGTACTTAGCAGCAAGATTATGGATCCAGAACAAAAACTTTAAAAACCTCGAACATTTGTGGCAAATAAAGATTTTCCTCGTATGCCATCGAAAAAAAAGGTAAATCCCTCAAAAAAAAAAATCTCCCCAAAAATCGGGCTTTCCCGGACATAAAAAACGTACCCGGACCACTGATAATACCTAGTACCTACTCGGAAACAATGTCATAATTTAATAGAATTATAAGCTAAACATTCAATAGAATTATAAGCTAAACTCGATAAATTATTTGGTTCAGCCAACACTAAACATTTTTCATCTGAAAATCTTATCGATGATAAAGAAAACAATCAACATGACCAACGTGAACAAAGCTGTCTGTAGGTCGAGGTTAGAATGCTTGGGATAAACAGGGCTGGTTAACGGGCCCATAGAATATGCATGTCTTGCCTGCATGCTTGGATTTCCAGTAATTTTGCTAGCGTCGCTCTGTGGACACTGTGAGGAGTCACTTAATCTATTTACAGATTCGCCTGTCACTCTTGATTGTTCTTAGAGCATTTGACCAACAGGAGACGATACGAGAGAAATTTTTCTATGCAAAAAAAGTCTGCCATTTTTGGTGGGGGAAAAACGCGCTCACTAACGCAATGTGCACTGTTGGATTTACACCAGACCGAAGAAAAAAGGGAAGTTGCCTGGCAAGAGGGCACCAGGTCGACCGCGGAGCAAGTGGATGTTCGACATGATGACCTGGATAGGACTTAGGTTTTGGAGATTAAACGGGTCGCTCTGGACCGGGAGAAATACCGCATGCTGACCTCCAAACTTCACTTCCTAGTCCCAATATGTTTCACAAAATAACAAATTTAAACATAATTTCAGACCGGCTTTCCACAGTTGTAGTTATTTAAAAGCTTTGAGAGTAATGAAAAATTTTAAATATCTAAAAAAAGGTCAGAAAATATTTGTTCTGTTTTTCATTAACTCTTAATAAATGCTGCCCTTTTGTGACCATCTTAATTAAGAAGGTGGCTATTAAAGATTGTCAATAGAATTCTTTAAACTGTAGATCCTGTCATGGCTTTGAGAGCTTTTAATTATAATGATTTAGACAGATTGGTTAAGTTCAAAAGTAACATTAATTTGCGTAGGTAGGTAGCTCGTTTGAAAAATTGGTAAGATTTAAGTCAATAAAATGTCTGAGGATTTTTAAATTATTTCTGAGGCTGTTAGGTAGTATATACATACACATATACATACACATATATGCTGATATAGGCGTATTAGGCCCTTGCAAACTCTAATAAAAAAGATAACAAAAAAATGAAGTAAGTCGCTAAAAAAAATTAAGAAAATTAACACAATAAACCGTAGAAAAACCTTAACGCTCATTACAATCAGACTATAACCCGACTACAATAATTCGGTATTACGCCCATAATCCGCTGGTAGTGGAAGCGGACCGCTATATTTTGTAGCTTATCCTCCTTGTCATAAGCTACAAGGTAGCCTTAAAGTAATAATTTTACGATATCCCCCTTAAGTTTGTGGCTGATAGCATTCTCGTTGAATACACTTGGCTCGTGTTCACGAATAGTGATGTGTTTAACTTATATCGATAAATTAATTCGATTTTAAAGTCGATAGATAATTTTTATTGTTTTTGTCATCCTTAATTTTGATATGCTGTGGTACACTCAATATGATGGTGATATGAAAAGTAGGACCCTTGCAGATATAAATAGTTCTTCTATCGACGTTTCTTGTACTTCGGTGGAATTAACTGTTTAAAATCATAGATCACGCCGACAGCAAAAACATTTAAATACATGTTGTGACTCAGTACATTATTGAAACCCTACTTCTTTGCGTATCTTACACCCTATTTTATCCTTTGAAGGATAAACGCTTCCTATTATGCATATGCATGCCAGTTATTTCGTTTCAAATCTTTAGTAAGAAATAATTATTTTTTCAGTTTAATAAACAATAATCAGACTAAAAAATGTCACTAGAATATGTGCACAAAGACCAACATTTCAATCGTCTGATCCGAGCTAAAGTCTCACCGTCGTCGCTGGACTCAGCTTAAGTTCCTACCACATCCAATCAGAGCAGGTTGTCTGAAGGTGTGGTCTAAAGACAGTTTCAATTTCTTTCAATCCATATCGGCTGCTCAAACTTGTAAACAAGTAACTGGTTATCTATTATAATGTCGATTCTTAGAAATGAAATATTTTGGTACAATGTAATTCTTCTAATAAAAATCTTAAAAATGGTAACTAGTTACTTGTTTTCAAGTTTGAGCAGCCGATTATCCACTTGGCAAGATATTCGCTCTTTCTCACTCAGTACAGTTTACATGAGCAAGAAACATAATGTGCTATTTAACTATAGTCAGTAGAAGTGAGTCAGATAGGATAATATGTTGTGCGTTAATGTTGCCTAGACTTCACTTGACTTTTAAGATACAAAATATTTTACACTGAGTTAAACCTATAAGTTGTTTTAATCATAATCATAATCATTTATTGCTTCCTTAATATAACAAATAGGTGTTGTCATAAGATTAAGCACACAATTAAGGGCTCTGACAGGCGCTGCAAATTAAAATTTATTTATTTATTTAAATTTTACCAAATTTTAATTTTGACTAGCTCCTTGATCCATATTTCAAAGGTGTTATAAATTAGCCTATGTTATGAAATAAATTTATCTATCATTATTACACACACAAGTCAGATTGCTCTTAGTGTAATTACAGAAGCAAAATTCAACATACCAGAATAAAAAAAATCACAATAAAGATAGACTAATTTGAATCGCTTATGACTTGTGCCATACGTGAAAATAGAATATCGATAAATACGGCCAAGCTTTCACCACATCACTACTGGTAAAAGGATTAGAGTAGACTTTTTACGGTGTTGATTTTACTATTAGTAATACCTTCTCAGTTAAAGTTTATTGAGAAGATTGTTACGCCAATTAGATTATGAAAGTTACATATGTTAATAGTACTATAGTAGTTCGTTGATACTTATTCTCGATTGTAATTTTTGTTTGTAACTTTTTTGATTTTGATGCTATAGTAGTAGGTTTATGGCTGTTTTGTAATTAGCATAAATAAATATTATATATATTATTATAATAGGTATATTTTCAGTTACATATCTAGTTCAATTTTTGATATATACCTACCTGCAATTAAAAAAATTCTAAATTTCTAAGGCCTTCTAAGTTCTAAATGCGCAATAAACTAAGTGATCTTTACCACATCAAGAGTCGGAAATAGCAATTTCCTATCTACATTTTGTTCAAGTGGGGATCCTTGTACTCTCCTAGGCCATCCATCTTTCTAGAAGGTCTGTTTACTAGTCGTTTTAATGGCAAAGGAAGCGTTCTTAAAACGTTTTTACGACGTATGAGGTTATTTTCTTTCTTTTTTTTCTATAAATAAGGTAAAGGGATATTTTATCGAGTATATAATGCTTAGCTTTCTAATGGTTTATTATATCATGTAATTCTATATGCAAAGTAAAACTTTATGAACTATAGTTATCGCGAAATTCACCAGCTTCCGACAATCTTATTTATTTTCTACTGAACCATAGAATATTCAGAATATATATTCTGAATATATTCAGAATAATATTCTGAATTCAGCAATAGGTAGCCAAAATAAGCAAAATATTTAAATCTGTTATTTTCATCCGAAAGAAAAAAATGTTAGTTAAATTGTGCAATTACGTAATAAAATCTTTACCTATACAATAAATGAAATACAGAATCAATAAGAATAAAAATAATATTTTGAACATTTATTCTTATTGATTCTGTATTTCACGAATATTCTGTATTTCATATTTTTCTGTAATTCAGTTACATAAAAAAATTGAATTTTAAAATTAACAATATTTGGTCATATTATTTTTTCATCTCTTAAAATAACTGCCAAATAAAAAAAAAATATTCAATGGACCTGTGCCAACGTTTTTATAAAGCATAAAAGTCGAATATTTCATATTCCATTCATTATTTTATCCTATGCAGGCGTCACTTTTTCCGGTTAATAAAGAAAAAATTCCATCGCAGTTAATTAAAATAGCCTGTAGGGTGGGGTGCCACGAGATATATAGATTTTATATCCCAAGCACAGGGCGGGCGCTTCATAGAAACGGGGCGTCAAATATACCTACTACTAATATTACAAATGAAACTGTATATCCGTGAACACGTCAGTAACACGTCAATGTGTGCGTTTTCATAGTCATAACGTCCCAAAACACACATGAACAGGGGAGAAGCGCGGGGGGGCCGTATTGCGGGAGGGGCAGGGAGTTTCCTTTCTATACGTAGTACTTATATTAATTCTGTGTCCTAAGTGTGCACAATGTGTATTATAAGAGCAAAAGTCGTTGCATATAATAAACAAACTTCACACAAGAGACTAAATTCTGTTGTTCTTTAAATGAATTTAAGATGGCACTTCATGCAATCTCATAATATAGATAGCGGCTTATAATATCGCATTAGATAATCCCTGTAATTGATGATTAAGGACATAAATAAATAAAATTGCATTACTATGTTGGTAGGTATACAAATTGCTGATAGTTTTGAAGCTAGTGATCTACCAATTTCCACTCTATCTATTTTCTTTTATTCATCTTCATCTTTTTCTATCTACACGTATATACGTAATAAAACAAAAGAACTTGTCTCTGCAAAGAAATTGTCTATGAAAAAAATGAGGCGTCTTGATATTTTTACACGACTGACCAAAAAGGAGTGTTATGTTTTCAGGGTTCATGTACTTATGTAAGTAAGTTTCTTTATTCCACCATAAGTCCTGAACGGCTTAACAGATTTTGATGTGAGAGGTATTTTTAGATTCATCTGAGTGACTGTGAGTTGTCAGTCGTGTTCTTTATTTTTTAATAATTAGCTTGTTAGAGTTTTTGTCTGTTGTTCTATCTGTCTGTATGTAAGGTCATTCTTTCCGCCTCTTAAATCATAGGCACCACACCCTAATCCGACCGAACAATGTAGGCAAACGCGTTCCATACGCCTTTATTGAATTTCTGCAAAATTCCTAACACATGCCCCGAGTTTCACTCATAAACGAACGTGTGAAGGCTTTTGTGACATAATCATGTCCATGGACACAAAGCATGAGCTTCCTTCACGTGAGGAGCTTAATTTTTAAATGACATGACGGTCTTATTCTTACGGTACCTATTTAAATTTACTTCGAACTAGGCTTTTTGAGAGGTATTTGCAAACATATTGAGTGATGAGTGTAAAGGAAGCAAATGAGATCTGTAAGGATCGTAGCAAGTGGAAATCGCTAGTCTCTGCCTACCCCCACGGGAAAAGGCGTGATATTAATATTACATATTATGTATGTATGTATATTGCAAATAATAAATATTTTATGTTAATTTTGACTTGATTCCTCCCAGATTTCATGAGAAAAAGTTTAATATTATTTCTTATCTTAGTAACAAGTACAAAGTCAAAGTAATTTTTTTTTATTGGAACTTGGCCTTCAAAGAAGGCTCTTTTTCACGTAAAAAACAAATTATTTAATCATAATATATTATGTCTCAAAAGCTACAAACTACTAGCATGTCGGAACGACCACTGCTGAGAAGAAATGCCGAAAGAAACTCATGAGGCAGTCTTGGTCGCCTAACATGCCAGAGGGGCTATTTATATACTTTATACATACACTAGATTGTGTTGTACAGTCAAAAATAAAATATAATAAAACATATTATGTTTGTGATCGAGTAACCAAACAATGAAATGGTTAAGAACAAAAAATCCATACTAATATTATAAATGCGAATGTTTGGATGTGAGTTTGTGAGTTTGTGAATTTGTGAGTTTGTGAGGATGTTTGTTACTCAATCACGCAAAATCTACTGGACGGATTTCGATGAAATTTGGTACAGAGGTAGATAATGACCTGGAATAGAACATAGGCTACTTTTTATCCCGGGAAAAAGCACTGTTCCCGTGGGAAATTCACGCGGGCGAAGTCGCGGGCAAAAGCTAGTAAAAAATAAGTATGTTATAGGACCACAGAGTAGTGTATTTTTTCTTTGCCACCGACCACGTAATAGGACATACAATATCTTCATTTAGTTATGGATTTCTTCTTTCTAGAAATTTGAACCGTTTTGCCCCCATACCCATCGATACTAAACTAAATTTTCTGTCAAATTATAAGTACTTAGGTACCTACAATGTATTTATTTTATTTTTTATTTATGACACAATTTTGTTATATTAATTTTTTTGTTAGTTTTAGTAGGTACCTAATTACAAGTAGGTATAATGAAAACCTTAGTATTCGACAAATATAACCCATAACAAAGCCATTATTTCATTTATAACCCAAAATAAACCCCAAAAGTGCTGTAACAATAGCTATTGCCGCAAAAACAGGGAAGACTTATTAACTGTATTAAGCTTGTATAGATTACCGACGAGTATTACAAAAACCGATTTATCATGATTTGTGAAACGAAAGCAAGTCATAAACTTAAAGCGTATCAGTTGAGAAGTTGTATTAAAGTACTCTCATATATAAATTAGATATGGTGAAAAAATTCCATGCGAGCAGGACTTGAACCCGCGACCAGGTCTTTATACGACCTTGCTCTTCCAACTGAGCTATCGCATTTCAATCCTGCACATCGAAAATCTTCACCACATCCAATTTCTATTGAAACGCATTAGGCATGCGTCACCTAACACATATATACCCACTATACGAGTAAGGTGTTTGATATAACCCATATTCGATGAAGTTACAGTCTAATTTATATATGAGAGTACTTTAGTACTAATTGCATCTGAGATGCACAAAAATCCATAAAATAAATATTAGAAGTTGAATTTTTTAGTTATTGCCAGGACTAATTGAATTAATGTCAATGTCAAAATGAAATAAATAAAAATAAATTTTATGACGGCGAATAGGGCCATACCTGTAGACAGAAAAAAAAAAATCGATTGCTACAGACACACAAAATAAATTAAAAAACAGCAGATAATTAAATAATAACATTACTGTGCAAGTCAAAATGGCCACAATTCAGCGACCTTTTTGCACTTGAGTACAAAAATGCTGATTAATAATGTGTAATGTTTTTAAGATTCTGGCATAAATTAATATGCTGTTCGATTGATGATTTGTAATTTTATAAAGGAAATACATAGAAAAGGAATCCTTTTCCAAGCAGATTAGCTATTAGCTAAATTAATTAAAAAACTCCCGAATGCCTGAACCGATCGGCTCAACGCTCCTAAACGTTGTATACCTACCCGCTTTCGCTTATAACTCAACACTTATTTACAGGAAGTGTACGTGATAATTCGGATCAGAATAACGTCCCAAAATCTGCGATTATTCAAGGGTTTAACCAACATCGTATCGGGTTTAATGCGAAAATATGAGAATGACGATAATTGCCGAACGGACCCTATTAATAAATTTCCCTATGAATAGGGTGTTTAGACTTTATGATGAGTTATTGCGATTTCGTGTAAACCTTTAGTTGCTAAATAATGCCATTAAAATATGGAAATTATGTCCATTAAAAATGCTGACACTTTAATTTTGTATTGACAGCATTTCGTTTTTCATTTTATACTAATTTGTCTTTATATTAGCATTTTAAAGTTTACTTGACTGCATTAAAGTTTTTAATTACGTCAGCCGCTATATTAAAAAAATAAAGTTCGTGCCGTTCGTGCTAAGTTCCGTTAATATAGGTTATTATTTAAGCTCTACTATTTCAACATCTATATCGGTACTTTTATATATTACTAGCTTTTGCCCGCGGCTTCGCCCGCGTGAATTTCTCTTCCCACGGGAATAGTGCTTTTTCCCGGGATGAAAGGTACCCTATGTCCTTCTCCGTACTTCCAGCTATGTGTATGCGACATTTCAGGAAGATTGGTTCAGTAGATAAAGCGTGAAAAGGTAACAAACAAACAAACAAATAAACAAACCAACAAACAAACAAACTCACTTTCGCTTTTATAATATTATTTAGGATTAGGATTGTAAGAAAATATATTTTTCTGTAGTTCACTATGCCTTACCTAATTTTATTTAGTCCACAGTGCTTATTTACGCTACATAAATAACCTCTGCAAAAATTTCAAGTTACGTTCAGCTGTTTCGTCTCTACTTTATATCCCAACTAGTTTCGCCCGCGGCTTCGCTCGCGTGAATTTCCCACGGGAACAGTGCTTTTTCCCGGATGAAAGGTACCCTATGTCCTTCTCCGTACTTCCAGCTATGTGTATCCGAAATTTCAGGAAGATTGGTTCAGTATTAGATAAAGCGTGAAGAGGTAACAAACAAACAAACTCACTTTCGCATTTATAATATTAGTTAGGATCATCGATACTTTTTTTGACATTCTTTCTAAAACTTATATCTTAAACCTATATCTTAGATTATGAAAAATCTAGTTTCATTTATAGAATTTTACGAATTGAAGTTGATAAACAACAGTTATTGACCAAAAGCAGACAATTAACTGAATAGATATTTATTTCAGACAATTTCTTGAAGATTGCTAAAGAGAAATGTCTATAAACACGAATAAGGTAAAACGCCATTGAAAAAGCGCGTTATCTGAGAAAATCAAATATATATAATAAATAATAGCCAATCAATGTCAGCCTAATGAAAAGGTACGCCATATTTTAATAACAATTTTATGGATCGTTAGAAGTTTATAGTTACTGCCGTTTTTATTTGAAGCGATAAAGGTGACATGGCAGTCGACGTGGTCTGACTCGAGGATTGTGTTCAGCGTTATTTATGTCTTCTATAGAAATGCAAAGGAATATTAACCGTATAATTCTAATTTCCTATCGCTCTAGTCGTTGCCACCGCTTGAAGGCTGACAATTCGTCAGATCAACTCATTTTCGGCTTACCTCTCGCTCTTTTTCCATCGGTCACCCAAGATGTGACTATTTTTGTCCATCTTTTAATTCCCATTCGGCTGACGTGGCCAACTCAGTGATAGAAGATTTTGCTCAGCGGTGGGATCTATTAGCTAAATAAAAACCAAATCTAATTTTTAGTAAAAAAAATTATGTAACAAGCTAATTATAAAAAATAAAAAAAAACGACTGACAACTCACATAGCCTATGTCACTCGAAGGAATGCAAGGAAACTACAAATACCTCTCACATCAAAATATATTCAGCCGTTCAGGACTTATGGTGGAATACAGAAACTTAGATACATGAACCCTGAAAACATAACACTCCTTTTTTGGTCAGTCGTGTAAAAAGATATACTTATTTCTTAAAAAATTACGTAATTTTGATTACCTACCATATCATCTATTTTGTAGTCAGTTGAAACCTCCAGACCATCTAATTTAACAGTTACACTGCGAATGCATTATTAGATTTAATAACATAAATCATACAATGATAAATTACGGCCCCGCCTTCGTAGAAAATTAACTTGTCAACATTTTATTAATAGACGTTAATAATTACATAAGTCGTATGTTTGATTGTGTGATAGCATGATTGTATGTGGGTGTGATTTGTGGGTGCTGATTGTAGGTTAGGACCGCCGTAGGTGATGCAGCTACTGTGTAGTTTTGGGAATGGAAGATAATCTTTTGATTGTCCCTCAAGGGTCAAGAAGAAAACTATATATGTACTTAGTCTGGGATCAAATGGAAATTTTATTTTTATTAATGCAAAACTGATGATCGTTGGATCGAAAAGGTTCCAAAGTGGCGGCTACGTACCAGCCAGGTCATGATCACACGCAGCGTATAGGACATCGACTAAGTATGTAAGACCAAGGTGGGCTGAAAATATCGTCAAAACGAAAAAGAAGGCTGTAGGTTCGACATTGGGGCCTTCAAGAAAAAGCCTAACGCTTTCTCAAAAAGTCGGCACCGCATCAATGACCTTTTTAGGGTCGTTGATGTCTTTGGACTGTGGTGATTGCTTACCTATCAAGCAACCCGCATGCTCGATGGCCTACTATACTATTAAAAAAGACGCTGGATATAGACCGGTTCCAATATTTTTTTTTATTGAAAGATGGGTTTGCTCTTGACCACAATCTTGCCCGAGGGCAGAAATGAGGTCTACGGTGTAGCGAGCTTACCCAGAAGTAGCCTATTAACTCTGGTTTTGAAGAGAGTCAGGTTGTATGTGCTCGGGAACACAGACGCAGGCAGGGAATTCCAATGCCTCGCTGTGCGCATTAGGAATGATGAAGAAAAGCGCTTGGTGCGTGCGAGGGGAATATAAACCAAGAAGGTATGATAAATGGCCTATGTGATGAAGAGGCCCATGTTCTACTGTGGATTTTTGGGTCTGAGATGATGAAACCATCCACTATGGACAACATAAAGGCGCGTGGCAAAAAAATCTAGTTAAAAAATACAGTGACAATAAATTCTTTGAATCTGCTTTTACTCGAGTAAAAGTTACACATTTCATCAATAATAAAATCGAGAGTGAACTTGACCTTAACCTTTCAGTTATGACCTCAGGGCCATTGACCACGACGGTGAACTTTTATAGGCTATTTGGTTTGTCCCGTGATTTATACCATAGTGTAAACTTGGTTTAAGATGCAGCGTCAAGGAGTTGAAGATTACTGGAAATGATTTGAATGTAATTAAATATTACATACCAGCTTTTGCTCTCGGCTTAACCCGCGTAAATTTTATTTTTCACCTCATTCCTGTTAGGAGTAGAATTTCAAAAAATGCTTTCTTAGTGCTAAATTTCAAAATCTAAACTTCAACCATAGGGTTAAAAAAAATATTTTGTTTCTGTATCTATGATTTCACCATTCAGCGGTTTCGTCTCTGCGGTAATAGCACAATCAGTCCATCAGTTCAAGAGTCCAATTTTGTATATTAACTGCCTATATTCATCTACGAGTAAGTACATTTACTATTGAATATCTCAGGCTCTAAGCACCGTTTCAAGATGAATCCTACGCCAGATTTTTTGTCAACTGAAAAAACCGCATAAAACTTCATGCAGTAGTTTTTGCGTGATACGTGTACGAGCATACAGACAAACGGACAGAAATCATCATCATCATTACAACCGCAAAATATCCACTGCTCGATAAAGGTCTCCCCCAAGATTTTGGGGGGATTTGCCATACTCACCACGCTTGGCAGGCGGGTTGGCGAGCGCCAGTTTA
>CM031588.1:3895118-3941255 GCA_018467065.1 Ephestia elutella
GTTCATTGCGACAGTAGGCACATTTACGAATCGGAGTGCTCGAATTGTGAGCAGGTTTCGCTTGTTGTTTATCACCAACATTTTTATGAGGAGTGACGGTGGGAGCGACAAGCGAATGCGTGACGTTATGTCGCTTGAACTTCTGTGAAGTTCCCGGTGTGTCCTTTGAAACGTTAGCGGTTTTATTGGTAACATTCGAAAAGTGCGTGTCGCGAATTAATGCTTCACCTTTAGAGTGTAGAGAATGCCCTTAAATGGTTTATACTGTGGAAGCTCAATATCGGTATGTTTTTCCTCAAACTCGCGTCTTAATTTGGTATCGAGTTTGGCCAGAACCCATTATAACAAAGTGAACAAAAATCCCATTTATCGGTAGGTAATTTTTAAAGTTTTTAAAATTGCGTTAAGTTCCTCATCGATCGTTGTCTAAGGCGCGTCGAAAATACTTCAGAGCGTTCGAAGTCTTTAAACTAACGTCCAAGATATCACGCCAGCACGTAAACGCTAATTCGCGTTTATCTTCATAACTTGGGACTTGAGAGCCTCGTACGCACTTAAATAATGTTCACTTGCAACAGGAAAAGTTCTAATGAACGATAAAGCATCACCACTTAAAACTGACACAAGAGATAGTTGAAATTTCTCAATATTACATAAGGAGGTAGAATCATGTATCAACGCGTTATAAGTTGCAATGAACTGCAATGCTCGCCATTCCTTGATAGCACCGGAAAAAGTTGGCAACGAAATTTTTGGTAACCGCATATTTCCACTGTGCGAACCGGTCAATGAATTATGTTTCGGAAGTGTCAGCTTGTTGAGATGAACGTTGTTCAAATTTTCACGTTGAATTGCCAACACGTGCAAAAATACAATTCGTCAAATCGACCCTGGAAGTTCATCGTCACTCCTCATCGGCATCATCCTTAAGAAGGTCCAAAATAATAAAATGGGAGTCATGAAAACTATCAGCAATCGTTTTTATTTCATGACAATATCGGAAAGAAATAACCCTACTTGTGATTCATCGGTATTGGCTAAGGTACCTACTTCCAAAGCCTTCGTTAAGCGATTATATGCTATAGTTCAGTTTACGTCGCAAACTGGGCAAATTATTAATAGTGTACGTATTTTCGATACCCTTTTTAATAGTAGGTTTAGATTTACGCCTTGATAGTAAAAGACATAATTAATATCAAAACAATAAACCTGATAGCAACAAATATTCGGATTCGATAAAAGTTTAGCGGGCTGCGAACGTCTTCAGCAGAGACCGCGTTCTACAAGAATCGGCTTGAGAACTTCACTGTGGGCGGTATTACACGACAACAGGTAATATTGTCACCTCGGTCACCTGAGTTTTAATTGAAATAAATTAAAATTGATAAGGATGAATTAAATGAGCGTTAGGAACACTAAAAACGGTTTGCGATTATTCGTTAATGTACGGTAAATAAAAAAAATAAAAATCAGTTTTTTGTAAAAACAAAAAACTATGATTTTTTAACCTAAAACGGTAATAATGAAAATGTGAACGCACCAAAATTCGTTGAAAATATGATACGATAAACGATACAACGTCACGATAAAAAATATTTCGTAATTTGAAACGAAATAAATTTTCGATAAAAACATAAATATCAAGAGAGGAAACGTTGAACGGTTGGAAAAAAAGCTAGTCAGAGTTATAACGAACTATCAACATAAAATTATGAGAAGGTGGATTTGCAATATTGTATTATTGCGAACGGTAAAACGGTAGATAATTTTATGCTAATAAGTATAAAACGACAAAAGAATTTATTTTCAACAAATATTCTCGAAACTGATGGAAGCCATCTTAAATCGATAAACGGTAGGTAAGGTACTCAACAAAACAAAATGGAACAAAGACTTGTTTTCCGATTAGTAATTGAAACAAAATGTTATGTTTATTCGTTTTAGCTGTACTAGTAAGTATAATAAGCGTGGAATACGGTAAATGCAAGTAGCAATTACTAAATCGAATTGGTATTTGGCGGCAGACTGAAGGTAGGTGATCCAAAGTTACCGGGTTTCGGCACCAAAAAATGTGGCTAAATTGACTCGATAAATAGCACTTGTACACTGTCAATCACCACATTGGATCGAATGCTGGGAGCATTCGCCGTTAATATGCGTTACAGACGATTTAGACAATAGAAACAATGCACAGATCACTTACACACGTACGTAGGCAGGTTTCGTGCACGATTCCTCACGAATTGTTCTTCCTTGGGACACCTGGCCGGCCAGCCACACACACACGATTATAAAGTTCCAAAAAAACTGTTGAGCACTTGAAGTTTGATTAGGATAATTGAGTAAAAAAAAAGATGTCAATGTTTGGTGCGCGCGCGCCTTCAGATTCAACGTCCAGACTCAGAATAGTTTACTGGTTCTGCCACACCAGCCTATGGCGCTGTATTCCAAGACGCCGGTAGAGATATAGTACATGCGCCGGCGGTAATCCGGGCGCTCCATTGGCTAAATCGCCTGCAGCACGACGAATCATGATGATTGACAAGTGCGTCGATAACGCGCGCGAAATTCGAATTGAAAAGTAAACGAAGTTTACGTTGAAAACGGAACATGTTAAAAAGTACCAAAAAAGGAAATTCATCTTGTTTTGTTTACTGACCAACTTTATTGTTTCAACAACAGATAGGTAGTTATGTATAGCGCCCCTCGCTGTGGAGCATAACAACTGTAGAAGCGTACAGCATGCATTCCTCTTATTGCGCCACTGCATTATCGGACCACCGCATGATGCTGACTACGCGGCAACGGCCAGGCTGTTGTTCTTAGCTCTAAGTTAGTCTTTAAGACAAAGAATGTAATTTTATATACGAATAAACATCTCTACTTTTATTAAGCTTTGTTTTAAAAAGCTCCCGCTTACGCTCCAGCAACTTAACTGGCACGGCTCTGTGTAGGATTCGAGATCCTGCCGCCGGTTTTAGTGAGTGACTTTCGCCCAAAATTGGTGAAGTACTTCTACTACAGTCGGTTTATTGCAGTTTCGGACTCAGCTAGCCTGGCTGCTGCAAAATAAATAACTTAAACGGTGTGTGCAACGAAGCGAAGTGACAAAGTGACAACTGAAGCAGTTACAACAGACTCAAGGAAGACATGGCATTGAGCAGTGTGAGTAAACCTCTTCACTCTGTTTTTCATATATGTCCGTGTTATTTCCAAGTACCTATCCAAACGAATAAATTATCTGATTTTGTAGAGGTATAATTAATCTAAATCGATTAATTATTATATTTAAGTAATAATTAATCAGAAAATCGATTAATTATAGTTATTAAGTGTTAATTAATCCCAAAGTCAGTTAATTAAATACATATTTAGTTATTATATGAATAGTGTGTTGAATAAAATGGAACAAATTAAAATAATTCCTAAAGAAATATATTGTGCCTCAAATCCCTAAATATGACGGGGATGAAAAGATTATTAAATTTATTTTTTAAATAAGTGTGATTATGTTATAAGAGCATATAGAATGTAGACGAAAATACTACCAAGATTTATACATATATCATTCTGTAACTAGTAGACTTGTAGGTAGAGCAGCGACTCTGCCTCAGTGAACATCAAAAATGTGACGTCATGGGACCTTAAGGCTATTCTTTTCCAACATTTTGGAGACCCAAGGTCAGAGGATTGTATAGCTATAGAATTAGAAAATTTAAAAAATTAAACAAAGTGGTCGTATATCAATTTTGCCATGAGTTCAAATGTTGAAGTTCCTTATTTGCTAAAGTAAATGCTATAACTGATGAAGGAATTAAAAACCGCTAAAGTGATTATATATAACAATATTGCATTAAAAGTTTTATGTACAATTTGCCCGAGGAAATGTTGCGTATTGTGCGTGATAGACAGTGTACTACTTTTAGAAAATGCATTAAGAGAGTGTTGTAACTGAGGAAGTTAATTTTCAGAACAATACAGCGTTAAGAATAATAAGCCAAAATCTAGTATTGGACATAAGACACAGCAATTTTAAAAACCGTTTATTGCTAGTCAGTCATTTAATGAGATGCCTAATCAGCATAAATTTAAATTCGGTATTCCACAAAATCGAATTATTCATTTAATAATATGCCTAATCAAAATAATTTAAATTTGGTATCCCCAAAATCAGGGTCAATTGGTTTTTAGCCAAATTTCACACCTCAATACAGATGCCTTCCAAAATCCTAATGTTGCTACTCAACAAAATGTACCTCACCATCAATAATAAATTTTAACCAAGGTCCTAATTACCAACAATATCGTGCACCATTCCAACACCTAGTGGTTTCTTAAGTCTGGTGGCCAAACCAACAGTTCTAATAATAATCAATTCTAAATCTGGCATGCAAAATCAGCTAGAATTCACTAAATATAAAGTTGACACGACGTTCTATACATTACCGCTACCGCCTGTAAAGCAAAATATGCTGACAAACAGATGTACAATGCGAAATGCATCAATGGTTTAGAATATTATCGAAGATGGTAGCCAGGTCGACTTTTACACTATAATGATCCACAAATGAAATTATGATCAGAGACAGAGCCACTTCCTGTCAATTATGCGGAACTTCCGAAAATATAGTGGATGAGAAATTTAACACCACCTCTGAAAATTTTGCAATGTTATCAGCAACAGTCAAGTGAAATAATAAATTTAAATTATTGTGACAGCATTTTTAAAACTACCCCATATTGAAATACCGAAAATCGGTTCTAAATTTCTCATTGATACAGGAAGTAGTAGGTCATTTATTAGTCGCAAAACTCAAGAATTTTTTCAGCGAATTTAAACAATGTAAGGCCATTCCGTAATGCACTCATGCGCAAAGTACCCATAGTGATGTGATATATATACCATTACTTAAGACATTCAAGTACACTTTATCATAAATTTTATGTATTTGATGTAGATGAAGTGGAGAAAATACGATGGACTTATAGGCTCGATCTTCTTAAAAAATTATCTGCTAATATTATTAAAGCCCAACAAGTGCTTCAAACACCTAACGCCTGTATACCTATATTGTATACTCCACCATATGAGATATATGTAGAGCCTAGGACTGAGAAAAGCGATTACCATTCCACCCCCTGCTACTCAGTAATGGAGATGCTATATTAGAGTTCACGGAATTCAGTGAAGGCATACGAATGCCTACAGCCATAGTCACATGTAAAATTTTCTCGCTGAAACTGTATACAAAATACCACTGAAAAGGAAAATTAAAATAACTATCGAAAAACCATTTGATGTTAGTGTATTTAATAGTGAGGAATTTCATGTAAGCAGTTTCGGAAAAGTGGCAAAGTAGACTGATTTATTAAAGAAAATTTACGAAAACTTAGGCTTGAATACCATCAAAGAAGAACATAGGGAAATATTTCTAAATTATGTTATGAATATCGTGACATATTCTATTGTGATAAAATTCCTCTTTCATTTACAAATCAGGTAAAAACATAATAATATTCGATACAGTTAATGAAAATCCCGCTATCGTACGTCCCTACCGTCCAACTACCCTTTTAAAATAATGCAAAAACAGGTAGATGTCAACTTTTATTAGATAACGTAATCCAGGAATCCATTCTCCCATGGAGCGCACCAGTTCACCTGGTTCCCAAAAGCTGGACGCATCTGGGAAGTTAAATACAGGATGGTAATGAACTACCGCCGTCTTAATGAACTCACCATAAGTAATGATACCCATTACCCAATATTAGTGATCTTTCGATAAACTTGGCAATCTACTTCACTACCTAGATCTTGCACATCAGTTACCACACCAAATTAGAGGTAAATCCTGATGATACAGCAAAAACTGCATTCTAACCCAGTCAGGGCACTTTGAATTTAAACGCATGCCGTTCGGACTAAAGACAGCCCCGGCAACTTTTCAAGGGCCATGGATAATGTCTTTACGTGGTCTGCAAGGTATTCATTGCATGGTATATCTTGATGACATCATCATCTTTAGCTCTTCTTCCCGACACATTTCTAAATTACGGAAAATCTTTGGCAGACTTAGAGAAACAAATTTAAGAGTAACTTTAGACAAAAGTGAGTTTCTAGAAAAGGAAGTTCTTTACCTAGGACACGTCATTACCATAAAGAAGGCCTTAAGCTAATGACGATAGGAATTAAGGCAGTGTTAAATTACCATTACCCCAGACTACTACGGAAATAAAAGTTTTCCATGGACTAGTAGGTTATTACCGAAGTTTTATTAATAATAATTTTTGCTAAGGAGTAACACAACCTTGCTTCATGCTTAAAGAAAAAGTAAAATAGAGTTCACTAAAGAATATATAGATGCATTTCTGAAGATGTAAAGAACTATTAGTTAACGCCCCAAGATGCTGCAATTTCCAGATTTCGAAACCTTTGTTCTTACTACAGACGCACGTCAAACTTTGCCCTTGGCGCAGTTCTACAAGCCCTATTGGCAGTGATAAGCCTGTGGCATATGCATTAGCAGGACCTATTAATAAACGATATAGTACCATGAAAATGTTAGCTATCATAATATAATAATAATAATAAATAAAAACTTTATTCAAAAAACTTAAGCACTAATAAACTTATACAAAGGACTTAATATAAAATAAAAAAGACTTACAGAATTGCCTAAGCTAGGATCTGAACGATCCTGTGTGTTTTAGGCAGTTATGTGTGGTGCTTTAACCTAGTATAAATTCTACAAAAATAAGCATTAACACACTGTAAACTGAAATACAACAAAAATATAGCGCCCCTCATGTAGACATAACAACTGTAAAGCACATTTAGCATGCATTCCTCTTATTGCGCCTACGCATTATCGGACCACCGCATGATGCTGACGCGGCAACGGCCGAACATTGTTCTTAGCTCTAAGTTAGTGCTAAGACAGAATGTAATTTGCTCTCTACGAATAAACATCTCTACTTTATTAAAGCTTTGTTTTTAAAAAAGCTCCCGCTCACGCTCCGTAACTTAACTGGCGCAGCCTGTGTAGGATTCGAGATCCCCTGCCGCCGGTCTTAGTGAGTGACTTTCGCCCCAAAATTGGTGAAGTACTTCTATTACAGTCGGTTTATTGCAGTTTTCGGACTCGAACCACAAAACAAATAAATAACTTAAGTGCGGTGTGTGGCAAGTGGCAAGTGACAAGTGACAACGAGAGCAGTTACAGACTCAAGGAAGACATGGCATTGAGCAGTGCGTGAGTAAACCTCTTCACTCCTGTTTTTCATATATGTCCGTGTTATTTCCAATTTTCCCTACCCAAAATAGACAAATTTATCTGATTTTGTAGGGTATAATTAATCTAAAATTGATTAATTATTATATTTAAGTATAAATTAATCAGAAAATCGATTAATTTTAGTTATTAAGTGTTAATTAATCCCAAAATTGATTAATTAAATACATATTTAGTTATTATTTAGATTTTTGTGTTGAATAAAATGGAACAAATTAAAATAATTCCTAAAAAGAAATATTGTGCATAATCCCTAAATATGACGGGGATGAAAAATTATTAAAATTTATTTTTAAGAAAGCAAATGTGATTATGTTATAAGAGCATATAGAATAGCGGGCAATACTACCCAAGATTTATACATATATCATTCTGTAACTAGTAGACTTGTAGGTAGAGCAGCGACTCTACTCAGTGAACATCAAAATGTGACGTCATGGGACCAACTTAAGGCTATTCTTTTCCAACATTTTGGAGACCCAAGGTCAGAGGATTGTATAGCTATAGAATTAGAAAATTTAAAAATTAAACAAAGTGAGTCGTATATCCAATTTTGCCATAGAGTTCAAAATGTTAGAAGTTCCTTATTTGCTAAAAGAAGTAAATACTATAACTGATGAAGGAATTAAAGCCGCTAAAATGATTATATATAACAATATTGCATTAAAAGTTTTTATGTACCTTTGCCCGAGGAAATGTTGCGTATTGTGCGTATTAGACAGTGTACTACTTTAGAAAATGCATTAAGTGTTGTAACTGAGGAAGTTAATTTTCAAGAACAATACAACGTTAAGAATAATAAGCCAAAATCTAGCATTGCACATAGACCTAATAATTTTACAAAACCATTTTATTTGCTGGTCAATCATTTAATGGAATGCCTAATCTCAGCATAATTTTAAATTCGGTATTCCACAAAATCAAGGTCATACATTTAATAATAACCATGCTCTAATCAAAATAATTTTAAATTTGGTATCCCCCAAAATCAGGGTCAGATTGGTTTTAGGCCAGAATTTCACACCACAATACAAAATGCCTTTCCAAAATTCTCAATGTTGCTACTCAGCAAAATATACCTCAACGTAATTTTAACCAAGGTCCTGTGCAACAATATCGTGCACCGTTCCAACATAGTGGTTTTAAATTTGGTATTCCAAACCAACAGTTTCTCTAATAATAATCAATTTAAATCTTGGCATGCAAAATCAGCAGAATTTACCTAAATATAAAGTTGACACTGACGTTTCTATGCGTACCGCACCTGTAAAAGCAAAATATGCTGACAAAATGAATTATTTTTATTGCGAAGAGCCATCCAATGGTTTAGAATATTATCCAGTATAGTAATGAGTACGCCTTTTACACTAATGATCCACAAATAGAGTATGATGAGACAGAGAGTACTTCCTGTCAATTATGCGGAAACTTCTGAAAATATAGTAGATGAGAAATTTAATACCACCTCTGAAAATTTTTGCAATGTTATCAGCAACAGTCAAAGTGAAATAATAAATTTAAATTATTGCGACAGCATATTAAAATTACCCCATATTGAAATACCGGAAATTGGTTCTTAAATTTCTCATTGATACAGGAAGTAGCAGGTCATTTATTAAACTGTCCTGCTAAAAACTCAAGAATTTTTCAGCGAAATATAAACAATATGAGCCATTTACTGTAGTTAGCACTCATGCACGAAGTACCCATAGTGATGCAATATATATGTACCATTACTTAAAACTTTCAAAAGCACACTTTATCATAAATTTTATGTATTTGATGTAGATGGTAGATACGATGGACTCTGATAGGCTCCGATCTTTCTTAAAAAATTATCTGCTAATATCGACATGCGGCTTAACCAAGTGCTTCAAACACCTAACGCATGTATACCTATATTATATACTCCACCTTACGAGATACTTGTAGAGCCTAGGACTGAAAAGCGAGTGCAAATTCCCACTAACTACTGTAATGGAGATGCTATATTAGAGTTCACGGAATTCAGTGAAGGCATACGAATGCCTACAGCCATAGTCACATGTAAGAATTTTCTCGCTGAAACTGTAATACAAAATACCACTGAAAAGGAAATTAAAATAACTATTGAAAAACCATTTGATGTTAGTGTATTTAATAGTGAGGAATTTCATGTAAAACGTAGTTTCGGAAAAAATTGTAAAGTAGACGATTTATTAAAAGAAAATTTACGAAAACTTGAGGCTTGAACACACAAATAAAGAAAGAACATGAGAGTATTTCTAAAATTATGTTATGAATATCGTGACATATTCTATTGTGATAAAATTCCTCTTTCATTTACAAATCAAGGTAAAAACATAATATTCGTACAATCAATGAAAATCCTATATACATACGTCCCTACCGTCACTCTCCTTTCCAAAAATGAAGAGAATCACAAAAACAGGTAGATAAACTTTTAGTAGATAACGTAATCCAGGAATCCCATTCTCCATGGAGCGCACCAGTTCACCTGGTTCCTAAAAAAGCTGGACGCATCCGGGGAAGTTAAATACAGGATGGTAGTAGACTACCGCCGTCTTAATGAACTCACTATAGATGACAAGTACCCATTACCCAATATTAGTGATCTTTTCGATAAACTTGGTAAATCTACTTACTTCACTACCCTAGATCTTGCATCCGGTTACCACTAAATTGAGGTAAATAATGATGATACAGCAAAACTGCGTTCACAACCCAGTCAGGGCACTTTGAATTTAAACGCATGCCGTTCGGACTAAAACAGCCCCGGCAACTTTTCAAAGGGCCATGGATAATGTCTTACGTGGTCTCCAAGGTATTCATTGCAGTGGGTATATCTTGATGACATCATCATCTTTAGCTCTTAGCCTTTCCCGAGCACATTTCAAAATTACGGAAAATCTTTTTGACAGACTTAGAGAAACAAATTTAAAGGTCACTTTAGGACAAAAGTGAGTTTCTAAGAAAGGAAGTTCTTTACCTAGGACACGTCATTACCAAAGAAGCGCCTTAAGCCTAATGACGATAAGATTAAGGCAGTGTTAAATTTTCCATTACCCCAGACTACCACGGAAATAAAAAGTTTTCTAGGACTAGTAGGATACTACCGCAAGTTTATCAATAATTTTGCTAAGGTAACACAACCTTTAACTTCATGCCTAAAGAAAAAGAAATAAAATAGAGTTCACTAAGAAGAATATATTGATGCATTTGAAAGGTGTAAAAGAACTATTAGTTAACGGCCCCAATTTTGCAATTTCCAGATTTTTGAGAAACCTTTTGTTCTTACTACAGACGCGTCAAACTTTGCTCCTTGGCGCAGTTCTTTCACAAGGCCCTATTGGCAGTGATAAGCCTGTGGCATATGCCAGCAGGACTTAAATGACGCGGAAACGCGATATAGTACCATAGAGAAAAGAAATGTTAGCTATCAGTATGGGCTACAAAGCACTTCTTAGACCGTATCTATACGGAAGAAAATTCTAAAATATATACCGATCATCGTCCGTTAGCATGGTTGAAAGAGTATTAATGAGCCTAATAGTAAAGATTACACGGTGGAAATTACGTCTAGCAGAATTTGATTTTGAGGTTATATACAAAAAAGGGGTCACAAAAATAGTAATGCTGATGCACTCTTCACGTATAAAGGTAAATGCATTAGGAGAAAATGATGACGTGTCCAATGAAAGTAAATGTAGACAAAAAGGAAAAGACAGTTGCAAGATTATTTAAATGACTTAACAGGAAAAGAATTTCAAAAAAGTAGGAAAAGAAAAACAGCGTGATAGGTCATTATCTCCTATTACAATTTCCTCTTCAGAGTCTCATAACTCTAAGGTTCAGTCTCAACATGGTGGACGAAGATCCCCTTATTCAATTCCATCTATAGATAGTAGTACAGCTTCCGCATCTGAAAATGATAGTAGCGATAATACAAACACTATACATTCCGCGCGTGATTTAGATACAGCAGGTATACTTATATTGCAGGAAGCCGTCGATACTAAACCAAACCAGATACTCGTACACACCTGGAATAGAGATAAAAATATCAGTTAAAGATTTATCTAGAGATAAAAACAAAAAGTATTAGAAGTCCACTTACCTGAAAATAATGCTGATCTTGTTAAAAAGTTTCTTTTAGAGTACACCAAACCAAAAATAAAATATTTCTTTTATTTTGAAAGCGAATTACATCGTAAACTATTTTCTCAAATTACAACAACCCTGTTTAAGAAAGGAACAGTTAAATTTTATGAATGTACTAAGCGTGTTATATACATAGATGATGAAGATGAGCAGCGTGACGTAATACTAGAAGTATATCATAACGGTAAAAATAGTCATAGAGGAATTAAAGAGACTTCTATCGCATTTAAAAAACGTACCTATTATTGGCATGCTATGGATAAAACTGTCGCTAGTATAATTAACTCATGTGAAATATGTAGAAAAATGAAGTATGACCGGAAACTCTTTTAAAGCCACAGAATTACAACTCACACATACACAGACAAAACTCTCTTCCAGGAAATATTCATTGATACTTTTACAATAGAGGGTTAAAGCTTACCTTTACCATTATAGATGCCTTTTAGTAAGTTAGGACAGGCTATAGAGATTATTAATAAGTCAACACCGGAGAGTCGTTAGAGCTCTACTTAAATACTTCTCTATGTACGGAGTACTCCAATAGAGTCAGTTCAGATCCAGGTGCTGAGTTTAATAATTCATTAATGAAGGAAATGCTTTCCTTTTATAAAATAGAGATACATGTAGGTACCCCACACAACCCAAATTCTATGGGTTTGATAGAGAAAAGATTCCACTCTACTATCATAGAGATTTACCGTGTAGCTAGATATGAAAGAAAAGTCACAGACGCTAGCTCAGTTATGACGTATGCACTTATGTCATATAACCATACTATACATACAGCTACAGGCTTAACGCCTTTCGAGGTCGTGTTCGGCCATACCGAATCTAACAGCGCATTTGCAGTAGATTTTGAGAAAGCAGTACACACAACTACTAGTTAAGGAACATGTTAGAAAAACTAAAAGTACTTATATGAATATTTAACTGATAGGCTTACCGAGAAGAAACAATCTGGTAATTAATAGACGTGGAGGTGAAACCGATTTTAATATAGATGTAGGTGATGATATTTTTCATGAAAGGCGTAAAAATACTAGAAGAAGTAAAAGATAAGCCGAGATATCAAAAAGCACAGGTTACCGGACCAATACATAGAAACACACTCGTACCGGTAGTTACTAATAATCGCGAGACAAAATTCCAGTTAAAGATATTAAACGCCCTCCATACAGGTTGTTGCTTCTGGGAGTCCATATGATCCAAAGCCAGGCCCTTCTACTGCACCGGATTGACAAGAATCCCGGATTATTGCCAGTAAAGGAAGGTAAAGCTTTCATAAGCTACGACAAATGGACTGTAATTAAGATTTTAGATCTAAGCAAAATATATAATGAAATAGAGTTAAATAAGAATAGTTAATATAGCATTTAAAAATGAGGTTCATAACTGTCTCAATACAAAAACGTTAGGAATAGATTTTAACAATGTAGAGTTACAAGCAAATTATATTATGCTTAATACTATAGAGAAATATAAGCAATTATTTCCTACGGCAAAGGTTAAGCGTGGTATAATTAACCCCCTTGGTTCCTTGCGAATAAAAAGCAATGACCGGCAACTTGGATAACGATGATGCTTTAAGGTTTGAAGAGTTAATAAATAAGATAAAAACAAAACAAGATGCTGTTAATGAGAAAATGACAATAGTTACAGAAATAATACATACATTTTCTAATATAGCTAATTCTACTAAAAACAACTTCATGAAAATAGAAAATAATATAAAAGAAATTGAAACTTACCTAAATGAGACAATATATAAAGAAAGTATTGATAAAATTATACATATTTATATGTCATTTTATATATAATTTCCAAACTTTCTATATATTCGGCTAAATGAAGTTGAAACTGCGCTTGCTTTTAGTAAAATCAAAATACTGCATCAGTCTATTATAGATACAGAAAAAGAGTTTCTATCTATACTTAAAGAAATAGAAATTACTGATAAATTAATTTTCCCAGCTAATGCTGAAAATGTTGTTAAGATAGAATTTTGTACAGAGATTAAAAACTTATATCAGACAAAATCAGATAAGGTTTGTGCTACATATTCCTTTAATTTCTAATGAGATTTATAATTATTTCAAATTAATTCCAATACCCATTTTGAGTAATGATAACAATCCAACTTCTATAATCCTTCCCAAATATCCTTATGTACTTGTGAAGGGGTTGAAAACAAAAATGCTCTCCCAGCCATGTTCAGAAATTGATGAAGGGAGCGAATTTTATGCTATGAAAATGACCTCTCAGCTCAGAGGAAAGACGAATGTGTCACTGAACTTATGCAGTTTTCCACCAATACTTCAAGCTGCCACTCTACACCTGTTTTTATAGAAGATATGAAAATAGAGTCCGTACAGTCAAACCGTTGGATCATTTACACAAAGTACGAAAATATACTTACTGAATTCTGTAAAAGAAGAAACAGCTCAAGAAGTCATACGTGGAACTTACCTGTTATCCTTAAACAATGATTGTTATGTAAAAGTAAAAGGGAAATTATTCTAAAGAAACATATAACTGAAGGAAAAAGGATATTCGATACTAAATTGCCTCTACTTCAGCTGCCACGAATTGAACGATGTCCCGGAGCCGCTGAAGACAATCACTCGACGAGATCAGCCTTGCTGATATTCAGTTCCTGAACTGTTGGGTGCGAAAAAGTGATCTAAGTGCCAAAAGTGAAAGTGAAATTTCTCAAAGTGTTCCTTAACGGGTTTTAATATAGGAAACTTAGTTATAATCATAACTTTAGTTTTCCTTATTGTAGGTTATAGATATAAGCTTTTGTCAAAGAGAGTAACGCCAATCTGAGGAAAACTCGAGATGATCCTGCGGATAATCTCGATCTTACGGAGGGAGGAGTTATGTATAGCGCCCCTCATGTAGACATAACAACTGTAAACATTTAGCATGCATTCCTCTTATTGCGCCTACGCATTATCGGACCACCGCATGATGCTGACGCGGCAACAGCCGAACATTGTTCTTAGCTCTAAGTTAGTCTTTAAGACAGAATGTAATTTGCTCTCTACGAATAAACATCTCTACTTTATTAAAGCTTGTTTTTAAAAAAGCTCCCGCTCACGCTCCGTAACTTAACTACCTATCATGTAGTATCATCGTGTATCGATGCATAGTAGGAGTCAGTCGCATCCCTAATCCAGGGTATTTCGGTCGTCATTCAGCGACGCAGCTGGCGCCTGATTCGAATCCGACACCACGACACAGCTCCGACGCGACATCTCGTATGTTAACAACATTGTTTTGACGTCCAGTTTTCAGAATAGCTCCTTTTTTATTTTCTCTAACGATAAACAAATTCTAACGTTTAAATATGGAATTGGATTTTTTGGAATTTTATTGCTGGCTGGAATAGTTGGTAGATGAATTGGGATTTTTTATAAAAGAGATTTATTATTTATTGGATGGGCGTTAATTGATAGAACTGAGGGCTCATTTTATTTTATTAATTTATTACACGATGACCAAAAAAGGAGTGTTATGTTTTCAGGGTTCATGTATGTATGTATGTAAGTTTCTTTATTCCACCATAAGTCCTGAACGGCTTAACAGATTTTGATGGGAGAGGTATTTTTAGATTCCTTGCATTCCTCCGAGTGACATAGGCTATATGACATCATCATAAAAACAAAATGGCGGATTATATATGCGATAAATAGCAGACCAAAAAAAATAAAATTTGATCAATCTTATTGTGTGGGGTATCAAATTGAAGGGCTTTAAAAGGCGATTTCAAAAATATATATAACTTATATGTTTGTATTATGTACTTTTTGTGTAAAAACTTGTCAGTCGTGTTTTTTATTTTTTTAATAATTAGCTTGTCTATTTACATACTTCTTCAAGTGGCACGTTTTACAGATAACCATTGCTTATATGTTGCAGGTTTACATTCGAAACCACGGAGATAAGCTATCCAATTAATTAAATTATCTATTTCTGTTTTCTACCTATCAATCGAAAACTGGAATATATTAAATTGGAATTTAATAAAGGTTTTTTACACGAGTTAAAACCTACAAAATATGACAAAGTCATTAAATAGATTTAAAAAAATATACCTACCTAATTATATTAAAAAATCCTCATCGTACTTCAACATCCACTTCTAAAAACAAAAAACTCAACGCCCCTAGCAAATTAAATAAAGTCAAAGGAAAATCAATCGTTTACTGAAAATTGGAAGGTAAATCATTAATATTGGGCCAGAAATTTTCATTGTGCCCCGAAAAAGACTTCATTGTCTGGAACGTGAGCAGAATGCGGTGCGCAATGGACTGTGTCAGGAATTATTATTTCTCACAGATTTCCACCGGATCTAAAATGGTAATTAGTTGACTGGATGGGACAGACATTTTTAGTAGTTTGATCCCTGAAGCCGCTTTTTATTTCTTACTACAAAAGCTAGTAATATAGCATAATAAAAAGCGCCTACCCCAGATTTTAAGTAAGGCCTTTAACAATACAACAGTGAAAACCACATCAAATTTAGTCCAGTAGTTTTTGCGTGATGCGCATCAAACATACCTACAGACAGAAAGATAGACAGACAGACAGATAGATGAACATTCTAAAAAAATCGTTTTGGCTTCTATTGGCCCTATAATTAGACTACCTAGTATTTTTTCTTAAATAACTTTTAAGTACCTACAGGCACAGATTACAGTTTTATATATGTATTGAATAGATAACACTTAGGTACAGAAGTTGGAAGAATTCGAGATGTGGTGTTGGCATAGATTAGAAAGGATCAGCTGGACAAAAAGAATAACGAATGAGGAGGTCCTAAACAGAATAGGAGAAAAAAGAAGCATTATTAAAACTAACACGATGATTTCTTTAGAAAAATCATAAAAGGAAAGTTAAAAGGAAGAAGAACCCCTACTTCTTCCGGGACACGGCTACATGTGGCTATCAAGAAGTAAACAGTTGGCAATGGAGAGAGAAAAATGGAAGGAACTCCTTCGACAAGAGCCTGGCCTAGGAGGGAAAAAAGACACTTAGACAATTCAGAATTGTCAAAATGGCTTTTTAAACCACCTGAAGGGTGTAGCTATGGTACTGTTTCATTTGCTGACGTCATGTCGTTTCCAGTCACAATCTAATTTCCCTGCGCACATCTTCGCCCATCTATTTAACTTCCTTATTACCTATCACCGTTACCATTTATTTGTGAGAGACTGGCCTATTTCTCTCCTCACTTAAGCGCCGACTGCTCCTGAAGCTAAGCTAATTTAGCCAGTTTTGCTTAGTATTACATCGGAACTAGGTATAACTCTATCTATATATACTCTAGCTAACTTTCCAGGCATGTAACTCGTGTATGAACTACGAATATATCAAATTAAATTACAAAATTTGATAATTTATCATTTCAGTCAGTCTGTCCGTCAAAAACACACTCTTTGTTAATTTACGATGTTTCTTGATATTTTACAATATTGTTTTAACATAGTTAAGTGTACAAAGACATCACGCATCCACTGCAGGTGTTCGTCAACCGATGCCTTCGACAAATACTTGGCATTTTCTGGCCAAAGGTCATCTCTAACCGAGAGCTCTGGGAGACATGCAAAGAAGTATCGATTGACCTCCAGATCAAGCGCCTCAAATGGGCATGGATCGGCCACACGCTTCGAAGGGATCCCACGTATATTCCCAGGCAATATTCCACGCAAACCAAGAGGAAAGTTGGACGACCCAAGCAGACCTGGCGGCGTACTATTGCAGCGGAGTTGAAGGCAGTCGGTCTCACCTGGTCGGAGGCGAAGCGCATTTCCCAAGATAGAATTTGGACTATGGGCGCCCTCTGCCCCACCTTGGGTCTTTAAACCATAAGTCAAGTAAGTCATAGCTAAGTGGGTCAAATAGCTTAGCTCGCCATGTGTTGGGTACCTTACCAGGCCATGGCATGGCATTAATACCCTCATTTCCTTGGTGGTAAAATTATTCATATTACCTCAATTTGTGTGCCTATAAAACTTAAGTCAGATTTATCGAAATTAGTCAACCGTAGACCATTTTTAATAGGTCATTATGTATGAGTAGAAAAAAAATCTTCGACTTATTTTTATTATTCTTCATCAATTTGTTTTTAGGTTTAATCATAAAGTTATTTATTCCTTTGAGTTTCGTTGTTTAGTTACATATTAATAAAGTTTATGTCTATAAAAATTATATGTCATCGAAATTGCTACAGCGCAGCGTAGCCATCGAATTGATATGTTATCGAAGAGAAAAAAAAAATCATTTTCACAATTTTAAAAGCTTTTATTTCTTGCAATTTATGTATGTTCGTTCGGGTGGAATCTTAGAACTCAATTTTGAAGTAGGTATCTTCAACCGATTGAGCTGAAATTTTGTACACACGTTTAGTTTGGATGATAATGCATAAAAGCTTTTTTTTTAGTTTTTACTATTAAATTATTTATTATATGTCTTTGGGTAGAATATTATGTCTACTTATTAATTTTTGCCTATGATAAAATGTCAGACCACCTTTTACCCTAAAACAGCATAAATTACATCTTCAATTCGGAGAATTATAGAACCAAATTATCGTAACGTCATATTCTACTTAGTCTAATGGCTCCCGACACCAGTGTAATGTTTCTTGCTATAATTATCTAGCCGTCTAGTTACATAAACGCCGTGTCAAAGACACTTATACAATTATGCGTATGATAGCTTAATATAGGCTTTATTAAGGCATAATTGATACCTACTAATATATTGTTTTAGCGTATTATTTCTCACCACCCATAGTCCTTGGTGAGCGTCAAAAGCAGCAAGCCAGCGTTGCGTAAATAACAAATGTAGTGTAGACGTACGTAAAAAACTTGAGTTTTATGTTGTCGCGTGTAGTATTGCCTTGTAGCATAGCATCGAATCGCGCACCTAGGACTCCGGGCTAGGTGATAAATAAATAAAAAATAAAAATGTATTTTGCAAAATAAACGTTTTACTGTTTCTCTTATAATGGATGGACCCGCCTTTTAAACATCAAAGAGCCTGTGTTAGGAGACCCCGCTCCCCTTAACTAGAAAACACTTTTTAAAAACACATCTATCTATATATTATACTAGCTTTTGCCCGCGGCTTCGCCCGCGTGAATTTCCCACGGAACAGTGCTTTTTCGGGATAAAGTAGCCTATGTGCTATTCCAGGTCATTATCTACCTCTGTACCAAATTTCATCGAAATCCGTCCAGTAGATTTTGCGTGATTGAGTAACAAACATCCTCACAAACTCACAAACTCACAAATTCACAAACTCACATCCAAACTTTCGCATTTATAATATTAGTATGGATACATGGAAGTAATAAGTACCGTGTTTTACAAAGTACTTATTACTTCCATGATTATATATAACTCAAAGGTGTCGTCTGACTGACTGATGACTGACTGACTGTCATAGTGATCTATCAACGCCATGGAAGTAATAAAAGTACTTACTACTTCCATGATCAACGCACAGCCCAAACCACTGGACGGATAGGGCTGAAATTTGCATGCAGGTAGCTGTTATGACGTAGGCATCCGCTAAGAAAGGATAACGCGAGCGAAGCCGCGGGCAAAAGCTAGTATAGCATAAAGATATTCAACATGATAAATAGAGGTTAAGTTTGTAATATCTATGTGTAGATATGTGAGATATTGTATATTATGTTGTAAAAATATACAACTTCACGTTATTTTTCGTTTCACTGTAAGCTTTGATCAGCTTTCATAATTTATTTAATCGTATACAGGATACATCCCATAAAACACAGGAAACAAGTAGAAGGAAGTAAACAACTTATTAATGGTATTGGGGGAGGATAACTAATTGTTATTCAAATCCCTTAAAAGCTTTCAACTTAAATACTTATTGTCAATAAACAGATTTTAAAGTCGAAAGGAACACAAATAAACAAAAAGTCCCGCCCTAGTACTAATTAATCCGGATGGCTGTTACACCGTTGCGTAAGAAATCTAATGAGGGATTTTCCGAGACCCAAATAAAAAAAAAAGTTCAGATGAATTCATAGGTGGCGCGCTTAGGCGAGACCATTGAAAAAGCAAAAAGTCAAGGTATTGGCATTTAAAAAAAATAAAATCTAATTAAAAAACATCTGAAAAGTATCAATATTGTGATTTGTGCAACTTTCAAACTGTTATGTGATTTTTTTTCTGCCCCTGGCTGACAATAAAAAGCGCACAATATAGGTACAGTCATTATTACGACTCGGCTTTCAATAAAACGCCATCTGTGGAGATTTTTTTAAACTGATTTTTTTTCTTAATTTAGCTGTCAGAAAAATCGCTCATTGTGATGATTTTAATATATACTCACGCGTATCGCTGACTAGTTTCTGACTTCAAACGAAGACTCTAGAAAACTACTTCCGTATATGTAAGTGTAAGTCGAGAGCTAGTCGGCATTCCCGGCAAACAACACACGTGAGTATCCGTATTAGGTAATTCATAATGTCTGTTTCTCACGTTAGTTTTAATCAAATCTAAGGGATATCACGAAAATTATATTTTTTTGAATATTTACTTTTTGCTCAGTAATTAGAGATGATTGTTTTCTATGAAGACTGTAGTTATTTGTTTGCAGTTGTTTATTTAATTGTTTTTATTTAAAACTTTTCTATTGCTACAAAAATTACAGAAATTATGTACAAATGGTGGACTTAAATATGTAGGTAAGTTGTGTACTTTTTACATATAGTAAACAAAATTGACTGTTTAGGTACCTATATTATAGAACTACTTTATCTGTATGTATGATTGTCCCTGTACAATAAAATTAAAACCAATTTAAAACTCATTTGGAGCCCAAGTTCAGATATAGGTACTTTAGTAGTCATAAAAAGCATTCGCGAACGTGTAAATGAGGACGGGATAAATAAGGGAACATCAGTATAAACACTTAACCGTAATTTGTGGAGAATAGACGTTTATTGGTTACCCATGTTAACAAACTTGATCATTTTGGCGGGCTTTTAATTTTAAGCTTGATTGGGTTAATTATTACAATTTTATCAGGACTTACCATAACTACATATACAAATAAATAAAATTAGAGTATCGTCACAGATCTAATATAAATATGGTATCGTGTCACATCTATTATCTATGCTCGTATCTGTCTGTAATTACACGACTGACCAAAAAAAGAGTGTTATGTTTTCAAGGTTCATGTATGTATGTATGTATGTAAGTTTCTTTATTCCACCATAAGTCCTGATGTGAGAGGTATTGTTAGATTCCTTGCATTCCTCCGAGTGACATAGGCTATGTAAGTTGTCAGTCGCTTTTTTTATTTTTGAATAATTAGCTTGTTTTAAAATACTAAAAATTAGGTACTAAAAATTTCAAATTGCAGAGACCAGTTTTTTACGAACAAATAATATTTAAAAAGCTTCGCCTATACAATATAAGCCAGCTACCATCTAAAAATCAACGTTATTACTAAAACGCAGACCTTTTGAGTTTGTTTTATATAAAAACCGTTTCGGAGGTCGTTGGGCATAATTAAACAGATGTTCGGAAAAATAACAGTATTGGTTCGTTTGTACCTTCATAAAATTCAGGACACGCGCCTACGTAACGCGGTAGGCGATAACTACACGGTACAAATTATAAGATTATAGCGAGTAGGTATATGAATTTTTCCCAAAACGATTTTTCAAAACACGATACAAATGCGGTAGTTGTGGTAGAAATTGTACCAAAAACGAGCAGGCGAAGATCGTTTATTGAATGAAATATCACTTTTGATTCATTTTTACCACCGCGACTGTACTACGAGTAGGTACTCATATATTCCTCGCGGGACACGGGATAACCAAATGGCTGAAATTTTGAGTACTGGAGTTTAGGTTACTACCGCGTTTGGAACACAAAAAGATTTTTTTATCTGGAGCAATACTCACGCGGGCGAAGCTGCGGGCACTCACGCGGGCGAAGCTGCGGGCAATAGCTAGTTTATTAATAAAGTTTAAAGAATTCTTCATTTGATCAGGGGGTTTAAAAAGGGTTACCACTTGACGAATCAATATGATCCATTTATATGATCCATTTTAATACTTTAAAAATTTTCAAATATTGAAAAAATTAACCTTATTTAAATCAAAATGGGCGTTCATTTTTCAATATTTAAGAAATTAGAAATGGATCATATTCTGATTCATCAAAGTGGCTGCTTTAACCCTCAGGTCACTCATAATAGAGTTGTCATGATGTTCTGGCATGGGAATTCATGTACTGCTGCAGTGGGATAGAAGCTGCCATCTTTGCCATGGTAACGGGACAAAGATGGCTGCTTTAACTTTGCTCTTCTTCTTTGTGAACAGACTAAGCAATACTTTTAATTATAGGTGTCTCTTTTATTTACGTATGAATTTCATATACCTATATCGTACGTTTCTTGAGCGAGAAAAAGCCGATAGTTCATCGCTTACTGGCGGGGTGCGAGTTATGCATAGAGCAACACGGACTCGTTCCGCGCAAGCGGAAGTCCTTGTTGCTCGAAGGCGGTTGGAGAAACGAAAGAGAGATTTTTTTAAATGAATATTTTGCAACCAGGGGCCATTTTGCAAAAGAGACATTTTTGCGGTTAAAAAGCTCGTAACTTAGACCGCAAAAGGAAAAGCGTGCGTGAAATCCTGTAATTCGCAGCACCTCCGCGTTGTTAGTCCCTACACTAATCGTTAACAGATCCGCTCTAGCTCACCTGAGGACGGTTCTATCCTCGTTCTGTTTTAGTTGAGAAATCTTACACTCAAACTGTGGAATAAGCTTCCTCCTCAGCGGTGTTCCCGAATAGGTTTGACATTGGGGCCTTCTCAAGAAAAGAACTCATCGCTTTCTCAAAGAGTCGGCAACGCATGAGTGACCTTTTTAGGGTTCGTTGGTGTCTATGGACTGCGGTGATTGCTTACTTCATCAGGCAACCCGCCCATTCTCGTTTGTCTAAAATTCTATTTAAAAAAACATATATTTTCATACATATTCTACATATTAAGTAGAAAGTAAAATCAGAAAACACTAACAGGGAGTCTACGGTCGTGTAAATTATTTATACTTCTCATGTAAGTTAGTACTCCGTACGTGTTAGGGATTTTGTGTAAATCAATTTAGGATTTAAAAAAATTTTTGAAAATTTAGGCAATCAAATCCAAAGTTTTGGAGAAAATGTGTGATTTTAGTTTCCAAAATTTTTAAAACAATTACCATCCTAAACACGGCTACTAAGTTACACACTATTACTCTATTTACGCATTTAAAGCAAAGTTATATGTTAATCGAGCGAGCGAGCGCAGCGAGCGAAGCGTCTCAGTTTCCACTAGCCGAAAATTCTTTTGTCTGTCCGGATGTTATCGCCTACAGGTCGCATTTCTGAACCGATTCTTATGAAATTTTGTGAGCAGGTTCGTTAATTTTATAGAATTTTTTAGTCTAATAATTCAGTTTTTCGAAATTTTATAAAATGGCGATAATATATAAAAAAAACCTTATATCTCAGCTATTTAAAAAAAAATTCAAAAATGTCATTAGACATTTTTGTTATCCTTATTAAGACGCAACTTTTTTGTATGAACAACATAGTGAAATTTAATAAAAACCGCTATAAATCCATATATTAAATTCTTATACGATAGTTCACAAAAAAATCAATAGATGGCGCAGCAAAGCTTTTAATACTCGCAAATTCATTTAAGAGTGACTTGATTTATTGAATTAAATTGAGATTGTTTGAATTGCGTGTATTTATTTTTTAAACTGAGCGCGTTTCTTGACTCTATCTTGCCTGATGAGAAGCATAGATAAGATCTAGGGTGGTACACGCAAACTGAAAAAAAAAACTCAAGTATTCATTTGGTTAATGGCATTGTATTGTGGATTGCTTTGCTTGGTGGAATTATCTTAGAACACTTGAAATAAATCTGATATCAAAAAACTTCATTGTATGATTAGAATACTATTAAAAAAAGTAATATACAGGGTGATTTTTTATCCGAAGGATATATTTAATCCTACGGTAGGTCATGCTGGCATAGAACTACAAAAATATTAAATAAAAAAACACTTGTAAATAACTGAGAAAAAAACTTTGTTAAAGGTTTCATGAAAAGTCTCCGAATGTATGGACACCCTTGCGTGCGGTGCGGTTTCCGACTTTGACTTATTTACGCGTGAAACAGGTAGGTCAGGTACGATCCGTTTCCCTTCATACTTTATCCTGGCTAGACAGGCAAAAAATACCTAGGTATGATTTATAGTTAGGTATTTATGAGTATTTTTTATTCTTAAACTTACTGCCTTCAACTCATCCCGACTACAATGACAACAAATAAAAATCAATGGGATGAGGCCATGGCACGGGCCCTCCTCAACCTATCCACCTGTCGCCCAAATGGGTATCCAATCCAGGAACTGTCACACACCGCACGTACCTGGTAATGCGCGGACGCTCCATATCGTGTTGATAGGAGTAAGAAAGATAACGCACGACACCGAGAGGCACATCGTCCAACATCCACCAAACTTTTAAAATGTTCAAACACACGTTTACTTACCTCGAATCACATGTTTACACTTAATCTGTTTAAATGAGTCCTGTTTCTGTCACACAAGTATTCTCACAGCTCCACCAATGTTCATTGTGCACATTGAAAATACCTATTTTTGTGAATGTTGCTTCATCGGTAAATAATGTACCTATGTTTTTGTCTAGATTAGACAAAACCAGCGGCAAAATTAACCTGTGGTTCGTGGTCATTGACCCCAAGCTTTTGTACAGGTAAATAATGAAATGGGTGCATCCCTTCGTTGAGGATGAGGTTTCATACAGCCGACTGTGATACGCCGAAATAACATTCAGTAATTCTAGTACTTCCATTCGGGTCATGCTGGAAGTACTCGATGATTGCTTCCTGGAGGTCGACAGGATGTGGAGCTCTCACCAGCTCCTCCTCAGTTGGAGTAATGATAAGGCTCTGGATCAGACATTTTCTTTGGTCAAATACCGTGTGTACACATAACCGAAACGCGAAGCTGCGCGGAAGCATACGGGGCGGCGCAATAGCTAGCATAGACCGAGGGCGATGTCCTTGTGATCCTTAGGCACGCGCCGCCCGGGGTAGGGCGCGCCAGCGGTGCAGGCGATACTGAGTACTTTCTTTCGGCGGCTCGTCACGTCAGCGCGGCGTGTGATCTTTTTGCGCGCTTGGTGTCCATGTAAGCGTTATTTAATTGGATAAATATGAAAAAAATAAAGAGTATTTTTTTTTTCGCTAGTTGGGTCGAGAATCGAATACCACCACATAATACCCTCCTTCCCCGAATATGTCCTTCGGATAAAAAATCACCCTGTATACGTATATGTATATAATAGATTCGATTTCAAATTGAACTTTCTTTTTGAACTTTTAATTTTGTTGCGCAAATTACCATACATACCTCATAACCAATAGGTCAAACCATGCATTTCTGACGACTGTCGACCTCCGTGGCCTAACGGTCATCACGCCAGACGGGCTACACCAGAGGTCCTGGCTCCGATCTCGGTCGGGTCAAGATGGAAAATAATCAAAGTCAAAGTCAAAGCCAAATCATTTATTTTGTGAACATAGGTTTACATAGAGAGGTTGTTATAAACTTAAAATAAGAGTTCCTCCCTAGTATGAGGTCCTAGGTAATTCAGATTGACTTCAGATTGATTTGGTTTTGATATTTATCTATACATAATATGTATTTGTTATAAAATATAGTATTGTTAAATTAGCATCCTGTAAAGTCTTGGAACTTACTCAATCTGTGTGATTTGTCCGTATATATTTATTAATATTATTTATAATATTTCGAGGCGGGAAAAAGGCAGGTCTCAGTAAATTTTTTTGTGGTATTGACCAACCACAAGAACTTTTTACTTCTTTCCAGCATTGGTAGGTTGGTTTCAAAACTCTTCTAAGCCAGGGAAGGGACACGGTAAAATATCGGTTATTTCGTGGAAGGGCTCGCGAGGTCTACTGTTCTCACAGAACCACTAGTAATATTATATCTGAAAATGCATTAAGTCGTGGGTTCTGTGCCTCCATTGAGCTTATAATTCACTTTATGTTGTCAACGAATTCAGCCGAGTAGACTAAACTCATCATAGATAACATAATGACCGTAGATAACTTTTACCAATATAGTTAATAAAAAAGATAAAGTCATCGTGATCCATAATGTTTCTATAAATAAATAAAATTATTTAAAAACTAGTACTAGTAATTAGTACCTATTAGTGGTTCGCCGCTAACTTAGACCTTGCGATTATTATTTTAAAATATCTCAAAAACGGCTGAACCGATTTTGTTGCGCAACGAACTTAAAAATTCTATGAATAGTTGCTACACGTATTCTTAATATCATCGAAATTAATTCAACGGTTCGAGAGTTATCGCGGAACAAACATACATACATACATACAAACAATGTTGTTTTCGCCCCAACTTGAATTATAAAACCCGCCTGCTTGCCTGCTCGGTCAATTAATTTTGAAAAAATATAAAAGAAAGTAGGGAAAGTAAGAAGTGATATGTTAGTATAACGCAAGATCACACACAATAATGGCGTTTTGAAACCCCGATAATGCAAGTTCACTTACGTAAAACAATTCGAATCTTGCATTTTCTTCGAGTGTTGATGACACCACGAGGGATCGGCCCAACGTTGTGTATGGCTTAAGGACTCTTTTGAATCTCCGATTGGAACCACGTCCCATTATAATGGTTCCAATCAGCCAAATTATGAATGGGGTCAAATTGGTTGAATGGAACCACTAAATTAGCCCCTGGTTGGGTTTTTATTTTCTTTCAAACGGCATTTAAAAATGCATTGACAAAATGGCTATTGGATAAATGTTTTTATACCATTAAAGAATATTTTGATCATACATAATTTGACATTTTTGACATTATTTATTTCCATTAATATTATGTGACATTTTGTAGAGTGAATTTAAGAATTTATATTTTCATTGTATTTTGAATGACTGAATGAATACATGAAACTATTATTCTGTATCATCTTTTGTTTTAGTTTTCTGGCAAATAAACGTTCTGATTTCTGATTTCTACACTTATTTCGTCTAGATCGTTTTCAGTCAATGTTCCCGACAGAATAATATTCAGATAACTTTTAATTAGTTCTTCATTAAGCCCCGGGTCGTCTTCAGTGTTGTTTTGCGAAATGCTTTTTAGAAACTTTATTTCGAAAAATGGATTAAACATCCACTAGGTTTTGTGCAAACGCGGTGGAGTTATAATGGAAACAAATGTATTTCTAGTTTGTTCATTTTCATTGCTGCGGAAAATACACATGTGAAAAATCATAGAGTAGTAGCAAAAAAAAAAACACTAACGCGAAAAGAAACTACACTTAAGCATGTATGCTGTAAAATAGCTTCTGGCTTTGTGTGAGTGACTGTCGATGTGCGCGGGGGGGTGTTGAGAGGTGGCGCGGACGGAGAACCAACCTTCACGATGTTTATATTATTATGTCTTTCCTCAGGGCTCTGCCAGAAATGACGCGGTCTATCCACTCATGTCAATCATGTCATGACCGGTGGGCGTTAATGTCAAATACTATAGAGTTTAGAGTTAAGCCAAAATTTCTATATAACTCATCAACCCTAGTGTTGAAATTCAGCTCAAGGAGTTTTTTTTTCTCTATGGTCGAACTCTCACGTACAGAGAGTGCTCCTAAGTGTGGTAGTAGGTAATGTGCGGGCTTTTTATTTACCGCAGACGTGAAATCAATAAAAAATTATTTTCTTTAAAAAAATTGGTACCTAAGTACTTACTTGGTACTTATCAACTTTATTAGGCTTATCTACGTTTCGAAAAACGTTTGCTCGATTTTCAATTCAACGAGCACCATTGATCGTTAACTGCACTGGACATAGTTTTGATGGCTTTGGGCCTTTTTTATATTTGTATCTTCTTCTTCTTACTTACTTGCTTCGATGGCTCGACGACCCAAAGAGGATCTTGGCCTACGATACTAAAAGCTTCCATTCCTTCCTGTTCTGCGCTACTTCTTCTTAGTTGGTCACTTTTGTCAGAGTGATCGTGGTTGTGCAGATGGAGCTGGCCTGGGATCTTCTGTATTGCCTGTCCCCTGAGTGAAGGTTGCTGCTTTTGCAATGGCTATTGATATTTGCTTGCATACTTAGACGTAGAAAAATAAACATGATTTTTTAATATATAATAGATGGTTTTGCCACAATGGCCAAGGATAGAAAAATGTATTTTATATCGTGTCGTGTAAATGTATCTTAAATCAAATCAGTATTGGTAGGTACCACCTCTAAGGAGAGATAAAAAGCTACATAAGTACTATTATTATAAATGCCAAATAGAGGCCAAATAGTTTAGATGAATTATGATGAATAGTTTTTAATAGTTACGTACACTTTATATAAAATTTTGAAAACATTATGTTCCTACCGAAGTATAATTTAAGAGCAGTCCTGTGAAAAGCTTCGTTGCATACAATACGATATTATTTCAACATATTTATTTTCACTTTATACCACCAGGAGGCGTGCCAAGCCAAGCCTGGGTACACAAACTCAAATATTTATGTAACTTACGCCTAAGCCCCGTATTTGAACAGGAAAACCCGGTATAACCGGGACTGTATCAGGAATATACGTGATAATATAATATCTTATAATGTATGTTGGTTTGGCGTCGTGAAATTAACTTTATCGTACAGAATTTCGTTTCTTATTTGTGTTTTTGTGCTCATTTTGAATTAATGGAACGGATTTTATATTTAAACGCCGTCTGTGTTTCAACTTATAAAAGCATAGCAAGCATTTTTGCCATTATAATTTTATCAGGCGCTTACATTAATTCATCAATATCCGTCATCATCAGTCATTAATGTCCGCTGGGGTCCTTCCTTATAGATGGATATGAGGATGGGTCATGACCCACCATGCAGATTGGTGGGTTAAGAAAAAATATGATTATAAACTCTAAATAAAGCGCTTAAGCTCCTTTATTCTCTGTGATGGCTAAATTTATTGCTGCTATCTATTCATTAGAAAATAATTATGTAAGTTAACATATAATTGTACAGTCCCGGCAAAAAGCTCTGCTTCGATAACGTGCCCAGAAGACTGGTAGCATTGATTCTATTCTTGATTGATAGGATTCTTTAAGCGAGACTATTCATGTCATGAATAAACATGTAGACTTTCGTCGACTGTGCAATTACGAATACTTAAGTTCTTTGGGCACATTTTAAGAGTCGTTGATGGAGAGACTTGTACCTAGTAAAAGGTCGGTTGGTGGACAAGCGGATCACAAGGCAAATCTCCAACCCGCGGGGAAGATTCTATAAAGCAGGCAACTCATTCTTCAATAGTCCAGTGCGCTTGGAATGCCAGTAATAGAGAGAGAGGTGGAGAGCTATTGTAAAAGCAGCAACCTTCGCCCAGGGGACGGGTAGTACAGAAGATCCCAGGCCAGCACGCTCTGCACAATCACAACCACTCTGACAAGAGTGACCGACTAAGAAGCAGTGTTGCCAGACTGTCTAGATTTTCCCCGAAGATTTCAACAAAATCCCCCCAAATTTCCCCACAATGTATGAAGATGATTAAAATTTTCCTCCCAAAACCATTTTTTCCTCCCCCCTCAAACTCACTATTTGTATGAATTTCGAAGATTTATGAATCCCCCCATCGATTACAAAATAAAAAAAACAAATTTGAGGGGGAATCGAGCCATCCTGGCATCGGAATCCTCCCATCTGGCAACACTAAGAAGATTTTCTTTTTTTTTTAAAGTTCAATGTATATCTTCTATTACTTAAATATTAATTTTATATATAACTAGCCACGCCCCAGGGCTACGCTCCCGTGGGAATTTCGGGATAAAAAAGTACCCTATGTGCTATTCCCGGTATTTTTCTACCCGTATACCAAATTTCATAGAAATCCGTCCAGTAGATTTTGCGTGATTGAGTAACAAACATCCTCACAAACTCACAAATTCACAAACTCACAAACTCACATCCAAACTTTCGCATTTATAATATTACTGAAAACTTTTTGCCCGCGGCTTCTGCCTGCGTAGATTTCCCACGGGAACAGTGCTTTTTCCCGGGATAAAAAGTAGCCTATGTGCTATTCCAGGTCATTATCTACCTCTGTACCAAATTTCATCGAAATCCGTCCAGTAGATTTTGCGTGATTGAGTAACAAACACATCCTCACAAACTCAGACTTACAAACTCACATCCAAACTTTCGCATTTATAATATTTTATAATATTATAAGCTTTTGCCCGCAGCTTCGCCATGAATTTCCCACAGGAACAGTGCTTTTTCAGGATAAAAAGTAGCCTATGTGCTATTCCAGGTCATTATCTACCTCTGTACCAAATTTCATAGAAATCCGTCCAGTAGATTTTGCGTGATTGAGTAACAAACATCCTCACAAACTCACAAACTCACAAACTCACAAACTCACAAATTCACAAACTCACAAACTCACATCCAAACTTTCGCATTTATAATATTAGTATGGATAGTATGGATTAGGATAAATCGTAATTGGCTACGAAATATGTACCGTTGTATTTAAATAAACAAATAAATAAATAAATAATGTCATGAGGTACCTACTTCGATCAAATACCGTAAAAGCTGATGTTATATATATACAAACCTTTTCACACAATGTTTGCAAGAATTATGTATTATGAAAATGAAAAACATGTACTATTTAGGTGGGACTCTGACGGATAGCCGACCTTATTAGAGGGCCCAGATCCTGTCTTCACTTCCCGGAGGACGGCTTGGACCAATCTTGTGTGACCTCCTTTTTTCCTCCATTTTTCGCATAAACTATACGCTTATGAATATCATAAGGGCCTATACAATTTGGCCGGTTCATATTACTGGGAAAACAAAATGAGAACAGGATAGGCTAGCTTCGTCACTGTCGTAAATGTTATGGGAATATATGAAAAAATGTTTAAATATTCTAGCCTCTTAAAATTACTTAGTCATCAATAATTTCAGCAACCACTAGTCTTGGTTAAGTAGCCATCTCGAAGCGAACCCAAGGGTATCAGTTATTTTTTAAATATTTCAATTCTGGTCCGATCTGCTGAAAGGAAGTTATTAATACAATTGAAAAGCTGATTAATCCTAACTAATACTATAAATGCCAAAGTGAGTTTATTTATTTGTTTCTTACCTCTTCACGCTTCTACATACATACATACATACATATTATCACGCCTTTTTCCCGCGGGGGTAGGCAGAGACTAGCGATTTCCACCTGCTACGATCCTAACAGATCTCTCTTGCTTCCTCTACACTCATCACTCTCTCTTCATACACGCTTCTACTGAATCAATTTTCCTGAAATTTAGCATACACAACACATAGGCAGAAGTACAGAGAAGGACATTGAGTACTTTTTATCCCGGGAAAAAGCACTGTTCTTAATAAGATTCTAAATTAGTTGATTTTAGAAAGGAAAACCACTGCTAGGATATTGCAAAGTTAATACTCGAAACCGCTCTGAAGGCACGTACTATAATATCCACCGCGTAATCTGACCGGATGCAAACTATGGTTTCCGGAGCGCAATATATTTTTACGGCGCCGGCGACTCTAGGGCCAAAACATAAATGAATGAATGAATGAATTGGTACAAGCTATGTATGTATGAAATCCGTTATTAAAACTTGGCCTTCAAAGAAGGCTCCTTTTCACGTCAAAAACTAATTATATAATCATAGTATATTATTTCTCAAAGCTACAAACTACTAGCATTTCAGAACGACCACTGCTGAGAAGAAATGCCGAAAGAAACTCATGAAACACTCTTGGTCGCCTATCATGCCAGAGGGGCTATTTATTATCTTTATACATGCACTAGATTATGTACAGTAAAAATAAAATATAAGAAACAAATATAAACTAGTTGTTCTGTGAGAACAGTGAACCTCATGAGCCCTTCCACGAAATAACCGATATTTTACCGTGTCCCTGGCTTAGGAGAGTTTTGAAACCAGCCTACCAATGCTGTACAGAAAGTAAAAAGTTCTTGTGGTTGGTCAATACCACTAAAAAATTGACTGAAACCTGCCTTTTCCGCCTCGAAATAATATAAATAATAATAATAAATATATACGGACAAATCACGCAGATTGAGTAAGTTCCAAGACTTTACGGGATGCTAATTTAACAATACTATATTTTATAACAAATACATATATGTATAGATAAATATCCAAAACCCACGTCAATCTGAAAAAGATTATTTTCCATCTTGACCCGACCCGAGATCGAACCCGGGACCTCTGGTGTAGCCGTCTGGCGTGATGACCGTTAGGCCACGGAGGTCGTCAGTCGTCAGAAATGCATGGTTTGACCTTATTGGTTATATGTATATTTATGTAATTTGCGCAACAAAATTAAAGTTCAAAAAAGATAGTTCAATTTGAAATCGAATCTATTATATGCATGTCCTATTACTTTTTTTAATAAGATTCTAATCATACAATGAAGTTTTTTGATATCAGATTTATTTCAAGTGTTCAAGATAATTCCACCAAGCGAAGCAATCCACAATACAATACCATTAACCAAATAAATACTTGAGTTTTTTTTTTCCGTTTGCGTGTAAGAATTTTACCCTAAATCTCATCTATGCTTCTCATCAGGCAAGATAGAGGTCAAACGCACTCAGTTTAAAAAAAAAATACACGCAATTCAAACAATCTCATTTTAATCAATAAATCAAGTCACTCTTAAATGAATTTGCGAGTATTAGAAAGCTATTGCTGCGCCAATCTATTGATTTTTTTTTGTGAACTATCGTATAAGCAATTTAATATTTTGGATTTATAGCGGTTTTTTTATTGAATTTCACTATGTTGTTCATACAAAAAAGTTCGCGTCTTAAGAAGGATAACAAAAATGTCTAATGACATTTTTGTTTTTTACAAATAGCTGAGCATATTAAGGTTTAAGTTTTTTTTATATATTATCGCCATTTTATAAAATTTCGAAAAACTGGCTCGACTATAAAATTCTATTTTTTAAAATTACCTCGAACCTGCTCACAAAATTTCATAAGAATCGGTTTAGAAATGCGACCTTGTAGGCGATAAATCATCCGGACAGGTGACAAAAGAATTTTCGGCTCAGTGGAAACTGAGACGCTTCGCTCACTGCGCGCTCGACTCAAGGTCGATAAATACGTATATTGTGGAAGCGGTGGTGGCTGTGTTATTAGGGCGCCTGCCAGTGGCTTTGCTACAAGGTCCTAGGTTCCGAATCCTGCCCGATGCTAGCATGAGTTACTCAGTAGCAGCCTATATGTGTGGTTTTGGATTTCAGGTCACCACCACTCGTTCCGACGAGTGAAGGAAAACATCGTGAGGAAACCCTGCACTCTGGTTGACTGATTATCAGCTAGTGTGTGAAATGCCACTAGATGTAGTAGTCAATAGGTAAACCACTCCATTATTGTTGCCAAGATAGTGGTTGTGTGTGTTTCATTCCATATAACTGATCACGACCCTCAGTCATGAGGAAAATACGTAACTAAAGGAGGAGGATGTATGTATGATCACAAAATGTAAAAAGATTAGTAAAACATCCCTCGTTTTTTGCGCGCGTATATTTCCTTTTTTCCATTTTTCTTGTTGCTCATTCACACAATATAAACAGTCAGACAACGTCCTTTAATACATACAATATTTCACTCATTTACATTTTTTATTTATCAAAATAATATCTGTTTTAATATTATTTGCCATGTCATAAAATAGGTAGATAGAAAAATTGTGAAATTAAAAATGATCTGAACCAGTTCTAAAGTTGGATGTCGAATATTTCATACCGTCCAATAAAAAAGAATTCCCAATATAATATTTCCCTCTAAAACCTATCCCTCATGCAAGATAACACACGCAATGTTAATATTGCAAAAAAATAATACGGGGTTTTGTATCAAAAAGGTCAATCTGTAAGTGTATTGAGGATTCGCCGATCTTAAATAAAAGCCAATGTAACTAAAAAAGTTTTATTCGGAAAAGTCATAAAAATGTATCATAGCTACTGCCCGAACGGTACCCGCTTAGGGAGTAGTGTTTGTACACTTGCGTAATGCATGTCACGATATCTTGATATTAAGCTAGAAGCGGTGATGTTGCGGAAATAAATCAATCGACCAGATGTTCGACTTGCGAGATAAAAAGCTCAGGTTCGACATGTACCTCTTATTATATCTAGTTGATCTACGGACTGAAGAGGTACATAATATGCATGGTCTATTTTATCGCCACAATTTTTTTTTATAAAAGATTGGTTTGCTTTTTGACCACAATCTTACCCGAAGACAGAGGTGTGGCGAGATTACTCAGAAGCAGCCTATTCCCCTCTGGTTTTGAAGAGGAGTCAGGTTGGAAGAGAGTCACTATTTGCGTCTGGTGAAGGAAAATATCATTGAGGAAAATACAATGGTCGACTATTCAGTTCACCAGTTTATGTAATACGGTTGCCACTAGATGATGATAGTCATTAGGTCATTCATTATGCGACTTGGAAAACATATGACGATAGTATCTAACTAACTGTCAACTTGCGTATAAAATATAAGTAAAAAAATTGTAATTAATTAGAATATAATGAAATGTTAAAAGTTTTGTAAAACAAATTAGCATCGTGGCAAAACGCATAATGCCATTTTCCGTCACGACTTTCGAATGGATTTTACTGTCAAGCTGCGCCGATAGATGTTTTACACCAACAAGGTTTGTTTAGTTTTTTGTTACAAAATATTAGCATCTATAATTTATTTTTCTACCAAGTCATAAAAATGCACTCCGCGGATAGCTGAAGGGTTTTAATATTATTTGATAAATAAATTTTTTAAGCGATTATTATCGATAGATTCATATTGATAACAAATGTAATTCCATCTCTAACCTCGAAGATAACCTGTTCAACTTCTGTAATAACATTTATTTTTAACGCCCTCCTTTAGTATGCTTGAGAACTATCGTCAATATTTAAATAGAAGAGTAACTGTCAAAACTATTTTGTACCTGGATGGGTATTATGTTAGTTTTAGTTTGATGGCCTTGCCTTAGCACGTATGAGGAAAGGGAGCAAAAGGGAGTGTTATATTAAATATTAGCTGCGCCCCGAGAGCTTCTCGCTCCCGTCTAGAAATTCGAGACAAAATGTACTCTTATGTGCTATTCCCAGTGTTTCTCTACCCGTCTACCAAATTTCATCTTAATCCGTCAAGTAGATTTTGCGTGATTGAGTAACAAACATCCTCATACATTCAAGTCTGCCAGTCTATCAAAAGCAATCTCCGAACATTTTTCTTTTTTTTTTAATAAAAAAATAAAAAAGAAAATTAAGTAAGTGAAAATGTTTTTCTTTTTAATGATAAACAGTCGGTTAGTCAGTTCTAAAAATTTAGCTCTTAATTTCTTCGAATTATTTGAATTTAGAAAACTAATTTGGAATCCCTGCTAGTGGTATTTTATGAATTTTCATGGCACCATTCAGGACTACCTATTGCTCTTTATAAGGGGTTGTCTTCTATCTCTCTCTCTCTCTCAGCCAAAAGACGTGCACTGCTGGACAAAGGCCTCCCACAAGGATGTCCACAACGACCGGTCCTGCGCTGCCCGCATCCATGCGCATCCCGCGACTTTCACCAGGTCGTCGGTCCACCGAGTGGGAGGCCTGCCGAAGCACTACGTTTTCCGGTTCGTGGTCGCCACTCGAGAACTTTTCTGCCCCAACGGCTGTCTATTCTACGAGCTATGTGCCCCGCCCACTGCCACTTAAGTTTGGCGATTCTGCGGGCTATGTCGATTACTTTAGTTCTCTTACGGATCTCCCTCATTTCTGATTTGATCAGCGCATGGAAGCTCCGAGCATAGCGCGCTCCATCGCCCTTTGGGTGACCTTGAGCCTTCTTATGAGGCCCATAGTAAGCGACCACGTCTCTGTTCCGTATGTCATTACTGGCAACACACACTGGTCAAAGACCTTGGTCTTGAGACACTGCGGTATTTTGGACGAGAAGATATCGCGAAGCTTCCCGAACGCTGCCCAGCCGAGTTGGATTCGACGGTTGACCTCTTTCTCAAAGTTGGACTTACCTAACTAAACTGTTTTTGTCCCAGGTATACATATTTGTCAACAACTTCGAGTGTAGAGTCTCCAACCTTCAGAGGAGTGGGTGCGACACGGATATTAAATATATTTTTTTGTTTCTTGTTTATTAAGTACATGTTCATTTTTAGAGATGAGTTGAGAGGCTCTACAGAGGCCATCGAGCATTGTGCCTAGGTCTTCCAAGGTCTCAGCCTGGAGCCAGCCTCCAGTCGCTTGAAAACATCACCCAGGGCGGCGGTGAACAGTTTCGGAGATATAACTTCTTCTTGTTTTCTATAAAGGGTGACAAAAATGTGTCCAATAAATAAGAAAAAGCTTCCAAATAGTTAAATTTATTGAAGCATTTATCGCATATTTCAATATTCCACCAGATGTCAACAACACCTACGAGTGAGAGTACAGACATCCAGACATCAGTCAGTTGACCTACATCGCTGTCAATGTCAATATGTCAAATTATATTATTGTACCATTGACAGGACTAGATGCCAGCAGGCGCTACTTAGTTAGCGCTACTCAGTTGGCGCGTGTAGTCCTGAGCGAAAAAACGCTATCCCTCATTTTCCTGAACTACTCTTGAACAATTTATTATACCTTCTGTAAATTCTTATTCATGTGATTTAATTCACAGGGTTGTGCAAATTGCCCAAAAAGTCCCGCTTTGTCCATAAAACGAGATTAGCAACCCTACTCAGTTTTACCCCGGCAGATGTCGCTTCACCAACCCGTTTTTATTAAATTTACAGTGCGGCCACGATCTTTTGATGCCGAGTGAGGGCGCCACTTATTGTTAAATAATAAATTTTAATATCTTATACATTAGTTCGCATTGATTTAGATTGATTGATTTGATTAGTTCTCCAAAAGATTAAGTGGCATCTCCTGCGTACAGAGAAAAGGAGAAGATCTGGTCCAAACACTCGCTTGGAAAAAGATTGGTTAAGGATATGGAGAACAAAGGCAACACAACAGCTGAAGAAATGTGGTCTAGTTTTCAGACATTTTTGCAAAACCGAAGCCGAAAAAACCCTCGGTGTATCAAAAAGGTGGGCTGGGAAACAATAAGGACCCCACTTGGTGGAATAACGAAGTCAAAAACTGTTTGCAAAATAAAAAAGAACACTTCAAGCAATGGCAAATTTCTGGACTGGATGATGATCGCACATTATATAATAACACCAAAAAAACTGCAAAACGTATGGTTGCACGGAGTGGAGTAGGCAGAAGCGAGGGAAGAACCTCTATACTAGATTAGAAAATGCAAATAATGACAAAGATATATTCAAACTTGCAAAACAACGGCACACAGCTAGTCTAGACGTAAAAACAAATAAATACATTTAAGATGAGAAGGGACATTTACTGACAGAAAACGACAAGATTAACAACAACAGATGGTGTCAATACTACAAATGCCTACTTAATGACAGGAATTCCTAGAAGCCCAACCTTTAGCCGCTACACCCAAGATACCGGGACCCATAGATAATATCACCGTGGATGAGGTACAAAAGCCTCTTAGAAAAATGAAAAACCACAAAGCTGTCGGTCCAGATGGCATACCCTCAGATTTATGGAAAAGATTCTGGGGCCTGTAGCAGTTGAGTGGCTGACAAAGCTTTTCAACCTAATACTAATCTCGCAAAAGATCCCTAGCATCTGGCGCCACAGCTACCTGGTGCCTTTCTACAAAAAATAAAGGCGATGTGAGCGAATGCAGTAACTACAGAGGTATCAAGCTCACTTCCCATACACTATGAAACTATGGGAGCGCATACTCTGCAACCGTTTTCGAATCAATTGTATCCATAACTGAAAATCAATTTGGATTTCACTTCGGGGAAAATCCACGACCGATGCCATCCAAACTTTAAGAATCCTCATAGAAAAACATCGAGCTCATAAAAAGAACCTGCATCTAGTTTTCATAGATCTCGAGAAAGCGTTTGACCGAGTACCGCGACATGTCTGGCATGGCAAGCTATGAGAGCATATCATATACCTGAGTACTACATCGTTCTTGTACAGGACATGTAAGAGGGTATAAGAACGCAGGTAAGAAGTATGGGCTGGGTTAAGTGAATCCTTTGAGGTAAAAGTCGGAGTGCACCAGGGGTCTGCGCTTAGTCCTTTTCTTTTTAATCTGGCTATGGACTATCTTACGAAAAGACATTCAGTCCCCTCTACCGTGGAACATGCTATATGCGGACGATATTGTGCTTATAGACAAATGCGCAGATAGATTGAATGCCAACCTTCTTCAGAAATGGAGAGAAGCGCTCGAGAACAATGGACTCCGCATGAGCCGAACCAAGACAGAGTACCTAATGTGCGGCTTTGGCGACCAACCATCCCAATGCACTGACATCTGCATTCAAGGAGAACCACTGCCTAAAGTTGACCAATTTAAATATCTAGGGTCAATGTTAACTGCAGATTCAGATATAGACGTAGATGTTAACCCACAGAGTAAATGCAGCTCTGGTTGAAGTTGGAGATCCCTTAACAGGAGTGCTCTGTGATAATCGAATGCCAATAAAACTTAAGGGTAAAATCTACAAGACTGCAGTAAGGCCTGCTATGATGTACGGTTCCGGAGTGTTGGGCTTCTACGAAAAAACATGAGCAAAAGTTGCACACAACTGAAATGAAAATGTTGCGATGGTCAGCTGGTGCTTGACGAGGCTTGACAGGATTCGGAACGAATATATCAGAGGCTCCTTCAAAGTCGCTCCAATAGCAGACAAGATGGCCGAGGGTCGTCTGAGATGGTTATCGGCCATGTGATGAAGAAGAGGGGAAGAGCATGCAGTGGTTAGGGAGAGCTATGGCCATACCTGGAAACAAGAAGGGGCAGAGGACGACCGCCAGCAACGTGGATGACAACCGTCACCAAAGATTTGGGACGGACTCAAGTGGACACTCTGACAACCCAGGACAGGTCGTCCTGGCGCCGACGTACGAGGAGGGGCTGACCCCTAAATAATGGGATAAGGCACGGAAGAAGAAGAAGAAGAAGATACATTCGCATTTAAACCACGCACCCAAAAATTGTGGTCGCACTGTAGTCGTTTTAACGTGCGTGTTCCGTATTTATAGTATTTTGGGACAATTTTATGTTTAATTTAAGAACCCTTGTAAGAAATTCTAGTATTAACCAGTAAACTTAGCGTAAAAAAACTAGTATAGTTATGATAACTCATTATTAGGACGATGTTGGGTTGGGACCATAAAGCAACACGGACACTTGCACTTGCACAAGCACTTTGCTTCTACGTCTTTGGATACATGGTTACAAAAAAAAATACATAATAACTATAATATTTAAAGAAATATATCAAAATGGCTGACTTTTGTGTATAGATCGCCAGTATTAATAAGTCTATCTATGGATAGATGGTAATACCACAAAATCTTATTTAAAACAAAGATTACCCCCTTCTTTTTTTAATCCGGTCAACAGTCATTTTTTTAATACTTATGCCTTTCTCATAGTTTTTTCCATGGTCTTTCTCAACCTTGACATTGGCAAAATCATCGTTTGGCTGAACGATGGACCTGGACCCATAAAACTAAAAAGTGTTGGTCGATCAATGACAGATTTTGTGAAATCAATTAGTTTGTAAATATTGCGCATTGTGAGTTGGTTTTGGGATATCATACCGTTCCGTAACTAGTCTTAAATCTTTACAACCCAACTGGTTTTAACCAGTATATGTAAATAAATATAAATATGATTTTAATAGTGACCGACTTAGCTTTCTGTGTCCATATATTAGGTAGTTTTTAGACAAGTTTACACACTGCTATTAAATCATTAAAGGTAAGTAACTTTTAATATAGTATGTAATAGAAAGAAGGAAAAAATATTTATTTGGCACACATACAATAAAAACACAGAAGAAAATACAGATAGTATTAATAATATGCACCAAAAAGGTCTCCACTTAGCAATGTGTCGTGGCAAGGACCACGACCCTATGGTCTTCCGTAACTAGCTTTTACAATATCCCACGGGATAAGTGTTTTCCTGGGATGAAAGGTCCTTCTCCATAAACCTCTATGTCCTTCTCAATACTTCTAACTATGTGTGTGTATACGAAATTTCAGGAAGATTGGTTCAGAAGACAAAGCGTGAAGAGGTAACAAACAAATAATAATTGATCTATTGAGAACGGCTTGCATTTAAGCGACTCTGTCACGCAAAATATGCTATATAATTATTTTTTTATTTTTTTATTATAGAATAGTACGCAAACGAGCTTGCGGGTTGCTTGATGGTAAGCAATCACCGCAGTCCATAGACACCAATGACCCTAAGAAGGTCACTGATGATGATTATAGGTGTACTTGAAAGATTCAGCTAGCCCCAAAGTATCTAAGATACCTTGTGTTATGGAAATAGATATAAACAAGTTTTTTACACTTAATGTTATTGACGTCTTTGTAGAAAATACTAATTTATTCACCAATTTTTTTTTTTCATAGTAATCTGGCCAGGCGACTGAGACCAGAAACCGGTATCCAGTTTTCGGTGTATCCATTCGACCGCGGCCGAGAGGAAGAATGGGGAAGAAAAAAACTGAAAACTCCGGAACTGTACTCTCCGTTCCAAAACCGGTATTGTCGATATTGGGCACAAATCTGCAAAGCTGAAGTGGAACTCGTTAGGCCATTTCAGCTACCCACTGAATACCAAATAATGGAAAAAGGAACCGCGGTAGGCCTAGGAAGCGTTGGAGCGACGACTTTAGATATTTTCAAGAGAAATGGATGGAATTCGCAAGGGATAGACAGGTTTGGAAGGAAACGGGGGAGACCTTTGCCCAGCAGTGGGACGAGATAGGTTAAAAACCGCCGAAATAATCGTAACCACTCGTTCACCACTGCTTCAGACGTCTAGAATGCCTAACTTAGAATACGTCTATCTGAGGTCTATAGGCCATGGGTTCGACTCTCAGGGCGAAGATAGACTGTCGTTTTGGGTGTGTTGTCCTCACATAAATCGGATTTAAAAAAAAAAGATGGCTCTGTGGGTTTGCTCTTGACCACAATCTTGCCGAGGACAGAGATGAGGTCTACGGTTTGGCAAGCTTACCTAGAAGCAGCCAATTCACACTGGTATTGAAGAGAGTCATGTTGTATGTACCCGAAAACCCGCATAAAATAAGACAATATTCTTCTCATTTCTGTGTTTGTCTTCGGACCCATGATATAAGCTGTGTGTGTTCCGTAGAGGCTTGTCCATTTAATTATTAAAAAAAAAAAACTATTTTTATTTCAGCGCAAAACTCCAAACTGTCAGACGATCAAAGTTCCTAACCATTTGTTACGTATGTATCGCTGTTTCCGTATAATAAAATTTACATTTTTTATTTTTTTTCCTCATAAGACATAAGTTTTATAAATTTCGCTTTTAGCGACTGAGTGAAGCCGTATTGTGTATGTTAAGGTATTTTTTACTGTGAAATAAAATGAAATGAAATATACAGGGTTATTTTGTAACTACTGGCCAAATTTTTACAATATGCTCAATACTTGGAATACAACTACGTCCGAAAGAAATTTATAGTAAAAGAATAACATAAAATTTCAACTTTCCAGTCCAATCAGCTGATCGACCAATTTGTATGGGAAGCAAAAATTTTTTTTTCATTTTTTGATATCGATTTTTTTGGAAACTTGCTCAATTTCATCAACCAAATCTGCTGCGAAAATTTGGCCAATGGTTTCAAAATAACCCTGTATTTATTCACCGTTGTTGTGCCGTACCTCAAAGAAAATAACCCTTCGACTATCTATTTGTCAAGGCCCTGTTTTTCCTGAATGAATCGTACAGTCGGGGGGTCAGTTTTGTCTGACCCCGGCTGCACTCGAAATATCAATTCTATGCCTAGAGTTGAAATATCGTATTTCAAGTATAGTCTTTTCCAATTGTGCCAAAATCAATACTTGTACTTTACAATTTCTAAAAGGAATGAAAACCGATAGAGTAGGTATATTGAGATATTTTCTTTGATCTAAAATAAAAAAAAATGAAAATCATAGTATAGGCCGGTAGAATTAAAGCATAAAATAAGATGAATCGACTTTAAAGCCAACAAGAGACTTTACTATCTTAGGAGCTTCAGTTGTCCAATATTACTATCCCAGCCTTTCCCCCTCCAAAAAGTTGTGTGTGGGGCACAGTGGGTAAAATGTACCGTCAAAAGTGGTGTTATTGCGGTTTTACGATTCTATGTTATAAAAGACTCACAATTTCGTAACATAGTCTTAATGGAAGCTTTAGAGCATGAAATTGTGCATTTAGAGTAAATACATATTTTTGGACAACCCGTTCCCTTATAATTACTCATCGAAGTTGAACAAATTTTAAATTTTTATAACTAATTCAGTAATTTCAATCACGCAAAACCACTGAACAGATTTCGATGAAATTTGATAAACGAGTAGAGTAAAACCTTAAAAGTAGGCTACTTTTTATTCTGAAATTGTCAAGAGAGTGAAGCCCCGGGCACCAGCTAGTATTAAATGCCATGTCGAATGTATGTTTGTTACTCAATCGCACAAAATCTACTGAGCAGATTTCGATGAAATTCGGTACACGAGTAGAGTTAAACCTAGAAATGCACATAATCTACTTTTTTTCTAAAATTCTCGCGGGAGCGAATCCTCGGGGCGCATATAGTATAATATTATCATAAATGATAAAGTTCCCATTCAATCACACAAAGTCTACTGGACGGATCTTGAGGAAATCTGGCACACAAATAGAGCAAGTCTTGAAAACTCACATACACAATTTTTTTGTCCCGATTTTCCCAAGTGAGCGGAGCTCCGGTGTTTAGCAAGTTTTCCATACCTATGAAAAATGCTATATTATATCCTATATGCTATATATATATTATATCCTCCATATTCGGGTTAATGAGTATGTGCTATATCCTGTATTTTTCTAGTAGTGTATTAAATTTCATCGAAATCCGTCCAGTAGATTATGCGTAGTTGAGTATCAAACATACATCCTCGCACATATCTAGACTTTCGCATTTAAAATATCTGTGAATTTTGTTCAATTTCGATGAGATGATGAGAGGTGGTTCAAAATATATGTATTTAGTGGGACTAAATACATATATTTTGGACCACAGACCATAAGATGCAGAATTTAATGCTCTAAAACTTTTAATAGAGCTAGAGGGGGAAATATAATCTTATTGGGCTACTAACGAAATCATTAAAATAATAAAGGCTCTTGTAGGCTTTAAGTTCGAATTGAATCTTACTTCTACCCAAAGGGCGATAGAGCGCGCTATGCTCGGAGTTTCCCTGCGTGATCGAATCAGAAATGAGGAGATCCGTAGGAGAACTAAAGTAACCGACATAGCCCGTAGAATCGCGAAACTTAAGTGGCAGTGGGCGGGGCAGATAGCTCGTAGAACAGATAGCCGTTGGGGCAGAAAAGTTCTCGAGTGGCGACCACGAACCGGAAAACGTAGTGTTGGCAGGCCTCCCACTCGGTGAACCGACGACCTGGGGAAGGTCGCGGGATGCGCATGGATGCGGGCAACGCAGGACCGGTCGTTATGGATATCCTTGGGGGAGGCCTTTGTCCAGCAGTGGACGTCTTTCGGCTGAGAGAGAGAGAGAGAGTAATATAATTGACTATTTATGTCTCCGATCGGTGCCATAATCGGGGATCGGACGGCAAAGTTATATCTCGCCTAATGTATTTTGGTAGATCAGACCGGAATAACTCGTATTTTTAATCTCTTCTTTGCCAGAGTTCATCTAAAACTGGCCGCAAATTATTTATTATTTTTTAAGTATCCATAAACAAGAAAAATCAAAAAATATTTTTGCATTTCAGTGCCACAAGAACGAGAACGACCTAAATGGATACATGTGTACTGCTGTTTTTTTATTGTGTTTTTTTTATTACTTGGGGGTTGTTTTATTATCTTCTCTTATTATAGCGAAGCAAAAGACGTATAAACGTGGTCCTACATAGCTCCGTGCATTTTAATTATCTTGGCTAGAAAAAGGAGGTAGTCCACTTAGAGCACTAATCCGAACAGCACAAGGCCTTATCCACGAACAGCACAATTTAATATTTTGGCATGTGCTGTTCATGGATTCAAATTTTTATTTTATTTTCATCCACGAACAGTACATATTACTATTATACTTAACTTATATATATATTGATTTGTAAATACTGTTGGAACCTAGTGCTGTTTGCTAATGTGTTCCTTATACAGCACGATATTAAATAAAAGATATCGATAACATCACTTGATCGTTTATTAATTACACATAACTTCGTTGGTACATACGAAATGTGTCTAGGCGACATTTAGTAACAAAAAAAATATCGTCCTGTATAAGGAACACATTCAGCAGACAGCACTAGGTTCCAACAGTATTTACAAATCAATATACATAATATAAGTATAATAGTTGTATGTGCTGTTCGTGGACCAAAATAAAATAAAAATTTGAGTCCACGAACAGCACATGCCAAAGTATTAAATTGTGCTGTTCGTGGACAAGGCCTTGTGCTGTTCGCGTTTGTGCTGTTCGGATTAGTGCTCTAAGTGGACTACCTCAGAAAAAGCAGTTAGAAGAGCTAATTTATACAATAGTGCTAAAACAATACAGTAAACATTTGAATAATATAAAGTTTTTTACCTAAAAAACCTTTACTACAGTGATAATAGTGAAATCAAATCATTTAACCATCCGTTTGAATACAAAATATTTTCGGTGCAGTGCAGTGATTTGCGGCAGAACGGAGACTCATATTCGTATTGTGCTGTTGCTCGATGATATATTAGTTGCTAGCTGTTGCCCGCGTCTTCGCCCGCGTGAGTTTTGCTTAGATGAAAAATGTTCTCACGTGCGATGGGGGGATGCAATGCTTGTCAGATTGATAAACTTTTGCAAAGGCACCATTTCCATATTTCTTATAGTTTAGCTGTTCTGTTATGGTTCTTCATCAGGTGTTCCAGTTTTCAAAATCAATTAGAGTCTAAGTATATGTTGCCGAGGCTTAATAGCTATACAACAAAAAAAGTTTTATTCAAATCCGTCCAGTAGTTTTTGCGTGAAACGCGTACATACATACAGATAAAAAATTCAAAAAAATATTTTTTGCTGTGTATTATTCTTTTTAAGTGTCCCTCTATCCATTTCAGTCAAAAATACTTAATGTACACACAAAATATTTTTACTGTTTTATTATATGTATAGATATATATAAGTAAGGCTGCGGCTATAGATACTAGTACGGGCAGTTATGTAATTGACCTTTAAATTTTTCATTAAGCTATGAGCTTCATGTCATATGTTCACCTTGAGTGATTCTAAGCATTTTGAGCCCAGGGGCAAAAATAATCATGCGGCTACTAGGGGCTGGGGGCCCACAAAGGTGACCGCCACCCGTCAACTTTTGAAAAAATCTGTTCTCATCTAGGTAGCTACTAGGGCAAATTTGGTATCATTTCCTAATAAACCGAAGACGTAGAATTTATTTCTGATATTTATTATTTACAGTTTCATAGTAATTTTACGAGAAAAACATAAAAATGTAAAAAAAATCGTTGATGATTTTTGCTTTGAGAGCTTATAATTTTTGTATATTGTCAATTAATATTAAACAAAAAATACCTACTATATTAAAGCGCATTTCATGCAGATTTTAAAAAATATAATCTGTTTAATATCCTACTATACAAAAATATGGAGAAAAAAAATCTGACAACTGTACGTCTAGCTGTATTTGCGCTAGGCGGCGATTTATCTTATAAAATGGTATGTATTACGTACGAGTTATGCTTATTCTTACTTCCTCAAGTTTAAAAATGCAAAATTAAATACTATTCTACAAGTATATTTTTATAAAATTATTTAATGTCGACAACTTTCGGCACAGATACTTTATACGATACGTTTCATGCAACCCGTCTTGCTCTTGCACATGCCCGATTGAGTCCAGGCACACTTGCGACATCTGGTAACTCTGACCTAATAGGAGCCCAAGGACTTTCCTCCCTTCAACAGCCACAAAAAGAAGGACTCAGACAGAAGGTTTTCGGTAGGCACTAAGGCTTGCCCCAGACATGGACTCCTTGGTATGTTGCCTTAAAATGAAGTGGTCCAACAAATTGTCAGCATTGACAACAACTGGTGAGCGATAGAACTAGTTGGAGAAATAAAGGAGAGTCTTTTTTATTTTGTGTAAAGGACTAACACAGACCTATCATTTCAAACTTTTGCATTTTATACGAGCTGCGCCTCATGGTACCACTTTCTTAAGAATTTAGGGATAAAAGTATTGTATTAAGTTGATTCAAGATGTAATCTACTAGCGGTCCACCCCGGATTCATCTGTGATACATAAATAGCCTATGTTACTTATGTTAGAC